>AP027112.1:32700353-32730353 GCA_028142955.1 Pinctada fucata | reverse complement strand
CCTTGTAGGATGAAAATTGCCTTACATGATTCTCTCTGTAATAATATGACACTGGAGGTAATTAAATTCCCAGCATGGCGGTTTAGAATCTTCAAATCGAAGATGAATATGCTTTAGAATTTAGGATTATCCGAGGGACCCATATTTTACCATGCATAAAATACAATGAATGCATGCATTTGTAGCACTCATTATGCTTTGTCAGCCCACACGTTCGCATATTAAAAAAGGTGGATGGATAATCAATGTATTATGAAAGCTAGCTGGATAGAAACTTGTTTATTTTGTTCGGTACATGTATTTCAAAGCCAATAGAAATCGACACCTTTTTGTAACAAAGAGGATAAAATTCTGTCAAAAGATGACGCAAATATTGAATACAAAAGATATTTCCTTTATGGATTTTTTTTCTTCCAGTGTAAATAATGTTCAATTCGTCAAAGGAGCAAATAACATACATAGATCATCCTTCTGTCTTAAAGTGTATATATCCTAACATCTGTTCGTATGTTTATTCTTCTGTCACACAGTGATTAAGTTTCTTAATTGGCGAAGAAAATGTAAAACGCGCCTCACAACCTCTTCATCCTCGCAAGCCATTACTTATTGCGGAAAATATCATGATCATATGGCAAAGAGGATGGGGGTGGGCGGTTAAAATATTGCCCCTGCACTAGTTAGTCCGTCCTTTTATTCTTCTCCAAATTCGAAAATGTTGTAAGACATGCGATACCGTTTAGTCTCCATTGTGTCTCAATTGATTTAGATGCAGAACAGGTTGCAGACACAAAATGATCCCAATCTTCATCTTTTAACGTAAAAAAAGTGAAAAGAGGGAATTTTAGGTTATTTCGTGTGTGCGACCAGTTATAGTTAGAAAAAAAAAACACACAGACATAAGGGGTGAACGTGTATTTTAAAACAAACTCTTTAAAATTGTATTATTTTCATGTTCAAAGTATCATGATTATTGAAATTCTTATCAAATACAAACAATTCAAAACATCTCATACTTTCTATTTGACCAGATATGATGTCATCAACTCTAGTGGAGACAGTGTCTATAAACTACGAGGATTTCAATGACAGCTTCCTGACGTGTGGCACGTGTCTGTGTGTGTATGACAGTGGGGAACACACGCCCAAACTCCTGCCCTGCTCACATACCGTGTGTAGAAACTGTTTGGAGAGGATCATAGCGGCACAGCTACACGACACTGGCTACTTCAGGTGTCCTATATGTAGGGAACATATAGGTAATTGTTTACAGAACACACTCTCTGTTCTTTGTCACTTTTATGCCCCGGAATCAAAGATTTGGGAGCATATACATGTAGCTTTTGGCCTGTCTGTTTGTCTGAAAAAACTTTAACATTGGACATAGCTTTTGAACGGAAGGTGATAATATGAAGTTAATTTCTAATCATCTTGATGAACTTCTGTGTAGAAACTAGATTCACTTTGAAAATATGTTGAAGGTCAAACGAGAGGTGGACGCGTGTCTTCTCATTAGCTAGGATTCTATTGCGTATTGTTTCATTAAGTCAGCTCAGGTTTCAAGATTTGTTTTCTGTGTTTAGGTTGTTTTTAAAGTGTCTGCTATTCTCTGGCAAACACTTTATTTTTCTAGAAGTGTGTACTCATCTGAGATACATTAATTTCCTCTTTGGAAGAGGGAAACTGTATGATTTTTGCCCACTGCTTTGCATGCTTTTTAAGGTTTGTGTTTTCAGTGCTTGAGGTGTTTCACGTGTTTCAAAAACGTCTTTAAGTACGAGGGCTGATTGATATGTCGTGAGCCTCGTATCGATGAATTTGAATTTTATCAGACATTTTGCATTACTTTTCTACATACTAGTAATCCCCTTCAGTATTTATACACTTTTGCCACCAGTGTTTAAGGGCCTCAATACTACTTTTAAAGAACTCCTTATCTTGACTGGCCAGAAAGCCATCCACTGCAATTATGACGTCGTCATCGGACTGAAAGTGGATGCCAGAAATAGCTGCTTTCAGTTTTGGGAATAGATGAAAGTCTGATGGAGCAAGATCAGGTGAATAAGGCGGATGCCCAATCAAATTAAAGCCACAATCTTGAATGGCAGTCATGGCAGTGACAGACTTGTGAACAGGTGCATTGTCCTAATGGAACAACACACCTTTAACTAGTGAGCTTTCTGTGGCACTTAAGATTAATACTTTCCTGTAACTGTCAGAAGTGATGCATAGTATGTATTAATTGTTTGTCCTTTTTGGAGATAATCTATCAGCAGAATACCCTCTTAAACCCAGAAAACCGAGGCTCACAACATATCAATCAGCCCTCTGAATTGAAATGGGACTTGTTTACAAATGCTAGTACTTTAACTAGTTACATGTAACACGTACACTAGTTGGAATTTCTTCTTACAATGTTTGTAAACTTCCTTTGTTTATTGGTTGTTTGTTTGTGTTTTAGATGTTTGAGGTCATGAGCTTTGGTTACTGAATGAGTAATTCAATGTTACAATTGGTCATTGTTCCTGTCACTCCACAGGAGGAATTCACCCATACTGTTTTTGTAGCAGACATTGATTTCACTCAATGCAACATTTGATCATAAAATCTGCAATAAAAACAGATTTTTGCGAACATTTATTGCGAGATTAAATTGACATCGGTGCAGACCTCTGCATTAAGCTGTGGGTTTAAAGCTGTATGAAATATGGTGCATTATATTAAATACCACTGTGTGTGTATTGATTCCTTTAGTACTCTGGGATAATTATGAAATGAACTAAAGATGAAAATCAATGGTTGTTTCCCTACAAGTGCTCCGACATCAATAATGTACAATAATGTAGCTATTCAATACACAAAACAGCATTTTCTTTGGAGGAAATTTGACCTACTTTTTGTACGTAAACAAATTTGTCTATCTTATTTTCATAAGTATATGTGATGCTTAGATTCAATCTTTGATGGTCTTTTCTTTCTGTTTTTGATTTTTTCAAGTAGAGATCTTGATAATGCACGTACTTGTCCATATAGAATTTTAGTCTTGATAGTTTTCTGTATCAATAATTCCAGTGGCAAATTATTCATCTATAGTTCATATGTTACCAGTGTTGTTAAACAGCTTCTATCATGATACTAGATTATAAGAAACTGTAAAATTAATTCTTTTATTCTATAAGCTATAAATAGCGACGCTGTAATTGGCTGATAATGTTGCCGATGCTACTGGATAAATCACCATATACCACGATCTAAAAATAGACCGGAACTACCCAATTTAACTTCTGCATATTGTGACGTTATTTATTGTGAATCAAATATAAAGTTATAAAATAAAACAGTTATGGACTTTTAACTCAGTATACAATGGTTTATATGATGTGGTATTGACTGTCAATTTTTTCACAGTAAGTCAATATCACATCATATGTACTTAGTTAAAAGTCCATAATTGTTTAAGTATTTGTACAATGAGTACCTCTTTTGAGGAATATCATTAGAAATAATAATAAATTTATCCAGAAAATTTGAGGAGCAAGTTGAACATGTTGAAAGTAGTGGAAATTATGAGCATTTCATTTAATGGTATTAAGTATTAGGAATATGAGAACTATTTTACTTAAAACATGTAAAATATCATATAATGTTCATACAACATTAATTTTACAAAATTACATATCCTTTATGGTGCATGGTATATGAATGCTATTTAAAATACATATGAAAGATTTCTTTTTGATAGAGAGAATTTGTAGACCAGACCACCATCCATCTCTCTCAAAAGGAAAAGAAACATTTAGATGTATTTGAAATAGCATTTATATTATATAACATGCATATATTGTTTTTATTATGAGTAATAGACCATTTTCATATTACCGCAAGACTTGCAATTTAGACACTCCAAGACCCGACAACACTACTTCTGACGTTATTTTTTCGCAGATCTATTTCAACTTCATAGTAAGAATTAACATCAAATGTTGTGATGTGGGGTCTTGGAGTATCTAAAATTCAAGTCTACTGCGTTATTGTGAGAATAAATTTGATTGTTTGGTGATGACTTTCATTCTTATGTTGTCAATGATGCATTTTGTATAGGCAAAATTTTATTGTGTGACATCAAAATGAAAATCATTACCATTTGACATCAGCTCAGACATGATTTTATGTTCTCCACAAGACGTTATAACAGCCAATTGTGCCTTACTTGAAATTCATATGAAATGAGCATCATGTAAATTTCTCATGAAAGTTCATGTGAAATTCATATAAATTTCTTGTAAGATTTATGTGAGAATTTCATATAAATTTACTTCACATAAATTTCATATGAATTTTTCTTTGTGACCTTCATGCTTAATTGAATTCACATAAAATTCATGTCAGAAACTTCACATGAATTTCATGTGAAAATTTTTATGTTAATTTTATGTTCGTTCTCATTTCACATAAATTTTATGCAAACTTTTATGTAAAGTTCATGTAAATTTCCAATGAATTTCATATGAGGTACAATTGGCTGTGTATTCAATAAAAAAATTTGTACATGTATAATTCAGTACTTAATAAATTTTTACTTCTTTCAGGAATTCCGAGGGGCGGTGTAGGGACTCTCCCTCCCAGCTATATCGTCAATCAGCTCCTGGATTTAATGTCACAACAGCGCAGGGATGTAATTCCTAAATGCTCGACACATTCCACACAAGAACTTCTCTTCTGTGAAACTTGTGATTCTGTATTCTGTACCCTGTGTAGCGGGGGTCTACATAACGGGGCCGGTGCCAGTCAACATACCGTCATACCATTTTCTATCGCAATCAAAAGAATGTCGGAAATTCTGCTGTACAAAGCTCACCTCTGTATCAAAAACTTGAACAATGCCTACGACAATGTGTCGGCGGAAATGCAAAATTTAGAAGCTTCCGTCGAAAAAACGGTGGAAGCTATAAATAGGTCATTCCAAGATCTCATAGGACTTGTAGATAAACGGAGACATGAATGTTTGCAATGGGTGAGAAAAGTGCGGGAAGACAAACGGAAAATTCTGCGCGAGCAGTTGGATCTCATACAAAGTGAAAAAGACAAAGTACAAGGTGAATGTGATGGTTTGCAGTTCCAGGTAGAAGTACGGAACATCACAAAGAAAATCGGGGATTTGAATGAAAAGTTAGATGCCACAAGCACATTGTCTGAACCAAGAGAAAATTCGTTCTTGAAGTATGAATTCAAACACAACACTTCTTTCAAAGACATATCAAAAGCATTAGCCGAGTTTGGTAAAATCAAAGTGAGCACCACCTTCCCAGCGCTATGCACCGCCAAAATAGGTGAGGCAATCACACATCTCAAATCATCAGTGGTGGTGAACACCGTGGATTACCATGGTAACCCCAGGACGAGTGGTGCAGATCCTGTCAGTACAGAGGTCCGGACGGAGAGAGGGGAACTTATTGAAACCAAAGTCAGGGACAGGGATGATGGGATGTATGAAGTAAGGAAAACAAACAAGCTTATAATATTATCCTTTAAGAATTACTGTATTCAAACCTGCCTATACTTTTACAATTTTGGTGTAATTTTTAGCTTGCCGGGACGAAAAAGGCCGTAAAGCTAATGCCATACCCTCGGCGTCATCGTTGTCGTTATCGTCGTCCGTAGACAAAACTTTAACCATGGCTGTATCTCTTGAACTATAAGGGGTAGGGCTTTGATATTTCACATGTAGATACCTTGTGATGAGACCTTTCATTTGAGACCATGACCTTTGACCTAGTGACTTTGACCTTGGACTTTGACCTACTTTTCAAAAACTTTAACCTGGTTTCTGACAAAAACCTGTATAGGCGAGCTATGAAATGTTTGATTACCCTATGTTTACGATTTTCGACCTAAAATTACGCCCTACACTTTTGCTATTCTATTTTACGCCGAAAACTGTATTTTGAGCAAATTAACATTTTTTGATATTTTTAGCCCGCCCTTTATTTAACAAATGAGCCAATTAACGTTTTTCGATATTTTAAGCCCTTGATTTAACAAAAGTATTCCATATCTTATAGTCAAGCGCATAATTTCTCAAAATTTGTAACAATTGTCGAAGCAGACTATGTTTTTTCTTCTCGGTTTTTTTTTTCTCAAAATTGCATCAGTTTTGTGGTTTAAATTACGCTTTAGTCTTCAAAATTACACTTTCTTTCACAAAATATTACACTAACGGTGAGAATCTGTGTATTGATTCTTATCACTTGAAGAATTTGTCATTCATTTGGATGTCCATGAATTCTGGGAATTTCTGCTACTTCGTGACATTTCTACATTTTTACCTTTGGTCCTATAGAATTACATGTACATGGTATCCATTAAGCATGATAAGCTAATGCAAGGGAAGATATTTAGATGAATAGTAAAAAGATTGAATTACTTGAATGATAGAATTCTTTGTTACTTTGGAAAGAAATAAAACATATCTATTTTATTTTGAAGCAGTATGAATTCAAAGGGAAACATATTGGTAGCATAAAAGACTTTCATGCCTCTATAAAAAATGCTATAATTTCTTTTTCTTTTATAAAAATGATAATGTCTGACCACTAAAGGTAGAGTATCCCTCAGGTCAGAATTGATGGTAATTTTTTGGCTGGATACCCTATTTTTTCTCTTCAGAATATTGTTCAGATAATCAAACTAATATGGTTTTTGGGAAAAGAAACTTTTATAATTACATTTTATCACCTCAAAAAGGGATTTTTCTTACTTTTCCCATAGGGTTCAATGTTAAAGTTTAAACGCCCTAAGTTCTTGGTATTATCATGAAACCACGAATTACATTTTTTTTGTCCCCCGCTTTCGCGAAAGCGCGGGGACATTAAAACCGGTTCGTCCGTCCGTCTGTCCGTCTGTCCGTCAGTCACAAAAACTTTAACCTTGTGCATAACTTTTGAATGGTAAGTGATAGGGCTTTGATATTTCACATGTGTATTCCTTGTGACAAGACCTTTCCATGGATACCAAAATTTTTGACGTTGTGACCTTGACCTTGGACTTTGACCTACTTATTAAAAACTTTAACCTTGACCATAACTTTTGAATGGAAAGTGATAGGGCTTTGATATTTCACATGTGTATTCCTTGTGACAAGACCTTTCCATGGATACCAAAATTTTTGACCTTGTGACCTTGACCTTGGACTTTGACCTACTTATTAAAAACTTTAACCTTGACCATAACTTTTGAATGGAAAGTGATAGGGCTTTGATATTTCACATGTGTATTCCTTGTGACAAGACCTTTCCATGGATACCAAAATGTTTGACCTTGTGACCTTGACCTTGGACTTTGACCTACTTATTAAAAACTTTAACCTTGACCATAACTTTTGAATGGAAAGTGATAGGGCTTTGATATTTCACATGTGTATTCCTTGTGACAAGACCTTTGCATGGATACCAAAATGTTTGACCTTGTGACCTTGACCTTTGAGTTCGACCTACTTTTCAAAAAACTATAACCTTGTCCATAACTTTTTAATGGAAAATGATAGGGCTTTCACATTTCACATGTGTATTCCTTGTGACAAGACCTTTCTGTTGGTAACAACATTCTGATCTTGTGACCTTGTCCATGGAGGTTGACCCACATTTCAAAACTTCAACCTCGACCATAAGTTTTGATGGTAATTTAAATCATAGGTCTTAAATATTTCACATGTGCATACCTTTTCATAAGCCCTGTCCCTTGGAAACAAAACAAAGGTTTGGACCTTTTGACCTTTTCTTGGAGTTAATCTTTCATATTTAGAATGTTGATGATATATGAGATATATTATTAAAACTTAAGAATGGGGGGATGTCTGTAAGCATTTCTTTAAAGACAAACACCCAAAAGCGGGGGACCACAATTCCTTGAATTTGATTTTTGTTTATCAGGTTCAACTTAAACTTTGAATATGTGTAAATGAAAATTTTTTAAAAGTTGTTATTTAGGAAATAAGAGCATCTGAGACCTGAGGGATGTTTTACCTCAATTCTCAACACAACAGATAGGTTCATATGTCAAGAAAGATAACTCTAAAACTCTGTGCAACCTTCATATAGAATTAGTCCTGAAATTTACAAGTGTATCTTAAGCCTCCTACATTTGCTAATGGTAAATCATGTTAATAAAATGTGATTATATTTACAGGTACAATATGTTCCAACAACTCCAGGAAAAGTACGAATGTTTGTCAGCATTTTCAATCGTCCAATCAAAGGAAGTCCTTTTGTCATAGATGTGACAGAGCACAACAACGCTGTATGGAAGCTTGGCTCAAGGGGGTCGTCAGAGGAAAGCTTTGTTCAACCTACGCGAATCATAGTCGATAGGGAGGGCACAATGTTTGTTTCTGATACGGGTAATTCAAGAATCAAGGTCATTGACCGAGATGGTGATATAGGGCATATAGGCCCAAAGGGCTTGGAATCTCAGGGAGGGACGGGTCTAGCTTTGATGCCTGACGGCAATTTAGTGGCCATAAACTGGAGGACCAAATTTGTCTCGATAATCTCCAAGGAGGGAGAGCTCCTCAAGCAGTTCACTTATCCGGACTTTGTCGAGCCAACAGATGTCGCTGCAAATAGTCGTGGAGAAATTATCGTGGCTGACAACGGGGCAAATAAAATTTTCCTGTTTGACTCAAATGGTAAACCTCTGACAACATTTGGTGGAAAAGGTGAGAAGGAGGGTCAGTTCAAACTTATAAGTGCCATAGCTGTAGGAAAATGTGATGAAATACTAGTCGCGGATCATCGTATCCAAATCTTCAGTAAAGACGGAAAGTTCTCGCGCACAGTTCCGGAACAGAGGAAAGGTCAGTTTGGTGGCCTGGCCGTAGATTCTGGTGGCTACATCCTGGCATCTAGGACGGAAAAGGGGCGGAGCTTCATCCAGGTGATGAATGCAAGTGGAAAGCTTATGTTTAACATTGACAGTAACGAGGATAAGTTACGGAGACCGAGTGGAGTAGCTACGACATCAGACCATCATGTACTGGTGGTTGATCTGGGGAACGACTGTGTTAAGAAGTTCAGATACAAATGAAAGGTAAGTAAACATATTTTGTCATAAAATTTTGAATCAATAATACAGTGTACAGATTTCAGCTTGTTTATTCAGACTTTTTTAACCCCGGATGTTAGATACCAGTGATTAATAAAATCTATCACCTATTTTTACAGGAAAAGGAAAATCACACCCAAATATCAAAGATTTGCAGTCCTGGACTTTGCAAATATTTGATAGGAGGCTGGGAATACCCTATCCCTGCACAAAAGGGGGATTGATTATTTTTCTCTTACCCTTAAATTTTTACTTAATTCATAAATAAACATCGGAATTTTTTGCGTTAAATGTAGATCTATATAACGTTAAATATTGCTTAATCAATGTTAAAGTTTATGACATCACATTGTGGGCTTCAAGTCAAACATCCAAGGGTGCGAGACAGAGTTGCCTCAGAAGGGGTAAATCTGGGGAAAACTCTGTCCAGGGTGAGGAAATAGCCAATTCCTTTCCAGAGCTCATTTAGTTCAAGTTATCTGTACACTAGTTTAGACTTGAATTTAAGGGACTTGGTTTTTATCAAATTGCAAAATGTGATCTGGCTATAATTTACTTGTATCACTTTTTAGCTCACCTGAGCCATAGGCTCAAGTGAGCTATTGTCATAGTGTTGCGTCTGTCGTTCGTCGTTCGTCGTCCGTCGTCGTCGTCGTCCATCGTCGTAAACTTTTCACATTTTCAACTTCTTCTCCAGAACGGCTGAAGGGATTTTGATGAAACTTGGTAGGTATGAAGTACTCATGGTCCCCTACAAGTGTTGTTGTTTTTCGTCCGGATCTGTCAACAGGTGGCGCCACCACAGCCAAAAGTAGGTCACGGGGGTACCCTCCTTTGACAGACTTCTTCTTCAGAACCGAAGCATGTATCGACAAACCGAAAGCATCAGGATGATCTAGAGAGATGTCTTAAGAAGTGTTGTTATTTTGAAGTCAAATTTTTGACGCGTTTTTGACGTCTTTTCGGACTTAGTCAGAAATGCACATTTTTGCACTTTTTCTTTAAATAACTCAATAAGTGTATGATTTGACACACTCATTTACTACATATTTATCATATTTAACTTACTTAATGCTTTGATATGTATTTTATGCTTAAATTTTATTTTTTTGATTTTTTATGAATTTTTTTCTTATGTAAAAAGGAAGGGGGGGGTGATTTTCATACATTTTCTGCTTCTTTTCTATAACAACTCTTCAGATTGTCATTACAATTTGTAGGTATGAGGTACTCATGCATGGTACCCTACAAGTGAAAGAATTTTGTCAAGATATCCACTTTTGGATTTTTAAGGAATATTTTTTAAGATTGTACATAGGTATAATGTATGTTTTCTTACCAAAAATAGGAGAAAAATTCTCAAATCGCACCGGGTTATACACATTGATACTACTTTTGAATGAAGAAATTTTATTTGAATCACAAAAAAAAATGCCGTAAAGATTAAAAGTACACAACTTTTTAAAAAATTTTTCAAAGCCATGCACCTGGTTCCGGACCGGAATTATTCGAATTTTATGATCTGAGGACCCATTTTCACACGTATTCTTCCACACATGTAGATGTCTCACACACTTTAAAACTATATTCAAAATTTTATTTCATCTATCTAGTAAACAATCACGGGAAGACAATTCAAGATAAACATTATGTGTATTTTCCACCAATTGTTGAAAATAATAAGAAAATAATCGGAACTATTTGACAGGACAATGACCTAGATATGCATTAATTCATCTTCGTCCCCAAGGCGCATCGTATTCCGCTAGGCGCTTCATTGCAATACAAACCGCAAAGTAGTACTGCGATATATTTCAGGAGATACAGTGTAAACAAAATAGATTTTTATACTTGGAACACTTTCATAATGGTTATCATTCATGTACTTGGAACACTTGCATATACTTGTTATCATGTATAAAGTTTGCTCGAATTTCCTCTGTCTTAGACTCTCTTAGATGAAGTAATTTACGGACTGATTTCTTGAAGAAACGTCTAATGAGTAATCTCTTCCTCTGGATTTTGAGAATGCATAGCACATTTAATATCTGAAATTCTTGAAAATAAATAATTCCGTTCAGAGTTCCTGAAATCTTCCAATGAAATGTTGGACCACAGAAGCTGTTGTTTTAATAGAGAAAATAAATAATTATTCACAACCTTAAGCCACTGTGTTCGTCATCTTGTATGTATAATATTTCTAAGAGGAACACAGAGGCCTGAGGTTGTGAATGATAAAACATTTTCTCTCATAAAACGACAGGATCCTGTGTTAAGACATTTGGGAATTTTTATCTGTTCAAATAATAGATACATGATGAGTTTTTATCGGACCAAATAACTTCTTGTCGGCAAATCCAATGCAACCGATACATTTCATGAACTCTCTCCGCTAACAACTTGTCCGTGTAACAGACCTATGATGAGGTAAAACAATTAGTTAACAGTAAATAACGATGTCGTAGGTCTGCTAGTTGGACAATTTCATGGGCCTTTTAATTTGTTTCAAACTGCGAAACCTTAGAGAAACCACTTGAGTTGTTGAACAGCGTATGCTGAAATGCGACGCTCCTTCTCGCCTGTTGAAATATGCATAGGCAAGAAGCGTCGCATACTGAAAATTATTTTTTCAAGTGGCTTCACTGGGTCATGAGGTTTGATACAACATACACTGCTTTTTTAGAAAACAAACTGGCACAATTTCTGCACAACTCACTTGAATTGATGAATATTGGATCAAAACGATTTTAACTGTACGTTTCATGTATTTGAGATCAAGTCAATACTATTCAAAAGCATAATTCATAGATTTTAGTGAATAAAGGCAAAACCGAAAAATCTTTGTTTTTTATGCCCCTGGAATAAAAGATTCGGGAGCATAAAGTTTTTGGCCTGTCCGTCTGTTTGTCTGTCTGTTTTCCGAAAAACTTTAACATTGGGCATAACTTTTGAATGGAAGCTGGTGATAGAGGTTTCATATTGCACATGTGTATTTACCAAAATTTTTGACCTCATGACCATAACCTTGACCTTTCACGTACTTCTCAAAAACTTTAACATTGGGCATAACTTTTGAATGGTTATTATAGTGATAGGGCTTTCATATTGTACATGTGTATTCCTTGTGACAAGATCTTTCCATTGATACCAATATTACGCTGACCCTGACCTCTCACATACTTAACAGAAAATGGCGTTAAAACTAACAAAGATGCTGCCGGGGGCATTCTCGTTTCACAAACACAGGCTTTATAATTTCTGGCATGCTAGCTATCAATAATGAAAGGTTTTGTGTTCAATTTTAAATAAACTTAATTTGTGAAATCATTTCATTGTTTTATTCTTTTTCTGCTGCACATTAATGTGGAATTTTACAATATGATTTTATATTTGATGTTGCATAATTGAACTATACTAGCTGGGCATATGACGTTGGACCACTTTATCCGTTTTTTTCAAATCAGTAAAAAAGTTATTGTTTTGAAATTTTTTTCTTTTTTGTACTTTTAAAGGTTGTCTGAAAAAAACACTTCTCTGCATCCGGCAAAAATCTTTTTAGAAAGGTTGTGGGCTAAAATCCTGGTACTGGCACTATCAGTATTCAATGTCAGTATGTCAATTAGAGCGTGCATGGGTATCAGGTGAGCGTTGTGCCCCCTGGGGCTCTTGTTGTTTTGACTGTGTGTTAATGAATGAATGAATTACCAAATATCCGACATTGCACCTGTTATTCAAAACTTATACATCATAATAATACATGTAATACATCATAATCAATTTGAACATTAAGGTCAGTTGAGTATGATGACCTATATGTAATATAAAAGTCAGCAAGCAGGTGCTTTGTTGACATTTGGCAATCCAGCATTTGAGAGATCACCAAATGTCCAACATCGCAATATCTGTTGACAGACTTATACATTATGACTTCATTGATTGTTTCATCATACAATCGTGGCATACAATGCTCAGCTTGATAGCATGATCCATTGCTGTCAGGAATTTATCATCCATGGTACCCCAGGCTATGTGCGCTTTGGCTGAATACCCTGGGTCATATTGTACTATTTCGGAGATTTCTATTTATATACAAATGTTGCTGATTGGCTCCCTCACAAACTTTTTTATCCAATTACATAATTGTTTACAAACGTTTTTTGGATAGCGGTAATAAATAGTGCATTTTTGACTAGGTAAGATACTTCTTGATGCCCTGAGACAATAATCAAATTGTTAATATATTCAGGTAACCGACAAAAAATCCCTCTTGTGTACGATTCACATACTGTCCTCAGTGTTCTGCACGCAGCCATTACGTTCAGTTTTTTAACTTCACGAAGAAGAGCTATTTCTTTTAAAATCCCCGAAATAGTGCGATATGACCCAGGGTATTCAGCAAAAGCGCAAATAGCCTGGGGTACCGAGGATGGGAATTCATAGGCATTCACTGAATTGACACAAAATATATGGTATGCAATGCCACTACTAAATGTATTATGATGTCATAACTACTATTCTAATTTTACAAAGATACTGGGGAAAATATGAGAGTTGTTCTAAAGTTAGCTCTCTGGAGGTGGTCATAACGATATATTCAGATGCTCCAGACATGTTTTCAGCCAATCAGGGATTGGCATATTTTACAGTCATGCAGTAAAATCAAATGGCTTGTCAAAACATTGTTTGGTGTGCCATTCATGGTTATGACATCATAGTATGAAAGTCTGTCAGTATGTAAACATTAATTTTGTATAATTTTGAAAAATGTTTTTCTTCAAATTTACAGGCTGTGATATCAGAATAGTTACGTGGACAGTGAAATCCATTCCAGAACTATCTTCCGCACTTCGAGTCAATTAGACGCCAATGAAAGCATGTGACAAATGTATACAATTTTGCCATCAGATGCTTATGTGATTCCATGACCACAAACAATAACCTGTAGATCAGACTATTTCTAGATGCTGTCACTTACTTAGCTGTTAGGTCTATCATTACATGTACGACCAAATTTAAGCGGAAATACTTGAAATCATGAATTTAAGCATGTTCTTTGTCTTAAATAGTAAATAACACTGTTGAATGCAGAATTCCTGGCTTTGTAATAACTTCAGCTACTTTTTTTATCAGCCTTGTATCTCGAAATTTTGTCTCGTTGAAGTTTGATCACAAATACAAAATTTACATAAGTATAAATTTTAATATAAGTAAAAAGTAGAATCAGGGATGGATCCCCTCATTATTGTGCAGATGAAAAGGTTAATGAGTTTCATTAAAGTGTAAAATGTACCAGCAAAAGATTATATATATATATGGTTTAGCATAGGTCTTTATTTGGCTTTCTATTAGATCCCTATCCCTGATGATTACCTCACACTATAGAAGGAATGTGTATCTTAGCATCAGGTACCTATTTATGTAATGATAAAATCAAACTTACTACTATCATATTGAGGAACCCTTTCTCAGTTTCACTTGTTCAGATCTTTGGTTTAGTTTGCTCCAATTATCATGAGCCAATATTTCACTCTACATTTGTCAAATACCAGTACAGCATTTCGATTCCAAAAGATTTTACACCAAATGCAAGAAATTTTTTTATCATTGTCTGCTCTTAGAGCATGTAGAACAGTAGCCGTAAGAAAATGTGTAATAATATAATTATGATTACATTTACCAGCTTGTGAAGACAGTATTCCTTATTCGTGTACATGGACTTTTAAAATGATTCATTTGGTCACGTTTTATATTCTGAATTTTATCTAAACCTTTCTATGAAAATTCACATTTACTATGTAGCGCATTTTTTCTCTATGCATTTTTATCGATGAAAATTGTAGTGATAATTTAGATACCATTTGGGTATCATTTTGTGAAGGTTTATAACATGTATAAGTGGTTTCAGTATTTACGGATCCCTAATTTGTCTAGTCTCTGTCACTTCGTCCGTACCTTCATCAGCCATGAAGAAGCCCTATTGGGGATTTAGTGGGTGCAGCCCCTGGAAGCTGATGGATTTTACATTTCTCCTACATTAGAAATGATCCTTTGTACACTTTTTACTTTATAGTATTTCATTTTGCATAACAATATAGAAGCACCTGCATACTTGCCTGTGCCTGGGTATGTGCCTGTATCATACATCTACAAATAATGATTTTAGACTGGATGAGTATCCATCAACAATCTGGATATTTCAAGAAAAAATCGTTTGAAATGCATGTAGATAGATGAGTATTGATTGATGAGTATCAATCAACAACCTGTATATTTAAAGAAAAAATCATTTGAAATGCAGAAAACCAGTTCACATCCTAGATAGGAATTAACCTTGACCTATGAAACATTAGTAATCATGATAATAGAAATCAATAGATTTTCAATAGACGTAAATTTTCAAAGAATTATTTTGGTCACGCTAATTATAAATTGGTTTGAGAGATAGACAGCTCCTGGATATTTATATACACCATAACTCGGCAGTGATAAAGGTGATATATGTTTTAAGAACACTTCAGTTCATGATTATTAAAGGTCTGAAAGAAGGTTTTTCCCCTTTTGGGCATGGTTTTTCAATATGTTTATGAGAAGATTTTATTAATGTGTTCAAACATTTTCATGGACAAAATATGAAGATATTATTTTAGCTTATTTCAAGTCATTCTCTCGAAAACTTCAATTTCATGTCAGAATTGCTTATTATAACATATTTTGTATTATTACATACAAATAAGTTGCATGGAATCTTATTGAAAAGCAGTATTGAATGCATGCGTACATGACAATCCTGTCATCTAAAATAAGTGTAGTATAAAATGTTTGAAAGAATATTTAGCTTTGCATTGTTTGAGAAGTGGCCATTTTGCTGTGCTATTGTTAGTCAATGCGCTGGTATAAAAAATGTATTTCTGATGAAAATGTGTACGATGTGGCTGTTACACGTGGAATCCATTGAATGGAAACTTACAGATGTACGACATCAGTTTCTTAAAAGCATGAAAATATCTTTGCATATTTGTTTATTTGCAAAATTGAAGGAACTGATATTTTGAATTAAGAAAAAAAAAATGTTTTTGAATGGCATATATTATAGAACGGCCAATAGAAATTTACACCTTTGCTTAATCACGAGCCTTTTGGTCAATTTTATCTCTAAAGTAAAAGACCAAGTCAAAGATTCAAATTGCATGACATGGTTTTCCCTGTACCTTTTTACCAGTGTATTCTTGAAATAGAATTTAGGTACATAAATACTTTTTTTCATGTGATATGTGACTCTTATACTGTATGTGTAATTAGATACCTGATTTTTACTGTGATGTTTGTGAGCTCATATCGAAGTAACCAATTGATGATCATGATATTTGGAAGTCAATAAGAATTGTCCTGACTTATAGTTTTATTCCTATTTACCCGTAGTCCTAACAAGGATGAGTGTTCTTGGCATGTCTGTGTGTCCACAAAACTTGAATCTTGGCCATAAAAGAATAACAACCGATGGAGCTTTTATTCATATACTTTATTTTGACAAGACTGTGTTTTATCAATTCTGTAATAGTTGACCTTGTGACCTTTCTTGGGAGTTCTACTTAAGGGCAACTTAAATCTTGGTCATACCTATAGGGGCACTACCTTAAAACTAAGATTTGTGTCGAGTTTACTTTTGGTACCAATTTCCAAGTTTGACCTACTTTTGAGGAACTGCTCTTGAATGGTACTTGTATCTGTTAGGACAAGATATCTTAGAAATATTTTCATTGGCCAAGACCAGTTGATTTTCACCTACATTTATATGCCCCCGATATCAGTAGATTCGGAGGCATGTGGTTTGGAATGACGATCACATGTACATACTTCATACATGAGATTTTATCGTGCTGATGAAATGATCCCTTGTATACAATTGGCAAAGTTTTTAACACGTGTAAATATGTGTTTATAAAGTTGTAACGTCCCCTTAAAACTGAAGTAGACTATAGGGTTTGTCCGAATATGCAGGTCATAAGGTCATATTTTTCCACTGTCTCCATGGATCTGAATACCTGAATGTCCAGACTTACTGTAAAATATTTATTATGATATGATTAATAATGGCTAGAAATTCCATGTTATGCAGAATACACAAGGCTCCTCCAAAAGACCGTTTTCGATATGTTTTATTTTAAAGCCAGACTATGGACATCATTATGGCCTCACAATGAATCAATGGAAACAAAATATTAACAAAAGCCTATGATAGATTATGACAGAACAATTCAAAAGTTTGCCTAATTATTCCATGTGCGTAGTCTGATGTGTAAAAAAACATGGTTTTGAACCGACATAGATAGACTATATCAGTGCAATGTTTCTTGTGGTGGAAGTTTTTCAAAACAAGGTCAAACTAAAAGGTCACAAGCACACGTCAGTATCAAAAGGAAAGTCTTGTTACAAGGAGTACATGCGTTCATGAAATAAAGTCCTGTCACTGGCCATTCAAAAAATAATCCCTAGGTCTTAGTTTATGCGATAAACTAAATGACCAATTGATATAGACTGCACAAAGGAAGTGACTGACAACTAAGAGTCGGACAATCACACAAACCCAAAGGCAGATACACTCAACAAGCAGCCAACGGATCGTCACAAAAACTGTGAACCAGTGCCTTTCTTGTAGAAAATTGCAGAAATACATGATGTAGGTGATGCAGATGAGGTAAGACAGGATTGCCAGCACTCTTTGTGAACGGATTTCCCTGACTTTTCCCTGACATTATGGATTTTTATTTTTCACCGACTAAACTCTAAAATTCCCTGACCTTGAAGAAAAGGTAATTTCCCCGACTTTTCAAGACTGCTGGCAACCCTTTAAGACTGAGATGAAAAGAAAAAAATTGTGCAAATATCTGAATCCTGTCCATTACACTTGGAGAGTTGAGATGACGTAAGTGTAGTAAAATGCTGATTGTCACTAGTATGAGCAACATAGGTAGCAGTTTTTAAAAGGTAAGTGGTATGTGATGACGAAGCATTTACAGGTACAGGAAACGAGTAAACACTAAAAACTGACAGTGGAAGCTGAAATGGTGAAATAGGAATTTCCAAAGATAAATATTGGAAATTCAATGCTTTCTAGTGTACAGAAACTCACCATATGAGAAATAATAGAGTGGGTCTTTGTGAATGTTGTGAAATTTTGGAAATTTGCTACCAATGATGCTCTGCACTTGGTGTAATGATGATCTTATGTTTTATGTTGTGATAAGAAAGGGATATAACTTGCCTTTTAACAATTCATGTACACCTAATTTCACATGTTCTAAGGCATCCTGTAACTGTACAAAGGCATTTGTTTGTTTAAGAATTAGACTTTCCAAAATAGCTCATTCATGTTCCATTGCATCAATAGATGTTTGTAACAGCTAGAGATGTAAGTGCCACAGTATCTCGGTGATTTCATTACATGTACATTGTCAAATCCTTCATTAACAGTTGAGATAGCAGAAGAGGGATGCTGTTCCTTTCACGATCTTTGCATTATTTCTATTCAAGAGTTGTATATGGCGACGTATTACGGATAATTCATCAGATGAGGCAGTACAAACAGTGATTTGGATAATTTCCCAACAAAATCGAAAAGACATCGTTTTGACCTGGAAGATCCAATTGATATCCTTGTCTGGTTAAGGTAGATCAGTTTGTGGCAAAAAGGGATGAATCTGGTGAACAGTGAATTGACCTGTGACATCATTTGCATCTGAAGTGCGTTCAGTATTTTCAGAACATTTTGGGCATACTTGGAATGGTTTGCATTACACGCGAGTGGTCTATGTGTGACAGGCGGAATGGAAAATGTGGCCGGTCCGGGAATCGAACCCGAGACCTTCTGCTTACAGGGCAGACGCTCTTACCGACTGAGCTAACCGGGCACGATTCCTGAACCGTCACATATGTAAGGATATCTTCTTAGGTAGTGGAATTCCAGTATTCCTGTTCTAGGTACAATTTTCCGGCTGGCTCGAACAAAATGCCCTTGCTCATTCGTTGTTCTGGGGTCATCGGCGGATCCAAAGGAGAGCAGCATAATGAAGATTGACATCATGATGATTGATGTGCTTAGGCCGAGTGTACCCGGTGTAGGAAATCAATATTGAAAATGACATTAAACCCGTCACTTGACCTTAAAGTAGTTTTTTGGGTTTAGCCTTTCGTTTTGAGGGACATTTATAGAAGGTTTCATCGTTTTGAAGTGACCTTGCCCATGGACCCTTGATCTTGAAAATCAATGAAGTCAATGTCTTCTGTAGAAGACAATTTTGGTAGGTTTAATGATCCACAAATAATGTAAAAAAAAAACCAATTATACTGAAATATTGGTTCACGATAATGATTTATAACAATTGTATAGATTAAAGGGTTAACTTATCATAAATTGTTGTAGGTAGTAAATAATGTACAGAGAAAACCAAGAACGCTTGTTAGTCTTATTTCATTAATGGTTAATGAAAAAAAAAAACAAATTTTGAAGTTCCTAAGTTCCTGTAATGTTTCATTGTTTGCGATTAATTCAATAATTAGGTCTTCCGACTTCCGTCGGAAGACCTATTGTTTTCGTAACCGTGGAAAATTGGATCAGCGATTTCTCAAGAACCCTGTAAGCTAGGACAATGAAAGTTCTCCAACGTTACGTTTGGAGTAAAAGCTAGATTGGTCTTTTTTATTTTTGGTCTCTGTTATTTTTTTATCATGTTTTTTAGTAGATTCAAATATTTGACGGGAGCGTCGAATTACTCAAAAGGACCGAAAATTTCATGTTTTGCTATTTGTAAGCTTAAATATCTCGTATTTTGCTATCTACAATTTCCATTCTTTTTGAAAGTCGACAGCCATGCAAGATATGAAATGCTAGATGCACACTGTAACGATTTATTACGATGACGTCCTTCACCGTCCTTCATATTTCCAAATTCAGAAGTTCATAGGAGGAAGACACTTTTTTGCTTATAATAGTAAACAAAAATTAAGCTTATGAAGTTTCCTAAAAATTTCAATATTATTATTTTTTATCCATATATCTGTCTTATGTAGTCTTTCTGATTTTTCCTATCTCTTACTGTTGAAAAGATATGAGCATCGAAATTTTGAGTTGGGTATTTCGATACACCTTCACGCCAACAGATCGGGC
Source organism: Pinctada fucata (assembly GCA_028142955.1). Taxonomy (NCBI): domain Eukaryota; kingdom Metazoa; phylum Mollusca; class Bivalvia; order Pterioida; family Pteriidae; genus Pinctada; species Pinctada fucata. The sequence goes on along the minus strand of AP027112.1, from coordinate 32,710,093 downwards.
GCACACTAAAATTGGTAGTCCGAGTCCGACTCGAGAAAAGCAGTGTTGAGATGTTCAAATTCCGATTTCACGGCAATGATGAATATGCATTTCATAAATACATTTCGATATACACAATTTGATTTTAAAACAGTTGATTAATTTAGAAGAGATCAGCTACAAACCAGAATTTACACACAAAAAGTGGTAGTTTGATTCCGATTTCTAACCTACAAACCTGTTTCTAAACTTCAATAACTATATTTTGAACATCAAGTTTAATTTCTAATTCTAGCAAACGTTCGAACATAATTTTCGGTTGGTTTATTTACAAATTGATGAACAATTTCTCCAACATTCTTCCCCTCCCCTCGTTTTTCGAAAACAGTTCTGTTTATATTGAACGATGTCGCCATGATGGAAATTCAAAATAAACTTTGAAAAAAAGGGAAGGGGGGGTCCAAATTTGAACCTGCACAGCGAGAACCTCATGGTATTTATATATATATATTGAACGTAACTTGTTATTACCATTTCTCTTCTCAAGAAAATTGGTTCTACAGCTACGAGCTCGCCTTTTTTATGGGGGAAGGGGGCAGGAAGAATTTGCAAAAAAAAAAAAAAAAAAAAATCCCGGCTCTGAAAAATGCTGAAAAAAATATTCCGGCCCAAAGGGCCGGCAATTTTTTTTCCTGGACCATGCAAAAGTAAGGATACATTGCATGATATGGAAATTTTTGCTGGCCCTTTGTGCCAGACAATTTAAAGTCAAAAAATTAATTAATATAAATACAAACTGTTCACATAGCTGTATCTACCAGAGACCTAATACGCATAGGCACAAAAATCTAGAAAAGGTTCTATTTAAACATCATACAATCTGTCTGAAATTCGCTAATTGCAAAGAGACATCTGAAGGAACGGTTATTAACTCATACTCTGTAACAGCGGGGAGTTTAACTTACACAGACATTCACAACATTTGACAATTTGTTTAAATCCGGCCCGAAGAACCGGCGAAAATTTTTCTCCGACTCTGGTAATGGCTGAAAAAAATGGCCTGCTCAGAAAATTGCTGAAAAAATTTTACCGGCTGGCAATAGAATTCCTGCCCCCCCCCCCCCCCCCCCCCCCCCCAAATCAAATGGTTGCTCACCAACAATTATCGGTTTGAAAATTTAATGTTACTGCTATTTGAAAACTTAAATATATAATATAAATACATGTAATGTGACGTCCTTCATATTTCCAAACCAAAAATTGTATAGGAGGAAGACACTCTTGTTGCAACCGCAACAAGAAATCTTTCTAGTGATATACATATATTCATTCGATGTATACATGTAAAATTAGATCACCATTTGATTGTAACAATTTATACAATATTCTGAAAAATATTCAGGATCACTTTTAATCCCATCGATACATATATGTAGCATTGACATTGACTGAAAGTTTTAACATAAATTAAGAGCCACTGATGACATAATCCCTGTAATATTTGAAGTATCGTAGAAAATTAGTCATATATCCTGCTTAGCTCTAGCTTAGGCATGGTCCATTTGATATTCAGGGGGGGGGGGGGGGTGGGGGGGGGGGGGGCTTGGGTTTTTTGTCGGAGCAAGATTATTTTTTTCGCCCCGGACCGGGGCAAAATTATTTTTTTCTTGCGAAGTTGGAGCAAGGAAATTTTTTTTAAACAAAGTGATGCGCATGTGTTTTATCAACAGAAATTATTTATATTTTTACTCAAAACTCGTAATATTAATATATTAGTTTATTTTTATGCAAGACTTAGTATTAAATTCACTTTTAAACAGAGAGATGAAAGATTTTACAAAACAATTCTCAATATTTTATATAAGGTACATGTATATAACATGTTATAAGAGGGTCTGAGGGATCGAAGGTCTGTAAATTAGTGAATAACTGAAGTTCTCCTTCCAAGCTTACAAGAACATAAAATTAAGCTCTATGGGATACATGCAACATGTATTAATAGCAATACATAAATATTGATATTTAAGCTTTTAATGATGCCCTTTTTTCATTCACAAACATGTATAACTTTTGATATCTATGAACTTTGCCATTAGTAAATAATGTTTTGATAGAAGACTATGGTGAGCGAAGCAAGCCAAAAATTTTTGATACAATTTGAAAACTGCGGCGAGCGAAGCGAGCCTGAAAAATTTTCAAGAATTTTAGCGAAATTTTATGGTAATTCTTCAAATTCAGATTATTTGTAAGAGCAAGATTATTTTTTCTGTCACACCATAAGCAAATTAATTTTTTTCATCAAAATTGAGAGCAAAATTATTTTTTTTGAAAAAACCCAAGCCCCCCCCCCCCCCAGAATATCAAATGGACCGTGCCTTAGCACTTTTAAGATCAAGTGACAAATATATGATACATGTATATGTAAATTCTGGCCAGAGAGTTCGGTTAATGCAGATGTAGGGTACGTAGATGATAGAAATATTTATTATAGTAATGGGAATGAGGTTGTCTCTTGTTTGTATTCAAACAAAATTTTGAATTTTACACCAAAAGAAAACATCGTTTTCGACCACTTTCATTTTGTGCATCCACTTTATTGATGTAAACATTACATTTGTTTGGTATCGAACGAATATAATAGAATAGAATACACACAGATGTGACAAAGTTTAAATACTTGAATGTACGGCTAAGTTACAAACTCTATGAGTTATCTCTCATCATGAAAAACCCAGTCACTTTCGGTTTGTACATAGCAAAATAAGATGGCGGAAGGAGGAGAAACTAGATGGCTACTGTTGCAAGCAACAGACGGATTCCTCCTTTATTAGACCTTCCTCGGAACTGAAGTGTTAAAATCCGAATAAAGAAGATGGAAAAATCAATAGTTGCTTTTGTACCTTATTCACTTCAGCAAATGAGTCTTAAGAGCTTTAGTCTATTTTGGGACTCTCATTTATTTATCAACAAAATAGAACAAAAAGATAATAAATACCTTTCATGTTTACGAAAGCTTTATACTCCATGATCTATCAATTCTAAATCCTTTAAGATTACTATCTCAAAACAGAATTGCACAATGATTTTGCAATGAGAGCATTTCTATTAATAGAAAATGACAACAGAATAAAAATACAGCCAAGTAATGCTACTAAGAAAAAAAAAAAAACAGAGACCAAGAGTAAAAGAGTTATGTTTCTTATACTATGTTATGTTCAAATAAGAAAAACTACTTGTGTGAAGAATAAATAGCGTAGGACAAAAACTGCTAATTCTACAAGAGTAAGTTTCTTATGACCCTGAGAATGATCATTTGACCGTGAATAAAGGTCAGGAAAAAAAGATAAGTATTTGAGGTAATTCTTTTCAAGATTGATCTTACTCTGATCAAAGCTCAATATTTTATCAACGGAAGTATGTTGTGACCTTGAAATCGAAGTTATGACCTTGGGTCAAGGTCAAGGTAAAAGGGCTTGATGCAAGAAACATTTGTGTTAAGTTTGAACTCTTAAGGTCAAATAGTCGTTGTTCTATAGGCAAAAGTTTGTTGTGACCTTGAGAATCAAAATTTGACCTTGGGTCAAGGTCAAGGTGAAAGAGCTTGGCTTAACGATAATACGTATGAAGTTTGAACTCTGAAGGTCAAATAGTCTTTATTCTATAGGCAAAACTTTGTTGTGACCTTGCGAATCAAAATTTGACCTTGGGTCAAGGTCAAGGTGAAAGAGCTTGGCTCAACGATAGTGTGTATGAAGTTTGAACGCTGAAGGTCAAATAGTCTTTGTTCTATAGGCAAAAGTATGTTGTGACCTTGAGAATCAAAATTTGACCTTGGGTCAAGGTCAAGGTGAAAGAGCTTGACTAAACGATAGTATGTCTGAAGTTTGAACTCTAAAGGCCAAGTAGTCTTTGTTCTATAGGCAAAAATTTGTTGTGACCTTGAGAATAAAAATATGACCTTGAAAGTAGGTCAGCATTAAATGTCTACCTATAAGTAACCTACCATCTAAGTTTCAACTCAAAATCTCAAAAAATGTAGAAATTGGCACTGTGCCAATTTAAAGTTCCATTTTCAACTCTAAATAGCGTGAAAACCGTAAATATTTTGTCGAGCATGTAAGCGTAAAAAAGTTTGCAAATTTCCCAAAGAACATTTTAAAACAAATTTTGTTCAACTCGTACGGTTAGTTTAGGAGTTACAAGAGTTTAAAGATTTGACCTTTGGTGACCTAAAGCGGGGGCATATGTGAACTTTTCGACAACAAAAAAAATTTCAATTGAGATCTTTGTATATTCTTTCACATGGTACTATTCATTTTATCACATGAATCGGAACTTGTTTGTAAAGTGACCGGAACGATGAAGAGGTAAGAATAATAATAAGAATAATAATAAGAAGAAAGAAAAGACAATACAATAACAGAAAGGATTCCGACGGAATAGTCGGAATCCTTAATAAGAATAATAATAAGAATAAAGAAAAGACAATACAATAACAGAAAGGATTCCGACGGAAGTCGGAATCCTTAATAAGAATAATAATAAGAATAAAGAAAAGACAATACAATAACAGAAAGGATTCCGACGGAAGTCGGAATCCTTAATAATAATAATAATAAGAATAATAAGAATAAAGAAAAGACAATACAATAACAGAAAGGATTCCGACGGAAATCGGAATCCTTAATAAATGGAAGGATGGAGGTTCCTGTGGACATAGCAGACGGATTCCTCTCATTTTCATCTTGTTAAGAACAGAAATGAAAATTGAAAAAATGCGAAAATGACTGGACGCAGCTGGACTCGAACCAGGTACCTTCACCAAGGTAGGCCCCATCGTATCTTGTACATGTAATGTCAGGTCACATGGTTGAATTGACCAATGAAATTTGTAACACATCCTGGGTCATGCATATTAATTATGTGAGGGATTTTCCAATGAATCATGACAATATAGCAAGTGTTTTCAAACTGGTACATGTATTCGATATTTCTTGATTCTGTTAGAAAACATTTTGAACTAATACATACTCGTATAAATTTTGAAATGAAAACAATGTTGAAGCACTGTACTTAATGTTTGTTTACGAATGAAAAAAATTGAGGGAAAAAAATGGCCGAGGCCGGTATCGAACCCCAGACCCTCCGATCCGAAGTCCGACGCTCTACCGCTGAGCTATTGCAGAACTGACAAAGGTTTGCATCAAAAGTCTTTAGAAGGATGAAATCTTGCGACTATGATATGACTCAACATGTCGAGCATGTTCCGAATGATAAATCTTTATCGATCGATTCTATTTACAGGTTTGTATTCAGGAGTAAACAACACAGAATTTCATAAAATGTATTTTTTTTTTATTTGACTTTCATTGACCATGTATGTAGAGAATAAAATTATGAATCAATAAAATGTGTTTGCTTATTTTGCAAGGGCGGATCTAGACAGGGTAGGTGAAAACAGGTATGTACACGTATGTAACATGTAAGTCGGAAGGGGGGGGGGGGGCAAAAACTTATCAACCTCCCCCTTTCGAAGGACTAGCCTATGTCATTGGATAAACAAACCGTCAAAGATCTTGTACAGTTATTTCAAAGATTGACGAATTAAAAAAGAAACAGGCAAACAAACGAGAAAAAAAAAATGCCGAAGGGGGCCACATTGCTCCATCAAAGGTCTTGTACAGTTGTTTCAAATATTAAGGAATTTAATAAGAAAAAGACAAACAAACAAACAAAACAAATTAAAAAAAAAAAAAACAACAACAACAACAAAAAACAAGAGGCCCAAGGGAGCCATATTGCTCAGTCAAAAGTCTTGTACAGTTGTTTCAAAGATTGTCGAATCAAAAAAGAAAAAAACAAGCAAACAAACAAACAAACAAACAAGCAAAACAAAAGAAAATAAAAAAACGAAACAAAACAAACAAGAGGCCCAAGGGGGCCACATTGCTCAGTCAAAGGTCTTGTACAGTTGTTTCAAAGATTGACAAATTAAAAAAACAAGACAAACAAACAAAACAAAAAAAAAACCAAGAAGCCCAAGGGGGCCACATTGCTCCGTCAAAGGTCTTGTACAGTTGTTTCAAAGATTGACGAATGACAAAAAAAGAGGCCTAAGGTGGCCATATATACACAGTGAAATAAATATGCGCAATATGAAATGTGTTTTTCTTCTGAATAAAAAGCTATGAATAGGACTGACTTGTTGCATGAACGATCGATAATTCTTGTAATGCTGAATCAGCCATTTGTATTTCTCCGTCTGTATATCAAAAATAAAAACCACTAACATTCAGGAACTCCAATGGCTATGTGGATAGGGCGTTGGACTGCTGGCCCAAGGGTACCGGGTTCGATCCCCAGTCTGGACGTTGTTGTTTTTTTTCGCCGATCGTCTGCGTTTTTGTCTAGTACTCTCTCTATCTGTTCGTATGTCTGTTCGTTCTTCTATCGTTGTCAGTCTATCTAACACTGTCTATCTTACACTGTCAGTCTGTCTGTCTGGTCAATGCTGCAAATTTACCAGTTAATTTAAATGATGCTATTCAATTTTAAGACATTTTAAAAACATTTAATTAGAAAATGACAACAGCATGAAAGTACAGACAAGTCATGGTACGAAGAGAAATAGAAATAAAAGATTTATCTTTCTTAGATCATGTAAAGTTCATATAAGAAGGACCTCGTTTGTGAAGTATAAGTAGTGTAGGACAAACACTGTGTATTTAACAAGTAAATGTTGTTATGACATTGAGAATGAAATTTTCACCTTGAACCAAGGTCAAGGAAAAAAGATTGAGTATAGAATATCATTTTCTTCAAAATATATATGAAATTGAATAAAGCTCAATATTTTATCAAGAAAAGACTGTTATGACCTTGAAATCGAACGAATGACCTTTGGTCAAGGTCAATGTGACAGGACTTACTGCAAGGAATATTTGTACCCAGTTTGCATTCTCAAGGTCAAACAGTCTTTGTTTTATAGGCAAAAATGTTGTTGTGACCTTGAGAATGAGAATTTGACCTTGGATCAAGGTCAAGGTGAAAGAGCTTGGCTTAACAATTATATGTATGAAGTTTGAACTCTGAAGGTCAAATAGTCTTTGTTCTATAAGCAAAAGTTTCATGTGACCTTGAGAATAAAAATTTGACCTTGAAAAGAAAGTTAACATTAAATGACTACCTATAAGTGACCTAACATCCAAGTTTCAACTCAAAGTCTCAAAAATTGTAGAAATTGGCACCTTGCCAATTTAAAGTTCCATTTTCAACTTGAAATAGCTTGAAAACTGTAAATATTTTATGGAGCATGTAAGCGTATAAAAGTTTGCAAATTTCTCAAAGAACAATATAAAACAAATTTCGTTCAAATCGTACGGTTAGTAAAGGAGTTATAAGAGTTTAAAGATTTGACCGCTGATGACCTCTAGCGGGGGGCATATGTGAACTTTTCGACAAGAAAAAAATATTAAATTAAGATCTTTATTTGCTCTTTCACATGATACTTTCCATTTTATCATATGATGCGGTACTTTGTTGTAACGTCACTGGATTGGCTTGGGGGTAAGAATAATAATAATAATAATAATAATAATAATAATAAGAATAATAAGAATAAAGAAAAGACAATACAATAACAGAAAGGATTCCGACGGAAATCGGAATCCTTAATAAGAAGAAAGAAAAGACAATACAATAACAGAAAGGATTCCGACGGAATAGTCGGAATCCTTAATAAGAAGAAAGAAAAGACAATACAATAACAGAAAGGATTCCGACGGAATAGTCGGAATCCTTAATAATAATAATAATAAGAATAATAAGAATAAAGAAAAGACAATACAATAACAGAAAGGATTCCGACGGAAATCGGAATCCTTAATAAATGGAAGGATGGAGGTTCCTGTGGACATAGCAGACGGATTCCTCTCATTTTCATCTTGTTAAGAACAGAAATGAAAATTGAAAAAATGCGAAAATGACTGGACGCAGCTGGACTCGAACCAGGTACCTTCACCAAGGTAGGCCCCATCGTATCTTGTACATGTAATGTCAGGTCACATGGTTGAATTGACCAATGAAATTTGTAACACATCCTGGGTCATGCATATTAATTATGTGAGGGATTTTCCAATGAATCATGACAATATAGCAAGTGTTTTCAAACTGGTACATGTATTCGATATTTCTTGATTCTGTTAGAAAACATTTTGAACTAATACATACTCGTATAAATTTTGAAATGAAAACAATGTTGAAGCACTGTACTTAATGTTTGTTTACGAATGAAAAAAATTGAGGGGAAAAAATGGCCGAGGCCGGTATCGAACCCCAGACCCTCCGATCCGAAGTCCGACGCTCTACCGCTGAGCTATTGCAGAACTGACAAAGGTTTGCATCAAAAGTCTTTAGAAGGATGAAATCTTGCGACTATGATATGACTCAACATGTCGAGCATGTTCCGAATGATAAATCTTTATCGATCGATTCTATTTACAGGTTTGTATTCAGGAGTAAACAACACAGAATTTCATAAAATGTATTTTTTTTTATTTGACTTTCATTGACCATGTATGTAGAGAATAAAATTATGAATCAATAAAATGTGTTTGCTTATTTTGCAAGGGCGGATCTAGACAGGGTAGGTGAAAACAGGTATGTACACGTATGTAACATGTAAGTCGGAAGGGGGGGGGGGGGGCAAAAACTTATCAACCTCCCCCTTTCGAAGGACTAGCCTATGTCATTGGATAAACAAACCGTCAAAGATCTTGTACAGTTATTTCAAAGATTGACGAATTAAAAAAGAAACAGACAAACAAACGAGAAAAAAAAAATGCCGAAGGGGGCCACATTGCTCCATCAAAGGTCTTGTACAGTTGTTTCAAATATTAAGGAATTTAATAAGAAAAAGACAAACAAACAAACAAAACAAATTAAAAAAAAAAAAAAAAAAAACAACAACAACAACAAAAAACAAGAGGCCCAAGGGAGCCATATTGCTCAGTCAAAAGTCTTGTACAGTTGTTTCAAAGATTGTCGAATCAAAAAAGAAAAAAACAAGCAAACAAACAAACAAACAAACAAGCAAAACAAAAGAAAATAAAAAAACGAAACAAAACAAACAAGAGGCCCAAGGGGACCACATTGCTCAGTCAAAGGTCTTGTACAGTTGTTTCAAAGATTGACAAATTAAAAAAACAAGACAAACAAACAAAACAAAAAAAAAAAAAAAACCAAGAAGCCCAAGGGGGCCACATTGCTCCGTCAAAGGTCTTGTACAGTTGTTTCAAAGATTGACGAATGACAAAAAAAGAGGCCTAAGGTGGCCATATATACACAGTGAAATAAATATGCGCAATATGAAATGTGTTTTTCTTCTGAATAAAAAGCTATGAATAGGACTGACTTGTTGCATGAACGATCGATAATTCTTGTAATGCTGAATCAGCCATTTGTATTTCTCCGTCTGTATATCAAAAATAAAAACCACTAACATTCAGGAACTCCAATGGCTATGTGGATAGGGCGTTGGACTGCTGGCCCAAGGGTACCGGGTTCGATCCCCAGTCTGGACGTTGTTGTTTTTTTTCGCCGATCGTCTGCGTTTTTGTCTAGTACTCTCTCTATCTGTTCGTATGTCTGTTCGTTCTTCTATCGTTGTCAGTCTATCTAACACTGTCTATCTTACACTGTCAGTCTGTCTGTCTGGTCAATGCTGCAAATTTACCAGTTAATTTAAATGATGCTATTCAATT
>AP027112.1:32690353-32697853 GCA_028142955.1 Pinctada fucata | reverse complement strand
AAGAAAATAAAAAAACGAAACAAAACAAACAAGAGGCCCAAGGGGGCCACATTGCTCCGTCAAAGGTCTTGTACAGTTGTTTCAAAGATTGACGAATGACAAAAAAAGAGGCCTAAGGTGGCCATATATACACAGTGAAATAAATATGCGCAATATGAAATGTGTTTTTCTTCTGAATAAAAAGCTATGAATAGGACTGACTTGTTGCATGAACGATCGATAATTCTTGTAATGCTGAATCAGCCATTTGTATTTCTCCGTCTGTATATCAAAAATAAAAACCACTAACATTCAGGAACTCCAATGGCTATGTGGATAGGGCGTTGGACTGCTGGCCCAAGGGTACCGGGTTCGATCCCCAGTCTGGACGTTGTTGTTTTTTTTCGCCGATCGTCTGCGTTTTTGTCTAGTACTCTCTCTATCTGTTCGTATGTCTGTTCGTTCTTCTATCGTTGTCAGTCTATCTAACACTGTCTATCTTACACTGTCAGTCTGTCTGTCTGGTCAATGCTGCAAATTTACCAGTTAATTTAAATGATGCTATTCAATTTTAAGACATTTTAAAAATATTTAATTAGAAAATGACAACAGCATGAAAGTACAGACAAGTCATGGTACGAAGAGAAATAGAAATAAAAGATTTATCTTTCTTAGATCATGTAAAGTTCATATAAGAAGGACCTCGTTTGTGAAGTATAAGTAGTGTAGGACAAACACTGTGTATTTAACAAGTAAATGTTGTTATGACATTGAGAATGAAATTTTCACCTTGAACCAAGGTCAAGGAAAAAAGATTGAGTATAGAATATCATTTTCTTCAAAATATATATGAAATTGAATAAAGCTCAATATTTTATCAAGAAAAGACTGTTATGACCTTGAAATCGAACGAATGACCTTTGGTCAAGGTCAATGTGACAGGACTTACTGCAAGGAATATTTGTACCCAGTTTGCATTCTCAAGGTCAAACAGTCTTTGTTTTATAGGCAAAAATGTTGTTGTGACCTTGAGAATGAGAATTTGACCTTGGATCAAGGTCAAGGTGAAAGAGCTTGGCTTAACAATTATATGTATGAAGTTTGAACTCTGAAGGTCAAATAGTCTTTGTTCTATAAGCAAAAGTTTCATGTGACCTTGAGAATAAAAATTTGACCTTGAAAAGAAGGTTAACATTAAATGACTACCTATAAGTGACCTAACATCCAAGTTTCAACTCAAAGTCTCAAAAATTGTAGAAATTGGCACCTAGCCAATTTAAAGTTCCATTTTCAACTTGAAATAGCTTGAAAACTGTAAATATTTTATGGAGCATGTAAGCGTATAAAAGTTTGCAAATTTCTCAAAGAACAATATAAAACAAATTTCGTTCAAATCGTACGGTTAGTAAAGGAGTTATAAGAGTTTAAAGATTTGACCGCTGATGACCTCTAGCGGGGGGCATATGTGAACTTTTCGACAAGAAAAAAATATTAAATTAAGATCTTTATTTGCTCTTTCACATGATACTTTCCATTTTATCATATGATGCGGTACTTTGTTGTAACGTCACTGGATTGGCTTGGGGGTAAGAATAATAATAATAATAATAATAACTAGATGGCTACTGTTGCAAGCAACAGACGGATTCCTCCTTTATTAGACCTTCCTTGGAACTGAAGTGTTAAAATCCGAAGAAAGAAGATGGAAAAAAAAGAAAAGTTGCTTAAGTACCTTATTCACTTCAGCATATGGGTCAAAAGAGCTTATGTTTAATTTGGGACTCTTATTTATTTATCAACAAAATAGAAGAAGAAAAAAATAAATACCTTTCATCTTTACGAAAGCTTTAAACTCCATGCTCTATGGATATCAAATCCTTTACAAGTACTCTCTCACAACAGAATTGCACAATGATTTTGCAATGAGATAATTTCTATTAATAGAAAATGACAACGACATGGAAGTACAGATATGTAATGCTACTAAGAAAAAAAAAGAAACAGAGAACAAGAATAAAAGAGTTATCTTACTTATACTATGTTAAATTCAAATAAGAAGGACTACTTGTGTGAAGAATAAATAGTATAGGACAAAAAGTGTAAATTCTAAGGGAGTAAATGATTGTTAAGACCTTGAGAATGATTATTTGGCCTTAAACCAATGTCATGGATGAAAGCTAAGTATTGTGATGATTCTCACCACGATTGATCTTAATCTGAGCAAAGCTCAAAATCTAATTAACCAAAGTCAGTAGTGACCTGGAAATCAAACAAATTACGTTGGGTCAAGGTCATGATGAAAGAATTTGATGCAAGGAATATTTGTGTAAAGTTTGAACTGTCAAAGTCAAACAGTCTTTGTTTTATAGACTTAAGTTTGTTGTGACCTTGAAAATCAGAATTTGACCTTGGGTCAAGGTCAAGGTGAAAGAGCTGGGCCCAAGCATGATATGTATAAAGTATGAACTCTGAAGGTCAAATAGTCTTTGTTTTGTAGGGAAAAGTTGCTGTGACCTTGAGAATGAAAATTTGACCTTGGGTCAAGGTCAAAGAGAAAGAGCATGACTGAACAATTATTTGTATGAAGTTTAAACTCTTAAGGTCAAATAGTCTTTGCAAAAGCTTGTTGTGACCTTGAGAATCAGAATTTGACCTTGGGTCAAGGTCAAGTAGAAAGAGCTTGGTTAAATGATATTATGTATGAAGTTTGAACTTTGAATGTCTAATAGTCTTTGTTCTATAGGCAAAAGTTTGTTGTGACCTTGAGAATGAAAATTTGACCTTGGGTCAAGGTCAAGATGAAAGAGCTTGGTTTAATGATATTATGAATGAAGTTTGAACTCTGAAGGTCAAATAGTCTTTGTTCTATAGGCAAAAGTTTGTTGTGACCTTGAGAATGAAAATTTGACCTTGAAAGTAGGTCAGCATTAAATGGCTACCTATAAGTAACCAAGTATCCAAGTTTCAACTCAAAATCTCAAAAACTGTAGAAATTGGCACTGTGCCAATTTAAACTTCCATTTTCAACTCGGAATAGCGCGAAAACCGTAAATATTTTATCGAGCATGTAAGCGTATAAAAGTTTACAAATTTCCCAAAGAACATTTTGAAACAAATTTCGTTCAAATCGTACGGTTAGTTTAGGAGTTATAAGAGTTTAAAGATTTGACATTTGATGACCTCTAGCGGGGGCATATGTGATGTTTTCGACGACGAAAATTTTTTACCTCAAGATCTTAATATGCTCTTTCACATGATATTTTTCGTTTTATCATAAGAAGTTATACTTTTTTGTACAGTGACTGGAACGATCTGGGGGTAAGAATAATAATAATAATAATAAGAATAATAATAAGAATAAAGAAAAGACAATACAATAACAGAAAGGATTCCGACAGAATAGTCGGAATCCTTAATAAAGAAAAGACATTGCAATAACAGAAAGGATTCCGACGGAATAGTCGGAATCCTTAATAAAGAAAAGACAATACAATAACAGAAAGGATTCCGACGGAAATCGGAATCCTTAATAAATGGAAGGATGGAGGTTCCTGTGGACATAGCAGACGGATTCCTCTCATTTTCATCTTGTTAAGAACAGAAATGAAAATTGAAAAAATGCGAAAATGACTGGCCGCAGCTGGACTCGAACCAGGTACCTTCACCAAGGTAGGCCCCATCGTATCTTGTACATGTAATGTCAGGTCACATGGTTGAATTGACCAATGAAATTTGTAACACATCCTGGGTCATGCATATTAATTATGTGAGGGATTTTCCAATGAATCATGACAATATAGCAAGTGTTTTCAAACTGGTACATGTATTCGATATTTCTTGATTCTGTTAGAAAACATTTTGAACTAATACATACTCGTATAAATTTTGAAATGAAAACAATGTTGAAGTACTGTACTTTATGTTTGCTTACGAATGAAAAAAATTGAGGGGAAAAAATGGCCGAGGCCGGTATCGAACCCCGGACCCTCCGATTCCAAGTCTGACGCTCTACCGCTGAGCTATTACAGAACTGACAAAGATTTGCATCAAAAGTCTTTAGAAGGATGAAATCTTGCGACTATGATATGACTCAACATGTCGAGCATGTTCCGAATGATAAATCTTTATCGATCGATTCTATTTACAGGTTTGTATTCAGGAGTAAACAACACAGAATTTCATAAAATGTATTTTTTTTATTTGACTTTCATTGACCATGTATGTAGAGAATAAAATCATGAATCAATAAAATGTGTTTGCTTATTTTGCAAGGGCGGATCTAGACAGGGTAGGTGAAAACAGGTATGTACACGTATGTAACATGTAAGTCGGAGGGTTAGGGGGCAAAAACTTATCAACCTCCCCCTTTCGAAGGACTAGCCTATGTCATTGGATAAACAAACCGTCAAAGATCTTGTACAGTTATTTCAAAGATTGACGAATTCAAAAAGAAACAGACAAACAAACGAGAGAAAAAAATGCCCAAGGGGGCCACATTGCTCCGTCAAAGGTCTTGTACAGTTGTTTCAAATATTAAGGAATTTAATAAGAAAAGACAAACAAACAAACAAAACAAAAAAAAAAAAAAAAAAAAACAAGAGGCCGAAGGGAGCCAGATTGCTTAGTCAAAAGTCTTGGACAGTTGTTTCAAAGATTGTCGAATCAAAAAAGAAAAAAACAAGCAAACAAACAAACAAGCAAAACAAATGAAAATAAAAATAATAAAAAAAAAAACAAACAAGAGGCCCAAGGGGGCCACTTTGCTCCGTCAAAGGTCTTGTACAGTTGTTTCAAAGATTGACGAATTAAAAAGAGAAGACAAACAAAAACAAAAAACAAAAAAAAAAACAAACAAGAAGCCCAAGGGGGCCACATTGCTCCGTCAAAGGTCTTGTACAGTTGTTTCATAGATTGACGAATGAAAAAAGAGGCCTAAGGTGGCCATATATACACGTTGAAGTCAATGACAGTGAAATAAATATGCGCAATATGAAATGTGTTTTTCTTCTCAATAAAAAGCTATGAATAGGACTGACTTGTTGCATGAACGATCGATAATTCTTGTAATGCTGAATCAGCCATTTGTATTTCTCCGTCTGTATATCAAAAATAAAAACCACTAACATTCAGGAACTCCAATGGCTATGTGGATAGGGCGTTGGACTGCTGGCCCAAGGGTACCGGGTTCGATCTCCAGTCTAAACGTTTTTTTTTTCGCCGATCGTCTGCGTTTCTGTCTAGTACTCTCTCTATCTGTTCGTATGTCTGTTCGTTCTTCTATTGTTGTCAGTCTATCTAACACTGTCTATCTTACACTGTCAGTCTGTCTGTCTGGTCCATGCTGCAAATTTACCAGTTAATTTTAATGATGCTATTCAATTTTAAGACATTTTTAAAACATTTAATTAGAAAATGACAACAGCATAAAAGTACAGACAAGTCATGGTACAAAGAGAAATAGAAATAAAAGATTTATCTTTCTTAGATCATGTAAAGTTCATATAAGAAGGACCTCGTTTGTGAAGTATAAGTAGTGTAGGACAAACACTGTGTATTTAACAAGTAAATGTTGTTATGACATTGAGAATGAAATTTTCACCTTGAACCAAGGTCAAGGAAAAAAGATGAGTATAGAATATCATTTTCTTCAAAATATATATGAAATTGAATAAAGCTCAATATTTTATCAACAAAAGACTGTTATGACCTTGAAATCGAACGAATGACCTTTGGTCAAGGTCAATGTGACATGACTTACTGCAAGGAATATTTGTACCCAGTTTGCACTCTCAAGGTCAAACAGTCTTTGTTTTATAGGCAAAAATGTTGTTGTGACCTTGAGAATGAGAATTTGACCTTGGATCAAGGTCAAGGTGAAAGAGCTTGGCTTAACAATTATATGTATGAAGTTTGAACTCTGAAGGTCAAATAGTCTTTGTTCTATAAGCAAAAGTTTCATGTGACCTTGAGAATAAAAATTTGACCTTGAAAAGAAGGTCAACATTAAATGACTACCTATAAGTGACCTAACATCCAAGTTTCAATTCAAAGTCTCAAAAATTGTAGAAATTGGCACCTTGCCAATTTAAGGTTCCATTTTCAACTTGAAATAGCTTGAAAACTGTAAATATTTTATGGAGCATGTAAGCGTATAAAAGTTTGCAAATTTCTCAAAGAACAATATAAAACAAATTTTGTTCAAATCGTACGGTTAGTAAAGGAGTTATAAGAGTTTAAAGATTTAACCGCTGATAACCTCTAGCGGGGGCATATGTGAACTTTTCGACAAGAAAAAAATATTAAATTAAGATCTTTATTTGCTCTTTCACATGATACTTTCCATTTTATCATATGATGCGGTACTTTGTTGTAACGTCACTGGATTGGCTTGGGGGTAAGAATAATAATAATAATAAGAATAATAAGAATAAAGAAAAGACAATACAATAACAGAAAGGATTCCGACGGAAATCGGAATCCTTAATAATAATAATAAGAATAATAAGAATAAAGAAAAGACAATACAATAACAGAAAGGATTCCGACGGAAATCGGAATCCTTAATAAGAAGAAAGAAAAGACAATACAATAACAGAAAGGATTCCGACGGAATAGTCGGAATCCTTAATAAGAAGAAAGAAAAGACAATACAATAACAGAAAGGATTCCGACGGAATAGTCGGAATCCTTAATAATAATAATAATAAGAATAATAAGAATAAAGAAAAGACAATACAATAACAGAAAGGATTCCGACGGAAATCGGAATCCTTAATAAATGGAAGGATGGAGGTTCCTGTGGACATAGCAGACGGATTCCTCTCATTTTCATCTTGTTAAGAACAGAAATGAAAATTGAAAAAATGCGAAAATGACTGGACGCAGCTGGACTCGAACCAGGTACCTTCACCAAGGTAGGCCCCATCGTATCTTGTACATGTAATGTCAGGTCACATGGTTGAATTGACCAATGAAATTTGTAACACATCCTGGGTCATGCATATTAATTATGTGAGGGATTTTCCAATGAATCATGACAATATAGCAAGTGTTTTCAAACTGGTACATGTATTCGATATTTCTTGATTCTGTTAGAAAACATTTTGAACTAATACATACTCGTATAAATTTTGAAATGAAAACAATGTTGAAGCACTGTACTTAATGTTTGTTTACGAATGAAAAAAATTGAGGGGAAAAAATGGCCGAGGCCGGTATCGAACCCCAGACCCTCCGATCCGAAGTCCGACGCTCTACCGCTGAGCTATTGCAGAACTGACAAAGGTTTGCATCAAAAGTCTTTAGAAGGATGAAATCTTGCGACTATGATATGACTCAACATGTCGAGCATGTTCCGAATGATAAATCTTTATCGATCGATTCTATTTACAGGTTTGTATTCAGGAGTAAACAACACAGAATTTCATAAAATGTATTTTTTTTTATTTGACTTTCATTGACCATGTATGTAGAGAATAAAATTATGAATCAATAAAATGTGTTTGCTTATTTTGCAAGGGC
>AP027112.1:32487853-32680353 GCA_028142955.1 Pinctada fucata | reverse complement strand
AACGTTGGGGAACCGGATGGACAATCGTAACTAGCCGTGGTTGCCGGGGCTGACGGGGCAAATGTTTAAACTGTCAAAACATTTGTCACGGCAGCCCACGGTGCAGATGGCCTACTTTAGAAACCGTAGCAAAACGGATCGAACGCAACGCAACGTGACAGAACGTTACAGACCGTGACAAAACTTGGGACAGTGTCCGTAGCGGAACGGGAAGCAAAAGTATGACTCAACAAATTACGATCCTAGCGAAGTTGAGTTACGGTCTGCCACGTTTAGCTGCGGCTGCTTTAGGGCAGATGCACGTTTTATCAAGGTGAGCTACGCTTTCATACGGCGAGCTAAGGAAGTGTTAGCCGTTTCGTCACGGTACGTCCCGGCTTGTTACGGTTTATTTCAAGTTCTACTACGGCCTGGCACGGCACGCACGGTCACACAAGAAGTACAAACCAAACCCTTTTATGCAGCTTTTTGAGTCTCCTGTTCCCGGTTAATCGTAGTGGGCCTCGACAGAACTTGGTAGTCGTGGCAAACTTGATTGGATCGTAACAAACCGTGACAGACCTTATCAGAACGTGACAGGTCGTGAGAAAACGTACAAACGTCCGTAACAAGCCGTAGGTTGAAACGTAGTGCGCCGTCAGGTCTCCGGGATTCAGGAGCCGCGGCGTGTCAAGGATACCTTGATAGACCGTGCGAAAACGTAACGAGACCTAACAGAACTTGAATACCAAGATAAAAAGATAACCTAACGAGACCTAAAACAGAACTTGAATACCAAGATAAAAACTGCCAAAAATCATACGGTGTGCTACGTTTTTGGCCGCCGTGACTGCCGTTGTCGCCGGGAACACAGTGTAAACCTAGGGTTAAGGTTCATCTTCAGATTTATTCAGCAAAATGAATGCATTTTAAATTGTTCATTTTTTAACAGCAGCATTAACAGAAATCGTGTATACTAATTTATGGATGGCAGTGTAAATGTAGTAGAGTTTTCAATGAGAGAAGATTGACTTTGTGGTTGACTTCCCCCGGGGGAAGACTGACTATGTAGTAGACACTCCCTGGGGAAGAGTGACTATATAGTAAATTTCCCCGAGGAAAGACTGACTATATATTAGTAGACTTTCCCCAGGGAAGATTGGCTATATATAGTAAGCTTAAATTGTCCCATCATTACAACGACCTGTCCTGATAAGCCCCGACTTGTGCAACCTTAGCCTTGATTCATGATAATCTGTCTCGACTGGACTCCTACATAATATTTTCAATATGGAGCAAACGTTCCTCTCGACATAACTACGATTCACCCCGACTTCACTCCAACATAACACGGACTAACCAAGACTTACGCCGACTTCAATCAAATTTTGTCCCGACCTGCCTGATAAATACCGATTTAATACCGATTGTTCTGACTTTATCCCGACTAGAGCCAATGTTTTAATACCATTTCACCCTGAATGATTAGCCAATGTTTTAATACCATTCCGCCCTGAATGATTTAGTGTCAGTATTGCCAAGGAACCCACGAGAAATAAATTCCAAAACTCGAACGAATTGTAGAATTCCAAGATGTTGGTCTCATGTCAAAACATGTTATTTGAAAATTGACATGTGAAAGATGTTGGTGTAGGTCGACGTCAAGTCGGCATAGGCCTGGGTCAAGTCCGCGTACATGTAGGTCGGATTGCAATCTGCATAGGTCGGAGTCAAATCGGTCCAGAACATTATGAATTGAGGCTTAGTCTGCGCAAGTTGAAGTTAATCGGGACAGATCGTTGCCAAGCTGGGACAAGTCGGGGGTCAGTGAACGTGAATTCGGATCTATGTCGTCATTAGTCGGCTCTATGCCGGGACAGAGTCGTCGTAATGACAAAGCGGGAACATCTCACTGCCGACCTTCCCGACTTCTGTAAAATATCAAGTCGAGGGAAAGTCTGGGAGCCAAGTCGGCACTGTGTGACCCTGGCTTTAATGAATATGCTAGTATTCCATCATTCTCTCTGGTACGTATTCAAATAAGTTTTGATACACCTTCCGAAAATGTCTCGTACTGATATAAATCTAAATCATTCAAAAATGAGCTAACCTTAATAGATGTATTTGTAAAAAAAACTAATAAAGTATGATAAAAGTAAAAAGGTTAATAAAGTATTATAAAGATTCTGTCTGTACTACACCACGATGTACCAAAAAATGTTTAATGCTAGCAATGACAGAACAAAAATCAAAGGACTGAAGGTCCTGAACGATACTTCTATTCAAAATTTATAGTCAGCAGATGAATGTTGAATAATTTTATTGTTTATGTAATGATGAATTGATGATGATTATTTTATACATAGGATGCATATGCATGTGAAGCTAATAATTTTCATTTCGATGAGCTCATCGTGTTCTATAAACAGCATAATTTATAAATTGTTTATATTTACTATAAGTGGTATACTTGAAATTACATTTTATTCTGACGACTTAAACCCGGAGCAGTGTCTTAAAATTAACCCATTTGGAAACTAGAAAGACGTTAAGATCATGCATACATGTTTAAAATTACTTACAATCTACAATATATCTGATAAAAGAGCGGTTACATGTAGTTCCAGCATAACTTTAAGTTTATTATCACTGGTAATTTCCAAAATTTCTTATTTTAATTACCAGAATTTCCTATTTCTTTCAACAAGATCATGCTTCGTTTCTACTTTCGTTTCTCATTGGTATATACATCATGTACATAAGGAAGACACCTCTTACATTGTATAAGTTAAAAAAAGTACTATATTACTACGCCACCGGCGAGCAGTGAAAGCAAGAAATGAATAGTTGATTTTTTGTGATGCATTTACTTTATATGCAATTGAAACTTTTTTTCAAGAAGGAGGATAATCTTGATCTTGCATGTGTCAGACAGCAAATTCCTAAATTAGAAAAAGCACTATATTTTGAGGTGTATGGATATGTTGCAAATCGGGAATGTCTCAACTGTTATGATAACATAAGGAGACTTCCTGAAAGGAAGTATCCTAAAAAAAAAATAAAAAGATCTGCATAAACAGGGGAAAAAACCAGGAAACTGAATGTTGCGAGTTATCAATGAGCATATCATAACTCATAAAAAAAGTCAGTTATAATCAAATTCAAACTTTCTCTTTGATTACTATATGGTATACAAGAACTGTTTACTAAATTTTACCTCAATTTCTCTATCCGTTTGTCTGGCTTTGTCGGTAAGGGACTACAGAGCCATGCATGCATGTGAACATTCTGACATATCCATAGGGAAGTCATTGAGTTCCTTACTAAGTAGTCAGTAGATGACAAGAAAACAAGGGGGATGATTTACTATATAGTAGATTTCTCCCCTTCACCATCGGCTATACTACTTGTAGGGTCTTGTTGGAGATGTAGGGTCTTGTTGGGGATCCCCTCCCTTCTTGTAATGAAAATAAAATCCAGAGTGAGAACGGTAAAATTGGGGAAAATAGACCTCATAGTAGAACCTCCCCCCTCCCCTGTATGAAATTCTACTATATATCAGTTTTTCCGGTTTGAAAATCTGCTATGGGGAAAAACAGCTCTATAACAGTACTTCCTTGATTATTATTAGTATCATATTATAGTTCTACACAATGTTGATTAATTATGTATTTGGATGAATCAAAATTTAATTTGAGGCTGACAAAGATCACTCATGAATACAAACAAGATTAACAAGAACATAACAAAGATAACATCGCAAATGTGTCGTTCTATCGGTAAACACGTTAAATATTGATCTTGTTCACAAACTCATAATTTTTTTTTCGTATTAGCTTGCCTGTCCTTAGAACGGTTCATAACTTTGTGTTTATATTGATGAGCTCTTTATGAATATTTTTTCATTTGTTTCTTGATTTTGAAATATTTGTATCCCTCAGATTGTAATGGTGACCACGATAATTCAGGACACCATCGTTTAATGGAACCATATATAATAACAAAAGAAGCAAGGGAAAACTGTCCAATTTGTATGGACGAGTTTACTGATCCTCAGAAACTGACGAAATGTGGCCATGTTTTCTGTAAGGAGTGCATTGAGCAGTATTTCAGTTATTATAAACCATCGTGTCCGAACTGTGGTGTAATATACGGTAAAAGCACGGGAGATCAACCAGAGGGCAGGATAGCTATTGCAAAGGACATGACAAGGCTGCCTGGATATGGAAGCTGTAACAGTATCAAGGTGACCTATGTTTTCATGGATGGTGAACAAGGGGTGAGTTGAAAAGTTGTTTAAGACAGGTCTCTGTACCCATGTAGAACGTTTCCCAGAATTTCGGCACGTCGCATACTTTAGAAATCTTGGCAACCACGTGTTATGTAATAACTTCATTTCTACACAACCACTTTTTGAAAATAATGTCGAAGGGTTCCAACTCTCTACCTTCTTGAAGAAAATTCCAAACCAATTTACATGCACCAGACACGTGTTTCGAATATGAAATTCTCATCAGTGATGCTTTCAGCGGAGCCACCAAAAATAATTTCAGTAGCGCCCTGTGATTGAAAGTGATCAATAGATTTTTAAAGCATCCAAACTAGAATTGTAGGATTTGTAATAAAAAGAATCCAACTCTTCATATCAACTATTCGAAAGGCAGCCCTTCCAGAACTCTGCCCTAGTTATAGTTCGCAAACTTGTCATTTCGTCCAAAAATATTATCAAAATTAAAGGAGGTTAACATCTTAGCACCATCCCTCCAATGCTGTTTTGAACATAGATTTTATTTGAATATGCTACTGAATCGACCCTACAGGAATTTTGGAACCACGTACTCTCTGTACAGTCAATACACAAATCTAAATTTCAAAAATAAAACTACAGCCCCGACTAACAATAATTATTGCTTTCAAAATTTTGAATACTCGAGAAATGACGAAATTTCTTCAGCGATTTTTCGTTAACTAATTTTCGTCAGTGATTCCCTTAGCTTTCAAAATTTTCGTCAGCGATAGCTTTCATAAATGAAATTAAAACTATCAAATACAGTACAAATAAATTAAATCAGCATAAAGTGGATTGTGGAGAGGTATGTCCTTCGAAATGATTGAAAGCGGAGGGGGGGGGGGGGGGGGTCACATTCCAAAATTCAACCACATTCCAAAATTCATAGAGTTCTATGAGAAGGGGTTATCCCCATTGGGCCTCCATAACTCAGTAAAAAAAGTTGATTTGAAAAATATGCTAATCATCATAACAGAGATTAATAAATTATCTTACTTTTGACCAAAAAAATTTGGTGGTTAACGTTGCTTTTCTCCCCTTAAATTTTGATTGAAAAAAGGGGGGATGAAATGAACTCTTTAAACTAAAAAAATACCCCCCATTTGGCACCCCTAAATATTTCTATCTGAAATAAATTTCATGAAAATGCTGTACATGCAATGAAAGTCCACGATCAGTACTTTTCTTTCATATCTGTATTAATGAATATTATCCAATCACAGAAGCGCTATCTTTTACTCCTTGTCAAACTTTGGGTGGCCTCAGAAGGGACGCGACTAGTTCGAAATAATTACTACCTTTATACCTAAAGGAAGCATAACAATGAAATTTAAAATGTCTTGAATTTGGCAAATGTGGTCCTACTGGAAAGATTATTCTATTTTCTATCTATAACATCATCATTTGTCGTGAAACTCTCTGATGGATGAAAATTTTGGGATACGAAAGTACCCGACCCCCTAACTGGAACCTCACGTTTTTCTGACTCGTTCAAAATACAGAAAATTTTGACTTAAAAAGGAATTTAAAGCCATTTGTCAAGGAATTGTGTTATATATAGCTCAATCAACACAATATTCAATCTTATCTTAACATAATCACTGAATGATAAAGACGAAAAGAGTTTCATTGCAGGAGTTATCTGTTCTTGAAAAGTTTTGGTGGTGTTTTTACACCCAATTTCAAGAATCAGGCCTGTGCTCTTATCCTATTTCAACGTTGGATTTGAATTAGCATTATTTCAGAAGATTAAAGTGTGTACTTTCACATTCTTTACAGAAATACGTTTCCATGAACAAAGCATTCGCAGTAAAGGTCATCAATGCAGGTGACCCCCTTGTTAAATTACATCCAATTTTAGGGGGTATACTTACAAAAAAATCTCCGAGATGAAGAACATTAATCAGATGTCTATGTTTGACGTATCAATTCTTTCATTGAGTACTAAGGAAATTTTAGAATCAACCAAGGTAACGAAAAGGGCATGTATAAGGTTCCAAAGGGGAATAACTCTATAAAACTTAATGAAATTTGAAATTTACTACATTTATGTGAACATGTTGCACAATCTTAAGATTTTGAAGGAAACTATGAAATATGTCTGAACATAAATAGCGATAAAGACTAAATGAACAAATCCTCGTGCGAAAGCTGCCAGGATAACTACTCTCCTGCTTACAAGCGGGCATTTCTGTAGATCCATAGCAAATTTTCAGCTGCATATGACGGCAAAACTTTAAGTGCCTAGATACGTTTATATGTCATTCCAGAGGAAGTTTATCGATTTCATATGCTTTTATACATCAATTCATTCAAACAAACACATAATCCTTTCAGCTAATTGCTTAAACAAGACTTTATTTATTTTACGGAGCCCCTCCCCCCTTTTTTCCAACATTTTATTCAAATTGCCTATAAATTAAAAAGTACGTCTTGAATGGAGCCAATTTGAATTTTGGATGATGAAATAATCTCAGCAGTACATTCTGGAACTACGTTTGCCAAATTGACACCCTTTTTTAGGTATGAGGGTAGTAATTATTTATTCGGTCCCTTTAACATAGAGTTCTATGGGAAGGGGTTATCCCCATTGGGCCTCCATAACTCAGTAAAAAAAGTTGATTTGAAAAATATGCTAATCATCATAACAGAGATTAATAAATTACCTTACTTTTGACCAAAAAAAATTTGGGGGTTAACGTTGCTTTTCTCCCCTTAAATTTTGATTGAAAAAGGGGGATGAAATGAACTCTTTAAACTAAAAAAAATACCCCCCATTTGGCACCCCTAAATATTTCTATCTGAAATAAATTTCATGAAAATGCTGTACATGCAATGAAAGTCCACGATCAGTACTTTTCTTTCATATCTGTATTAATGAATATTATCCAATCACAGAAGCGCTATCATTTACTCCTTGTCAAACTTTGGGTGGCCTCAGAAGGGACGCGACTCGTTCGAAATAATTACTACCTTTATACCTAAAGGAAGCAAAACAATGAAATTTAAAATGTCTTGAATTTGGCAAATGTGGTCCTACTGGAAAGATTATTCTATTTTCTATCTATAACATCATTATTTGTCGTGAAACTCTCTGATGGATGAAAATTTTGGGACACGAAAGTACCCGACCCCCTAACTGGAACCTCACGTTTTTCTGACTCGTTCAAAATACAGAAAATTTTGATTTAAAAAGGAATTTAAAGCCATTTGTCAAGGAATTGTGTTATATATAGCTCAATCAACACAATATTCAATCTTATCTTAACATAATCACTGAATGATAAAGACGAAAAGAGTTTCATTGCAGGAGTTATCTGTTCTTGAAAAGTTTTGGTGGTGTTTTTACACCCAATTTCAAGAATCAGGCCTGTGCTCTTATCCTATTTCAACGTTGGATTTGAATTAGCATTATTTCAGAAGATTAAAGTGTGTACTTTCACATTCTTTACAGAAATACGTTTCCATGAACAAAGCATTCGCAGTAAAGGTCATCAATGCAGGTGACCCCCTTGTTAAATTACATCCAATTTTAGGGGGTATACTTACAAAAAATTCTCCGAGATGAAGAACATTAATCAGATGTCTATGTTTGACGTATCAATTCTTTCATTGAGTACTAAGGAAATTTTAGAATCAACCAAGGTAACGAAAAGGGCATGTATAAGGTTCCAAAGGGGAATAACTCTATAAAACTTAATGAAATTTGAAATTTACTACATTTATGTGAACATGTTGCACAATCTTAAGATTTTAAAGGAAACTATGAAATATGTCTGAACATAAATAGCGATAAAGACTAAATGAACAAATCCTCGTGCGAAAGCTGCCAGGATAACTACTCTCCTGCTTACAAGCGGGCATTTCTGTAGATCCATAGCAAATTTTCAGCTGCATATGACGGCAAAACTTTAAGTGCCTAGATACGTTTATATGTCATTCCAGAGGAAGTTTATCGATTTCATATGCTTTTATACATCAATTCATTCAAACAAACACATAATCCTTTCAGCTAATTGCTTAAACAAGACTTTATTTATTTTACGGAGCCCCTCCCCCCTTTTTTCCAACATTTTATTCAAATTGCCTATAAATTAAAAAGTACGTCTTGAATGGAGCCAATTTGAATTTTGGATGATGAAATAATCTCAGCAGTACATTCTGGAACTACGTTTGCCAAATTGACACCCTTTTTTAGGTATGAGGGTAGTAATTATTTATTCGGTCCCTTTAACATAGAGTTCTATGGGAAGGGGTTATCCCCATTGGGCCTCCATAACTCAGTAAAAAAAGTTGATTTGAAAAATATGCTAATCATCATAACTGAGATTAATAAATTACCTTACTTTTGACCAAAAAAAATTTGGGGGTTAACGTTGCTTTTCTCCCCTTAAATTTTGATTGAAAAAGGGGGATGAAATGAACTCTTTAAACTAAAAAAAATACCCCCCATTTGGCACCCCTAAATATTTCTATCTGAAATAAATTTCATGAAAATGCTGTACATGCAATGAAAGTCCACGATCAGTACTTTTCTTTCATATCTGTATTAATGAATATTATCCAATCACAGAAGCGCTATCATTTACTCCTTGTCAAACTTTGGGTGGCCTCAGAAGGGACGCGACTCGTTCGAAATAATTACTACCTTTATACCTAAAGGAAGCAAAACAATGAAATTTAAAATGTCTTGAATTTGGCAAATGTGGTCCTACTGGAAAGATTATTCTATTTTCTATCTATAACATCATCATTTGTCGTGAAACTCTCTGATGGATGAAAATTTTGGGACACGAAAGTACCCGACCCCCTAACTGGAACCTCACGTTTTTCTGACTCGTTCAAAATACAGAAAATTTTGATTTAAAAAGGAATTTAAAGCCATTTGTCAAGGAATTGTGTTATATATAGCTCAATCAACACAATATTCAATCTTATCTTAACATAATCACTGAATGATAAAGACGAAAAGAGTTTCATTGCAGGAGTTATCTGTTCTTGAAAAGTTTTGGTGGTGTTTTTACACCCAATTTCAAGAATCAGGCCTGTGCTCTTATCCTATTTCAACGTTGGATTTGAATTAGCATTATTTCAGAAGATTAAAGTGTGTACTTTCACATTCTTTACAGAAATACGTTTCCATGAACAAAGCATTCGCAGTAAAGGTCATCAATGCAGGTGACCCCCTTGTTAAATTACATCCAATTTTAGGGGGTATACTTACAAAAAATTCTCCGAGATGAAGAACATTAATCAGATGTCTATGTTTGACGTATCAATTCTTTCATTGAGTACTAAGGAAATTTTAGAATCAACCAAGGTAACGAAAAGGGCATGTATAAGGTTCCAAAGGGGAATAACTCTATAAAACTTAATGAAATTTGAAATTTACTACATTTATGTGAACATGTTGCACAATCTTAAGATTTTGAAGGAAACTATGAAATATGTCTGAACATAAATAGCGATAAAGACTAAATGAACAAATCCTCGTGCGAAAGCTGCCAGGATAACTACTCTCCTGCTTACAAGCGGGCATTTCTGTAGATCCATAGCAAATTTTCAGCTGCATATGACGGCAAAACTTTAAGTGCCTAGATACGTTTATATGTCATTCCAGAGGAAGTTTATCGATTTCATATGCTTTTATACATCAATTCATTCAAACAAACACATAATCCTTTCAGCTAATTGCTTAAACAAGACTTTATTTATTTTACGGAGCCCCTCCCCCCTTTTTTCCAACATTTTATTCAAATTGCCTATAAATTAAAAAGTACGTCTTGAATGGAGCCAATTTGAATTTTGGATGATGAAATAATCTCAGCAGTACATTCTGGAACTACGTTTGCCAAATTGACACCCTTTTTTAGGTATGAGGGTAGTAATTATTTATTCGGTCCCTTTAACATAGAGTTCTATGGGAAGGGGTTATCCCCATTGGGCCTCCATAACTCAGTAAAAAAAGTTGATTTGAAAAATATGCTAATCATCATAACAGAGATTAATAAATTACCTTACTTTTGACCAAAAAAAATTTGGGGGTTAACGTTGCTTTTCTCCCCTTAAATTTTGATTGAAAAAGGGGGATGAAATGAACTCTTTAAACTAAAAAAAATACCCCCCATTTGGCACCCCTAAATATTTCTATCTGAAATAAATTTCATGAAAATGCTGTACATGCAATGAAAGTCCACGATCAGTACTTTTCTTTCATATCTGTATTAATGAATATTATCCAATCACAGAAGCGCTATCATTTACTCCTTGTCAAACTTTGGGTGGCCTCAGAAGGGACGCGACTCGTTCGAAATAATTACTACCTTTATACCTAAAGGAAGCAAAACAATGAAATTTAAAATGTCTTGAATTTGGCAAATGTGGTCCTACTGGAAAGATTATTCTATTTTCTATCTATAACATCATCATTTGTCGTGAAACTCTCTGATGGATGAAAATTTTGGGACACGAAAGTACCCGACCCCCTAACTGGAACCTCACGTTTTTCTGACTCGTTCAAAATACAGAAAATTTTGATTTAAAAAGGAATTTAAAGCCATTTGTCAAGGAATTGTGTTATATATAGCTCAATCAACACAATATTCAATCTTATCTTAACATAATCACTGAACGATAAAGACGAAAAGAGTTTCATTGCAGGAGTTATCTGTTCTTGAAAAGTTTTGGTGGTGTTTTTACACCCAATTTCAAGAATCAGGCCTGTGCTCTTATCCTATTTCAACGTTGGATTTGAATTAGCATTATTTCAGAAGATTAAAGTGTGTACTTTCACATTCTTTACAGAAATACGTTTCCATGAACAAAGCATTCGCAGTAAAGGTCATCAATGCAGGTGACCCCCTTGTTAAATTACATCCAATTTTAGGGGGTATACTTACAAAACATTCTCCGAGATGAAGAACATTAATTAGATGTCTATGTTTGACGTATCAATTCTTTCATTGAGTACTAAGGAAATTTTCAGAATCAACCAAGGTAACGAAAAGGGCATGTATAAGGTTCCAAAGGGGAATAACTCTATAAAACTTAATGAAATTTGAAATTTACTACATTTATGTGAACATGTTGCACAATCTTAAGATTTTAAAGGAAACTATGAAATATGTCTGAACATAAATAGCGATAAAGACTAAATGAACAAATCCTCGTGCGAAAGCTGCCAGGATTACTACTCTCCTGCTTACAAGCGGGCATTTCTGTAGATCCATAGCAAATTTTCAGCTGCATATGACGGCAAAACTTTAAGTGCCTAGATACGTTTATATGTCATTCCAGAGGAAGTTTATCGATTTCATATGCTTTTATACATCAATTCATTCAAACAAACACATAATCCTTTCAGCTAATTGCTTAAACAAGATTTTATTTATTTTACGGAGCCCCTCCCCCCTTTTTTCCAACATTTTATTCAAATTGCCTATAAATTAAAAAGTACGTCTTGAATGGAGCCAATTTGAATTTTGGATGATGAAATAATCTCAGCAGTACATTCTGGAACTACGTTTGCCAAATTGACACCCTTTTTTAGGTATGAAGGTAGTAATTATTTATTCGGTCCCTTTAACATAGAGTTCTATGGGAAGGGGTTATCCCCATTGGGCCTCCATAACTCAGTAAAAAAAGTTGATTTGAAAAATATGCTAATCATCATAACAGAGATTAATAAATTATCTTACTTTTGACCAAAAAAAAATTGGGGGTTAACGTTGCTTTTCTCCCCTTAAATTTTGATTGAAAAAAAGGGGGGATGAAATGAACTCTTTAAACTAAAAAAAATACCCCCCATTTGGCACCCCTAAATATTTCTATCTGAAATAAATTTCATGAAAATGCTGTACATGCAATGAAAGTCCACGATCAGTACTTTTCTTTCATATCTGTATTAATGAATATTATCCAATCACAGAAGCGCTATCATTTACTCCTTGTCAAACTTTGGGTGGCCTCAGAAGGGACGCGACTCGTTCGAAATAATTACTACCTTTATACCTAAAGGAAGCAAAACAATGAAATTTAAAATGTCTTGAATTTGGCAAATGTGGTCCTACTGGAAAGATTATTCTATTTTCTATCTATAACATCATCATTTGTCGTGAAACTCTCTGATGGATGAAAATTTTGGGACACGAAAGTACCCGACCCCCTAACTGGAACCTCACGTTTTTCTGACTCGTTCAAAATACAGAAAATTTTGATTTAAAAAGGAATTTAAAGCCATTTGTCAAGGAATTGTGTTATATATAGCTCAATCAACACAATATTCAATCTTATCTTAACATAATCACTGAATGATAAAGACGAAAAGAGTTTCATTGCAGGAGTTATCTGTTCTTGAAAAGTTTTGGTGGTGTTTTTACACCCAATTTCAAGAATCAGGCCTGTGCTCTTATCCTATTTCAACGTTGGATTTGAATTAGCATTATTTCAGAAGATTAAAGTGTGTACTTTCACATTCTTTACAGAAATACGTTTCCATGAACAAAGCATTCGCAGTAAAGGTCATCAATGCAGGTGACCCCCTTGTTAAATTACATCCAATTTTAGGGGGTATACTTACAAAACATTCTCCGAGATGAAGAACATTAATTAGATGTCTATGTTTGACGTATCAATTCTTTCATTGAGTACTAAGGAAATTTTCAGAATCAACCAAGGTAACGACAAGGGCATGTATAATGTTCCAAAGGGGAATAACTCTATAAAACTTAATGAAATTTGAAATTTACTACATTTATGTGAACATGTTGCACAATCTTAAGATTTTAAAGGAAACTATGAAATATGTCTGAACATAAATAGCGATAAAGACTAAATGAACAAATCCTCGTGCGAAAGCTGCCAGGATTACTACTCTCCTGCTTACAAGCGGGCATTTCTGTAGATCCATAGCAAATTTTCAGCTGCATATGACGGCAAAACTTTAAGTGCCTAGATACGTTTATATGTCATTCCAGAGGAAGTTTATCGATTTCATATGCTTTTATACATCAATTCATTCAAACAAACACATAATCCTTTCAGCTAATTGCTTAAACAAGATTTTATTTATTTTACGGAGCCCCTCCCCCCTTTTTTCCAACATTTTATTCAAATTGCCTATAAATTAAAAAGTACGTCTTGAATGGAGCCAATTTGAATTTTGGATGATGAAATAATCTCAGCAGTACATTCTGGAACTACGTTTGCCAAATTGACACCCTTTTTTAGGTATGAAGGTAGTAATTATTTATTCGGTCCCTTTAACATAGAGTTCTATGGGAAGGGGTTATCCCCATTGGGCCTCCATAACTCAGTAAAAAAAGTTGATTTGAAAAATATGCTAATCATCATAACAGAGATTAATAAATTATCTTACTTTTGACCAAAAAAAAATTAGGGGTTAACGTTGCTTTTCTCCCCTTAAATTTTGATTGCAAAAAGGGGGGATGAAATGAACTCTTTAAACTAAAAAAAATACCCCCCATTTGGCACCCCTAAATATTTCTATCTGAAATAAATTTCATGAAAATGCTGTACATGCAATGAAAGTCCACGATCAGTACTTTTCTTTCATATCTGTATTAATGAATATTATCCAATCACAGAAGCGCTATCTTTTACTCCTTGTCAAACTTTGGGTGGCCTCAGAAGGGACGCGACTCGTTCGAAATAATTACTACCTTTATACCTAAAGGAAGCATAACAATGAAATTTAAAATGTCTTGAATTTGGCAAATGTGGTCCTACTGGAAAGATTATTCTATTTTCTATCTATAACATCATCATTTGTCGTGAAACTCTCTGATGGATGAAAATTTTGGGATACGAAAGTACCCGACCCCCTAACTGGAACCTCACGTTTTTCTGACTCGTTCAAAATACAGAAAATTTTGATTTAAAAAGGAATTTAAAGCCATTTGTCAAGGAATTGTGTTATATATAGCTCAAATAACACAATTTTCAATCTTATCTTAACATAATCACTGAATGATAAAGACGAAAAGAGTTTCATTGCAGGATTTATCTGTTCTTGAAAAGTTTTGGTGGTGTTTTTACACCCAATTTCAAGAATCAGGCCTGTGCTCTTATTCTATTTCAACGTTGGATTTGAATTAGCATTATTTCAGAAGATTAAAGTGTGTACTTTCACATTCTTTACAGAAATACGTTTCCATGAACAAAGCATTCGCAGTAAAGGTCATCAATGCAGGTGACCCCCTTGTTAAATTACATCCAATTTTAGGGGGTATACTTACAAAAAATTCTCCGAGATGAAGAACATTAATTAGATGTCTATGTTTGACGTATCAATTCTTTCATTGAGTACTAAGGAAATTTTCAGAATCAACCAAGGTAACGACAAGGGCATGTATAAGGTTCCAAAGGGGAATAACTCTATAAAACTTAATGAAATTTGAAATTTACTACATTTATGTGAACATGTTGCAAAATCTTAAGATTTTAAAGGAAACTATGAAATATGTCTGAACATAAATAGCGATAAAGACTAAATGAACAAATCCTCGTGCGAAAGCTGCCAGGATTACTACTCTCCTGCTTACAAGCGGGTATTTCTGTAGATCCATAGCAAATTTTCAGCTGCATATGACGGCAAAACTTTAAGTGCCTAGATACGTTTATATGTCATTCCAGAGGAAGTTTATCGATTTCATATGCTTTTATACATCAATTCATTCAAACAAACACATAATCCTTTCAGCTAATTGCTTAAACAAGATTTTATTTATTTTACGGAGCCCCTCCCCCCTTTTTTCCAACATTTTATTCAAATTGCCTATAAATTAAAAAGTACGTCTTGAATTGAGCCAATTTGAATTTTGGATGATGAAATAATCTCAGCAGTACATTCTGGAACTACGTTTGCCAAATTGACACCCTTTTTTAGGTATGAAGGTAGTAATTATTTATTCGGTCCCTTTAACATAGAGTTCTATGGGAAGGGGTTATCCCCATTGGGCCTCCATAACTCAGTAAAAAAAGTTGATTTGAAAAATATGCTAATCATCATAACAGAGATTAATAAATTATCTTACTTTTGACCAAAAAAAAAATTGGGGGTTAACGTTGCTTTTCTCCCCTTAAATTTTGATTGAAAAAAGGGGGGATGAAATGAACTCTTTGAAACTAAAAAAATACCCCCCATTTGGCACCCCTAAATATTTCTATCTGAAATAAATCAGTACTTTTCTTTCATATCTGTATTAATGAATATTATCCAATCACAGAAGCGCTCTCTTTTACTCCTTGTCAAACTTTGGGTGGCCTCAGAAGGGACGCGACTCGTTCGAAATAATTACTACCTTTATACCTAAATTATTTCTTCTTCATGGCGACTCGTATACAGGAAAACATTAATCATTATTGAAATATAATGTATTTGCAGACCTTTTACATGTTTTACATTTCGCTTAAGATTCTAAAATTAAGGTCGAAAGAGGTAGGGGTGCACGCATAGAAAAACAGATAATATCGACAAAAAAACGTAGAAATTTTAGATCATTTTACCAAAAATGGATAAATATAAATTAAAAGACATCAAATATGTCTACATTGTGTATCAGGAATAGATTTCGAACGTTCCATCTCCTTTAAAAGGTAAATAATGCAATCCGGAACTTAAAATACGGTCTCATTTTGTTTTCAATGGCTACAATGTAAGCCTATTAGCGCGAAATACGCATTGGCGGAGAAATGAACATCATTCTTGCTTATTGTCCCCCGCTTTCGCGAAAGCGCGGGGACATTAAAACCGGTTCGTCCGTCCGTCTGTCCGTCTGTCCGTCCGTCCGTCTGTCCGTCAGTCACAAAAACTTTAACCTTGTGCATAACTTTTGAATGGTAAGTGATAGGGCTTTGATATTTCACATGTGTATTCCTTGTGACAAGACCTTTCCATGGATACCAACATTTTTGACCTTGTGACCTTGACCTTTGAGTTCGACCTACTTATTAAAAACTTTAACCTTGACCATAACTTTTGAATGGAAAGTGATAGGGCTTTGATATTTCACATGTGTATTCCTTGTGACAAGACCTTTCCATGGATACCAACATTTTTGACCTTGTGACCTTGACCTTTGAGTTCGACCTACTTATTAAAAACTTTAACCTTGACCATAACTTTTGAATGGAAAGTGATAGGGCTTTGATATTTCACATGTGTATTCCTTGTGACAAGACCTTTGCATGGATACCAAAATTTTTGACCTTGACCTTTGAGTTCGACCTACTTTTCAACAAACTATAACCTTGTCCATAACTTTTTAATGGAAAATGATAGGGCTTTCACATTTCACATGTGTATTCCTTGTGATGAGACCTTTCTGTTGGTAATAACATTCTGACCTTGTGACCTTGTCCATGGAGGTTGACCCACATTTAAAAACTTCAACCTCGACCATAAGTTTTTGATGGTAATTTAAATCATAGGTCTCAAATATTTCACATGTGCATACCTTTTCATAAGCCCTGTCCCTTGGAAACAAAACACAAGTTTGGACCTTTTGACCTTTTCTTGGAGTTAATCTTTCATATTTAGAATGTTGATAATATATGAGATATATTATTAAAACTTAAGAATGGGGGATGTCTGTAAGCATTTCTTTAAAGACAAACACCCAAAAGCGGGGGACCACAACTCCTTGAATTTGATTTTTTCATTCCTAATTCTTGTATATTTCATTCAGTCATATTTAGGTTACATTTTATGATGGATTAAAGAGGAAAAATAGTCAAATGTTCTATATTCTATGGTCGAAAAGGTCGATTATTAAAAAATGCACCCCCTTTCCATTTTTGGTTTTTTGTCTATGGGGTTGTGTTCCCCCCGGAGATACAGAACCCCACTTTGCCCAAAAAATTGTATCATTGATATACATCTCCAGTAAAAGTAGCTTTCTGTATATCCGGGGGGAACAATGTTCAAAAAAACTTTTCCGTTTTCTATTGATTTCTATGAGAAAAAGCGAAGTTTTGACTCCAAAATTAGCATTAATATGCAAAACAGATAAAAATTTACTTCATATTCTGATGGTATGCAGTATAGGTATACATTTTACATAAAAAAGTTCTTGAAATTTAAATTTTCAAAATTCCACTTTTCAGGGCTGATTTTACGCCTTATCTTAACAGCTCCTTTGCATTCAATTAGCTTTATGGGAAGTTTTCTGGAGATTTATAGAAATATATGGCAGAATTATGGGAAATGTTCTAATGGTTTATACTATGACACGGAATATATTTAGAGAGAAGAGTACTTGAAAATAGATCAAAGAGATTTTGATTTGCGAAAAATACATCCTGTCTCCCGCCATCTATTGTACATATCATGTCTCATACCATTAATAGTAATGCTATTTTATTCGGGAAGGTATAGAGTTGGAACGTGTCCGTATTATTTGAAGGACATGACTGTTTCACAAATTTTGCTGAATGTTTTTCTAAGTAAGTATATTCTTTCTAAATTTTGACAGCCTGATCATCCTTCACCTGGGACACCATATAAAGGCATAACTCGCTCTGGCTGGCTTCCTGACAACAAAGAGGGGAGACTGGTAGCTAAGTTACTGAATGTAGCCTTCACAAGGAAGCTGGTGTTTACTATTGGACGTTCTCGTACCACTGGACATGATGGTGTTCTCACTTGGAACGATATCCATCATAAAACAAGGACACATGGAGGTGCAGAAAGGTGCGGAAAAAAACTTTCATTACTCTCTAAAAATTCAAGTAAGATCAAATATTTTGTCAAAAGGTCACAAAGTTTCAATCAGACTGCCAATCTTTCATGCAAAGGCATAAGAAATTGAATTTAAAGTAATTCAACTCAATTTTGTTATGTACAATGCAAAATGATACTAGAATTGAGTCATTTTGAATGAATATTTTTACTGTATTTTTTAGGTTTGGCTATCCAGATCCCACATACATAGAAAGAGTTATGGATGAGCTGTCTGTGAAGGGAGTGACAGAGGAATCGGCTGATGATCCAACCGAGTACGAAGAATACAGCAAAGTATTCTAAAATAGACTGTAAGAAAATGATCGGTCAGTTAAGGGAGAGAAATATGACTGTTTTGATGTTAGTCCCAATCAAGTATACAGAATATAGCAAGGTGCTCACCCTTTTTCATATGAATTAGATTACATTTAAGCAGACTTTCTTTCCTTTTTACCTGTTATTGTCCCCTCCCTTCCGCTATTGTATATTATATAAAATAGGCAAGTTATATTTCTAAATTCATTCAGCATACTCTGAAACTCATTACAATCTGTATACTTTACGTAATGCCTCGTTCCCATGGTTGCGCAAAAAAAAAAAAAGAAAATTAGTCTCACAATAATTTATTGCGGTACAATTTTTTTTGTCGTAAATGCTTTTTCATGATCATATGACGATAGCTATTGCGCAATAAAACGCCGATTAATATGTGCAAGAATCACTAGTAAAATGTCTAACAATTGTATTTTTAAAAAATTCTCGAATACTTTGATATACGAAATGAAACTGACAAACATGCATACAATGTTATTTTGTCAACTAAATCTTGAGCGCAGTGTCATTCAGCTATGACGTCATTTTCTACAAAGAAGTGTTCTCATATACAAAAGATCCTAATATCTCGATGAAATCGTACATATAAAGAAATTGTCATGAATAATGTATTGATAAGTAAACCAATTAAATCTCTTTCTACTGTCATGAAGATGTGCATACGTCAGATTTATTGCAAAATGTTTTCACTTAGCGTTCTAAAGTCAAATTTTGTTGAGCAATAAAGTTATTGCTAAACATAATTCATTTAGCAGTAAATTTTGTCTTTTAAATGCAAATCAAATTTATTGTGCAATATATTAATATTTTTAAAATACACAATATACTCCCCATGTAAATGACGCATGATATTGTGCTTTAATGAACAAGACCATATTATTACTTATGTTACATGTAATTATTAATGAACTTGCAGACTTTCCATGTTAAATGTTCAAATAGTATTCAACTATAAAGGTCAAATTTTAAATGTTGAGAGAATTTATCAATGCTTATGTTTAACGTCTTCATATTCATTGGCATCATTTTAGAGCAGATATATTTACAGCATGGACCAGACATGCACGTTTCGGGTATTTAACCCTCGTCAGTGATCCTCAATCTAATCAGAGTAATATGACCAAAATCTGTGAAAATTTTGTCCGAAAAATACCGAAAGACGTAGCAAGATGGCTGGGATATGATGCTCCAGGACCCAGCTTTTAGAAATTTGAGAAAATTTGTAAACGGAAATTTGCAAATGCTTTTGAAGAAACGCCCAACCGAAATTGAAAGAACTTGGCTACATGTGCCCTCGGGGCCTCTTGGTCCACCAGCTTTGACACTCACCAAGTGGTGCAAATGTTTAACGTCTTCAAATTCATTAGCATCATTTTAGAGCAGATAGATTTACAGCATCGATCAGACATGCATGTTTCGGGTATTTAACCCTCGTCAGTGATCCTCAATCTAAACAGAGTAATATGACCAAAATCTGTGAAAATTTTGTCCGAAAAATACCGAAAGACGTAGCAAAATGGCTGGAATAGGATGCTAAAGGACCCAGGTTTTAGAAATTTGAGAAAATATTGTGAACTGAAATTTTCAAATGCGTTTGAAGAAACGACCGACCGAAATTGATCGAACTCGTGCTACATTTGCCCTCGGGGACTCTTGGTCCACCAGCAGTGGCAATCACTAAGTGGTACAAATGTTTAACGTCTTCAATTCATTAGCATCAAAATTCGGGACTTAGTCTAATATTTTTATATATATTACAAATCTGGCTCAAAAATTGAAACTAATAGATTACAAAACTACATACTATGACCAATTGAAAATAGATAAAATATATCTAAAAAGTGATGTTCGTGCTTTCCAAAATTTGTCATTATCGCTGTGTCAAGCAAAAACGTTAAAATTTCCTCAATATGTAAAATTTCTTTTTTCATTGTTTTGCTCAATCTGTGAAATCCTGATGACAAATTCCATTTTGGACAGTTTGCAATGCAAATATTGTCTATCCATTCGTCTATCTGTTTGTCTGTCTGCATTTTCTAGTTGAGCCAAAATCCTAGCAATAAGACAATGTAGTGCTACATGTTTAAATTTAGTGTTGCTGTGCTTGTAGTTTTACCATGTTGATATTTAAAAAAAAATTCTATGTATGTCAAAATGTTTTTAGTGATCTCGACCAAACTTCTTAGACCTCTTGACAAGTAAATTTAATTCTTTACATTTCACCTAATGACCATGATAACCTTTGGACATCTTTAAAAAGAACTTTTATATCAGTTTTCCCATAAATTGTGTGTCATCACAAGGTACGGGACCATTATATTAACATGAATGCATTTTCTTTGATCCGAACTTTTGCTTTGTTTCATGACTTTATGCTTGTGACCTTTGCCTATATTTTGCACTTGAAAGATTTTATTTTTCAAAAACTTATTTTGTATTCAATTTAAAATATTTTGAATCCAAGATGGCCATTTTGTTTTTCGTAACGACTATGTTCATAACTTTGATATAATACAGATTTTATCCAAATGGTGTATACACATAAAGTGATCTGATTTGTTTATTTGATGTTACTTTGCTTTTCACAGTTCAATGTTTTATCTGTTCCACATTGCTTTACCTCTAACGAAATTGTTTTATTTGTAAAGTCTGACAAACAATGTTTAATGTTATGTTGTAAACAAAACATACTTTATTAGTTTTTTAAAGCATCGTTTGTAAAAATACAGCATTGTTTGCTACTTGAACTTGAACACATTTCATTCATTCTTTTTATAGCCGAAGCACATTGTACACAAATTGACAGGAATGTTTCAAAATAGGATCGAGTCACAATTTTTGTCAATGTTGCTAATTATTAGAAAACTCAATACTGGACATTATTTTTTTTTTCGTAATTTCCTAATCAGGAAAATTTGAGCTAGTGAATAATATGTTTTGAAAATCTGTTTAATCTTGAATCATTTAATGAATTATTACAATTCAACGTAAGGATCAGGCAGTTGAAAAATCTTTAAAGGACCATGTGCGCTAATCCTTCATATCGGCCCTATAATTTCAACAAAAAATGCTTTTGATAAATGAATGATTAATCATAATTTATTGCAATGTTGAATGTCTGAGAAAATACGGCGTCATAATTTTGAGCCCTCGTAACTAAACGTACGTGATGTATGACGTCATCCTCTGACGTCATTTGTCCCGAAGGACGCAAATCGATGGAAAATCTTGGTGTTTTACACACAAATCTTCAAAATTCATCTACGCTCCAGGCCTTGCCCGCGAAATACTTGATGCAAATTAAGATAAAAACAAATCAAAAAGACATCGATGGTTACAAAGATTATCATGGGCAAGGCCTGGATCATTTCTTAAATTCATACATTTGTGTCAAAATTTCGCCCATCTATTGATATTTTCAATGATTTCAACGTTTTTAGACGTTTTAAGCGACATATTATTCAGTGTAGGACTGTGAATTCAAAACATGCTTTCCTAATTTGGATTCACCATACATTTGACATTTTATGACCTAGAATATTATAGATATATGAACTACTTTAAGAATAGGACCGAAATGGCAGGTAAGGCCAAAGTTTTGTTTTTTCTGTTTTGCGTCCGCGTGCGGGTAGGTTTTTGTACCACTTTTTCCCAAAACAAACAAAATATTTTTTTTTATTTCCCAAGTACGGAATTCCAAAACCATGTCTGATCGTTAAATTAGTTTTCCTTATGACGATGTCTAAGCACTTTAATCGATCTTAAACACATACCGCATAATATTATAAAGCGTCAAAGTAACATTGAACCAAGTGCGACGAGTGCCAGAGATGAATCAAGAAAAGGTCAAGGAAAGTTAAACATGGCTACGAATGACGATGAAAGATTTATATGTTACTTCGATCATAAGGAAACATAAGGTGTTTAAAATCTACTTGTCAAAGAGGTGCATAGATGTTGTTGTTGTTGTCTGTATATTTCACCTCGCGGTAGTCACATTTTTCTAGTCGTATTAAGGGGAGGGGGGTCGTGGATAAGGATAAGGACAAAGTGTGGTAAAAAGTAGAACAGTTCCAGAACAGGTACTGTATGTGTTCTTACTTTAGCGGGATTTATATCAATTTTAGTGCACCTATTCAAGACCACACTACAGTAATGATATAAATCAGTATCGCATTGTAATTGGAAAATCACAAGTGCACCTGTTCATGATTTGAAAATTCGCTTTTATGTCGCTTTGCCTCCTGTCGCCTCTTGTGGCAAATATAATATATAGTTGCGTTAAAATAAGTGCATTTACAGTGTGTAACCTAGTCATGTCTGACCCTAAAAATGTGACCTCAACCTTAAAAGTGACCTTGATTTTCATCTGATCAACCCTGCAAGTTCGATAGATGTAAATGCATATCAATCAATTTCTATTCATGTATATGAAAATGTATGACTTCCAGACAAACAGACAGACAAGTGCAGGACAATGTTATATGTCGCTCATGTGTTGCAGGCAACATAATGTTGTCATGAATCTCTGATCATTCAAAACAGAAGAGGCGTTCCAACTATAATGCCACAGAGTAGTGTATTTTAGCCCATTGGCTGACACATTTCACATTGAAAATATATTTCTGCTATTCACGAATATATTCTATTGGGGCAGGGTAGAACTCTTTGGAAAAGAGAGAGGAACTTTTATTGTTTCCATCTTGTTTCATTTTTAGCTCACCTGAGCCAAAGGCTCAAAGTGAGCTATTGTCATACCGGATTGTCCGTCGTCCGTCGTCCGTCCGTCCGTCCGTCCGTCCGTCCGTTAACTTTTCACATTTTCATCTTCTCCTCTGAAATCGCTTGGAGGATTTTGATGAAACTCGGTATGCATGAAGTACTAAAGGTCCTCTACCAAGTTTCTTCATTTCGGCTCGATCCCTTCAGGGGTGGATCCAGGGCGGGGTCAAATAGGCCCCGGAGGGTACCCCTCTTCAAAAATCTTCTTCTCCAGTTCCACTGAATGGATTGAAAAACTAATTGTATCTATGTGATCTAGAAGGATGTATAATTCAAGTTTGTTCATTTCGTTAAAATCCGATAACTAATTTTTGACGCGTTTTTGACGTCTTTTTCGACATAATTGTATTTTTAATGCAAAAATTGATATTTCTCTTAATATTTTCTTTCTTACTGAAAAATTCTGCTCCAGTTTAGTTTAATTTAGCCATTTTTAAGCAGAGGAATGCTTTAGTGAAAGAATTTTGCTGAAAAGTTTATGTTTGAAGTTTCAATGATTTTTTTAACACTGTAAAAAAGGAAGGGGGGATGGTCATTTTCATCATTTTTGGCATTTTATGGTTCTTCCCATGAATGATTGTTCTAACATTTATCAGAATTATTATAAGGAATGTAACAGTGTTGAATTTTTTTCAATATCTTGACTTTTAGATTTTTAATGATTTTTTATTACTTTAAATAGGTATGTTTTCAGTGTTTCAATGAGTCCCAAGGTAGCGAGTTCAAATCCCAACTGGGGCATAAATTTTTTTTCCTTTATTTTTCATTTTTCCTCCACTTTTTAAGCTTTGAATGCAATTTTTAACTTTTCTGAATAATTTTAATGCCAATTTGGCCATTTTTTTGACTTCGGCATTTTTTATGAAGTTTGGCATTATCTCCATATTAATTCCCCTTGGGTTCATATTGATATATTAAAAGCTATATTCTAGGTAAAATTAAATTAATAAATGTTTGTGAGATAGCATTTTTGATTTACAACATGTACAATTTGAATTTATAATAATTCTTTTATTGCAAAGATTATAAAAAGAGGGGGGGGGGGGTTTCAAAATTTCTATAACAACATCTGTTGTCAATTTTTTTTTCAATTAGAAGATAGGAACCTGACAAAATATTGTCTTTTTAGCTTGAGCCAAAGGCTCAAAGGGAGCTATTGTCATACCGGATTGTCCGGCGTCCGTCGTCCGTCCGTCCGTTAACTTTTCACATTTTCATCTTCTCCTCTGAAACCGCTCGGAGAATTTTTATTAAACTTGGTATGCATGAAGTACTAAAGGTCCCCTACCAAGTTTGTTCATTTCAATTGGATCCCTACCGGGGTGGATCCAGGGCGAGGTCAAATTGGTCCCAGAGGTACCCCTCTTTCAAAAATCTTCTTCTCCAGAACCGCTGCATGTATTGAAAAACTAATGGTATCTGAGTGATCTAGAAGGATGTATGATTCAAGTTTGTTCATTTTGTTTAAATCCAATCACCAATTTTGACGTCTTTATGGCCTTAATTACTTTTATGCAAAAACTGATATTTTTCTTATTCTCTTCTCTCATGCTGCCTTAATTCATGTGCATGCATTTTTTATGTCATTATGTATTATTAACTGTTGTTTTGTTCAGTCATGTGTGCTTTGTTTAATTATATGTTATTTTATGTCTTGCGTTAACCTGTTTTCATAATGACAACTTTTTATACATATTGTCTTCTCTCAACATACCCATTACCAAGTGTTCTCAGGTGAACGATGTGGCCCCTGGGCCTATTGTTAGAAAATTAGATGCTAAAATATACAATTTGTTCACACGGGTTGGAAAGGGACGAAAAGGAATGACACTCTTGATATCTGGCAATCTCTCTCATAATGCACTAATTCATATGATTAAAATATATTTTACTTGCTATTTGGATTTTCAAATAATTCTTGAAATTCAGGTGATCGGGCATAATGAATAGTAATTCAAAGTTTGATTATGATTGGTGTTATTCCTTAGTTAAATTATCATGGATGTAAAAGTATAAAGAAATAGTGCAGTCATCTATGGAATTCCGGCTCAGGCGATGTTTTGTTTTTTTCGACTTGTTTGTTCTTTTCCCTTGCTGGCTGGTAGGTTTTCAGATCACAACCTGACACAAAACAGAAAAAAAAAACAAAACCGTGGCCTTACCGCACCTACTCCTTTTTGCTGAACTTTTGAAATATGCCTTTCGCCGTGTGGAGCTGGTAAAAAAGTTCCCCGCGAGGGGTTTGGCAGGAAGTGTTTTGAATAAAAATTCCCTTACATGGTCGCCATAACACTTTCTATACAG
The DNA here is from genome assembly GCA_028142955.1 of Pinctada fucata. NCBI lineage: Eukaryota > Metazoa > Mollusca > Bivalvia > Pterioida > Pteriidae > Pinctada > Pinctada fucata. Next base: position 32,654,926 of record AP027112.1, on the reverse strand, counting down.
ACATAACCTCAGACAGTGAACGTATTTTATATATTGTTTTCATTTTCGTGCATGAACATCGACGGCGGGTACGGCTAGCCAACAGGGGATGCTTACTCCTCCCGGGCACCTGGTCCCACCTCTGGTTTGCTGAGGGTCCGTCGATGCTCAGTTTGGTGCTCTATTAAGAGTGTGGTCGAGATTATTGTCACGATCTTCTTTAACTCATTCAGATCAGCGTCCATATGAATGTTCTGAAAGAATTTTTCTCTACGTAGATGGCGAAGACAGTTAAAGGGGTAACAATGTTAAACGTCTATAAATTGAATAGCATCATTTAAGAACAGATAAATTGGCAGCATGGACAAGACATGCACATTTCGGGTAATTAACCCTCGTCGGTTGGTTGAATCATATAGAGAAAGTATTCCCGCCATTTTATTTCCTTCAAAATCCTTTATACATTATGAAGTGAACATCTTGCTTCACCATCACTACCTTGATAAATGAATACCATATGTCTGATTTGGATGACATATATGTCTAAAAACAGAAATAAAAAGTTTTGCAAAGAATATTGATGCATGAACCCTGCCTAATTCTAACGTTGATCTATACTTTTAAATACTAATTCTCTGTAAGGACCAAAAAAACTTCCATAGAACCGTGGCACGGCATGTCACCGATTTTAAAGATTCTTGATAAAGGACATAGGTATGACTCAGTTTGATGAAAATTGGCTTCATTTTTGCACTTTAAGTGGTAACCATGTCTGAATTTTACAGAATTTTGAAAATATCGAAAAACAAAGCATTTTCAAAAGACTCGTTTCCATGGAAACGGTTATAGCAGTCAACTGTTGATTTATATATTAGATCATTGTATCCTCTTATACATGTATGTGAATAATTACGTAAAAAAATGCGCTCCATTGATCTATAAGCTTCATAGAATTGGTCCAGGAGAGGGTTAAAACAAGCACAGAAAGCGGCATTTTTTTAACTTGAAAAGTGCCTATTTTTGCCTGAATTGCTTAGTTTACAGCTTGTAATATTCGATCAGCAGGCTTACTTGGAGTTTGGGTGCCCCCCCAAAAAAGAGGTAAATGGGATACTCTAACATGATACTAATGTGATATAGCATCAAAATTCACATGCAAATGAGGTTAACAAGATACCTATGAGATACCAATGGGATACTACGATGTGATGCTAATGGAATACCCAATGTGATACCAATGGGATACTACAATGTGATACAAATGGGATACCCAATGGGGTAGCATAATGTGATACTAATGGGATACTTCTCAACTGGCTTTGCCTTTGAAACAAAATACCAACATGATACCAAAATGTGATATCAATGAGATAATTCCTTTGTAACCATAAAAACAGTAATATAATACTATTGTGATACTGCAATATATATTTTGACCCTGATATGGGGATGAGATGGAGAATGTGAGGGTTTGAATTTGTTTATACCTCACTCATGGATTTGAATAATTACAGAAGTTCAAAGGAAAAAATATAAGTTATTATGCTTGAAATAATTGAATTCCTTTATATCAAAATAATTGTAAAACATTTTTGGGTGAATATGGGTAATCCAATACATAAACTTTACATTTATAACAAACTATGTCACTTAAAACAAAATGTGTCATTTAGAGGGGATGGACAGGGTGAAAGGGAGGCGGGAGGATGGGGGGCGGGAGGAGGGAGAGAGAGGGGAGGGAGGAAATGGGGAAAATTGGGAGGAGGGGGGTGGGAGGAAGGAGAGGAGGGAGGAAGGGGGGGGGGGCAGGAGGGGGGTAAGGGAAGGGTGAAAAGAAGGGGGTGGGAGGGGGGGGGGGGTAAGGGGATGGGAGGGGAGAGAGAGGTACCTCCTGTCTGCTCCCCTTTTTAATGAAATATTTTCTTTTTAAATACAATGTACATGCATTATTATTAATAATTTATTATACAGTAGCAAAGAAACTTTTTAGTCATGATACTTTCCAAGCAGACGGAGCACAATTTATCCATACATATGCACAATCTGGCATCCAATGTGTATAAACATTATATTGTCCTTGATATTGTGTTCAATGGTATTAATATCAGTCTTTGAAAAGAAGTTAAACTTGATATCCATCTGTATTCAAACTAAATTTTAACATAATTCCTTACAAATCTCAAACTCCATGTGCTTGCATGTGTGTATCAGCCAGATTTGAAATTTGTGATGTCAGTGATGACTCATTGATGACATCACACAGGATGAAGTAAAGCAGGGCAGTATCATATTAGTATTTTGTTAAGTTTCCACTACTGGCAGGTCAGAACAAATTTCAAAGTGAAAAAAAATACCAACAAGATATTAACAGAGGGAGTTTAAGTTAAATGTGATACCAATGCAATACTCAGTCTTAATGGGATACAAACAGGATATTCATCCCTAATAGGACTGGAGTATTTTGTTAGTATCACATTAAGAGGTGAAATCAACAAGATACTGTAATGTGATACTAAAGTGTATCTCATTAGTATCACATTGGTATCATGTCGGTATTTTGTTTAAAATGATTTTTGTTTGGGTGCATTTCATTTTTAAAATTTTCACCCTTGGACTTTAAAAAAATGAAAAAAATTAGAGTGGGGAAATTTCTCATTTTAACAGAAAAGAACATAAAAAATGGTTACTATGGCCACATTTCGTTCTATATTACTATAAATGGAGTATATTTTTACTCCATTTCTTATTGTTTTGAATTAACCAAGCATAAAAAACTTTATGAATTTGACAATGATAGTACAGAAAAATTTAGCCTTTGCTCATGTGCAGCTCATGAGTTGCACATGAGAAATGGGTTAGAAACGTATGCAAATTAGGTAGTTTTCATGTCTGCTCATGAGCAGATTGTTAGAATATGTTAGAAACGATTTTGCTAACATAATTCCACATGTGCAAATATTTGCTCACCTGAGTGCTCATTTGCAAGAGGTTAGATTTCTTCAGACAAATAACTGATGTGAGCAAATTATACTTAACTCTTTGACATAAAACTTCAGAATTTTATTAAGTCCAAATTGCTCACGTGAGCAATATTTGAGCAAATCGAACTTAGACAGATTTCTTTCCCAAAGTGTTCAAAAAATGTTAAGTCCAGTTTGCTCATGTGAGGAAAAGGTGAGCAAATTGAACTTCAAATAATTTTACGAGATTATAATGATTTTTTTTTTGTACCCGAAACGTCTTCTTATTCAATAGATAACATTTCTACTTTCTGTTCTGAATGGATAAATAAAAGGTGTACGTGTAATATACATTGAATACATATATATTTATTCGTCACATGAACTAAGTTGACATCTAACAAAAGAAAAAAAGGTACATGAAACGGTCCACGAGATAACGTTGTATACAAGCAGCACTGATTCAGTCTTTCTCCAATTTATTTGGAATAGTGACTATGTAACAGACAGGTTTCCCAGATGTAGTTACCATAACACACAAATCTATGATGTTATCTACAGAGATAACAAGCGGATGTGCAGCGTAATTCGGAGCATTTCACACGGATATGTGTTCCATTAGTCCTTGATCCGTTATATCGTCGCGTGGAAACTGATATTCTTCTTCAGTATTAATGATAAGTGGAGTAACGACGGCAAGGGTATGTTCATTTTCTGTGAGATGTGGACTATACTGTAAATAAAACTTGATTAATCCATAGGCCACGGTTCCAGTTGTCTTTTTGTATCGAATACTATAACTATTCCTGACGTGCACACGTGTATATTCCATGGAGTGAAAGATTCTGTTCTTTTTCTTTAATCGTTTGAATGTTTTTATCGTTCCATTTACTGGTTTGTTGAAATACCTCGTAAGTGAGATCAAAATGTCCTGTGATAAATCTTCTGGTTGTTTTTCTGCAATTTTGTCCATTAAGTATAGATCCTCATTTATTCTGGTGATATTTTTGTCAGAAATATTTGCAAGTTTGTTCAGTAATTCTTCTTCTTTTGATCCAGAAACGATACAATGTTTCTTTAGATACGGGATTCCATGAATGTTGGTTATGGAATCTATGATTTGAGACTCCACGGACTGTGTTCCTCTTACTAGCTTAAGGAGGTACCCATTTGCATCTTCGAATGGGAAACACGATGTTGCCCACAAAGGTCCCAAATTTCGCACATTTTCCGGCAAATGCAAAAGCAAATGCATGTTCAGGGTCATATACCTGTCCTCGTAAAGCTCAGAAAATCGCGAGACAAAGTGTTCTAAAAGTTTTCAGCTACATGATGTCTGCTTCACTGATTGAACTTTGTAATAATAGAAATATTGCATTACTGAACAACAGAAAATGTCCGTAATAATCACTGCTCAATATATCGCATAGTACAACAGGAGCACAAAAAAGAAACCAAGATCGAAATTCCGAAGCGTTCCAATATTTAAGGTCATTTATTGATCTAGGTTTTCTTTTGACGTTGGCCTGCGGTTTTATGTTTTCAATCCGATCGTCAACAAGAATGTGTTTACTTGAAACACAGTACGGTTTTCCAACTGACTCCTTTGAAAACCACAGAGACATCAATAACTTGGTAATTCCGAGAAGAACACAATGCATATAGTCTATGCAGTTTCCTTTTACGAAATCGTAAGATTGTAGGGTTGTAAACCCACAAGGTCCTTTAATCCCGTATTCCGGTTAGTTTAAACATATTTTATTTCCATAATGTCGAAATGGGACTAGGCAAAAGTTTAACAACATTATAGACGCCTTCTCCCTAAAATAAGACAAGTATTAGCTTTCCAAAAAAGCTTGGTCGATACCAACATCTCTTTAATCCCACCACATTTTTTTTTCGTCGAAAGGGGGTGCTGGATCCGCCACTGAATTTGGAGGGAAATAAGGGGAAACTTCTAAAAAGTTCAAATTTTGCGACTCGTACAGTCTTGTCGACTTTTTTATCGCTCATTAATTTCTTTGTTTCATTTATCAATTTGTCTTAGGTAAGAAAATAAACAAATAAACAAAGTGGTATATCCTTAACGAGAAAAAGCTTAGTCGAATGAACGGTTAGAACCTTTTTAGGCACTGGCACCCCTGATACGTTGTGATCGCGTATTTCTTTGTTGCAATGGATCCAAGGATCCAGAAATGTCGTCCATAGGACTTTTGAAGGCATAGGGTTCACTGTAACACTCACTAATTGGTCATGACGACATGTCCTATTTATGTGTTTTGGACAAATAAGTGGGAGGTCATGGGAATGCCTGTCTCTGGTCACGTGTTTTTCACTAGTCATGAAAGTGGGAGGTCATGGGAATGCCTGTCTCTGGTCACGTGTTTTTCACTAGTCATGAAAACGTTTCTTTCATAAGGATTATTCAATGATGCATTATTGAATCTGACGGACTCAATTAGAAACTTTCTCCTATTGACAGCATCCGGTCTACAAATCTAGTAAGGTCGATTTCTTGAAATCGACCAATTACAAAACAATGTCATGGATAGCAGAACAAACACATATAAGGTAACTTGATATAAGATGATATGCAAATGAATCTTTGAAATATATACATATATAAATAAGTATAAGGAGAGAGAGAGAGAGAAAGAGAGAGAGAGTTATGATGTGAATCTCTTTGTTTCTTAAATGTAACAGTAGACTGCATCCATAATATTGTAGTTTTCCTGATCCGATAGGGATAGATCACCAAATAAGAGTTTATCTAATGTAAGAGGTGTGAAATATACTAACTTTTGGACTAGTCGGGTTCTCTGCTGATCAAACAAGGCACATTCAAGAAAGAAATGGAAAGCGTTTTCATTGGTATGGCCACATTGACACGTGGAAGAATTGATGAGGTTAACGGGATGAAGGTCAGAATTAAGGTAACCGCTGAATGAACGTAGACGGGTATGGATTATGTTCAACTTTCTATCTCCACATGTGATATAATCAGGTAAGTAAATGGAGTTTCTTTGAGATTTAAGATAGGATTTAAACTCATTATTGGATGGATTATCTCGTATTTCTTTATCTAATTTATTCCAGCTAATTATTGTAGAAGGAAAAAAGGAGTTTCGTGTAAGCATTAAACGATAATTCGGAATGTACAAGTCAGTGTCAGTTCGTAAGTTGTATTGTCTTTGTCGTTTGTACGTCTCGAGTATGTCTGTTAAATAGTCAGGTGCTTTGTTATGATATATTTTATGAAAAAGATTAAGTTTTCTACGTTCACGGCGTTCAGATAATTTTTCCCATCCCGTTTCAAAGTAAAAAATTTCTTTTGAAGTAAAGAGAGGTAAGCCGGTGACTAGTCGTGCTGCCTCTAGTTGTATTTTCTCTAGTTTAGTTTCATCCGTTTTTGAGCACCCACCCCAAATTTCACACCCATATTCCAAAATTGGTAAAATAAATGAACAGTAAATTTTATCAAGTGTTTTTCTCGACAGATTGAATTTCAGCTTTTTAAGATAATTGATTCTTGATAATGCAGATTTACATATATTTTCAACATGAGACGACCATTTTGCATTATTTTCAAAAGTTAAGCCCAAGTGTTTATGGATATCTGAAGGCTTTAATATTGTGTTATCAAATTTTAACTCGAAATCATCAGGGAAGTTTCCAAAACACAAAATTTCAGTTTTAAGGTGGCTCCCTACTCGAACCGTTATAGGTTTTTCCTTATATGCAGCAGTCTGCGTATAACGTTTTACAATGGCTGGTGAGGGACGAGCCAGCGCATTGAAAAACACAGATAGAAGATCTTAAATGCCAAAAGAAGCAAAAGATTGTGCAATCTATCAATGTCCACACCAATCATATAGTATAATTTCTTAGTTGAAAATGTGATGAAATTATAAGGGGGTACCCTTATATTTGTAGCCATATCTTGATCATTTATAAAATGGTATACATACCACGGCGCTTTCTCCGCATATTGATCGAGAAACAATCCCTTTCCGCTGTTTGAAACGATCAATCCACGAATGTGATGCAGAAAATTCAATTCCAAGTTTCTGGGCTAAATCGTTAGCCTTTTCAAGAAGAATAGGCCCACTGAGTGGCACATTTTGCGACCTTTGAGATTTAAACCACTCAAATAAAGCATCCTCCACTTCAGGATAAGCGGCAGAGCGAAACTTTTTTCGAGCGGGCGAACTTTCACTGCCTTCATACGCCTCTCGTAAAGTTTCCTGATTTTTTAAGATCGTACTTAGTGTGCTTTGTGGTATGTCAAATTTTCGAGCAATATCTTTTTTCGGACTCTGTCCCTTTTCAACTTCGTTTAAAATTGATATTTTCGTCTCCAGAGTTAACGCTTTACGTTTCCTTGGAGTGGCCATTTTAAATTTAATGAATGAAAATTGAAGACCAGTATTCACTTAAGCTATGTTGTGATTTGTTAAGTAAACATTCTTTACAATTGAAGTGCCGATAGAGTATTGAATGATTGGCAATCATTACCTCATGTGTATACAACATGTCTCCGAATAGGTAATTAGCGTGGTGACTTTACAACAGACGGGGAGAACAATTATGTGATAATTATCTGTCCGTGAGGTGAGTTAATTAGGAATACCTGGAGGGCATTTCGTTACATCAGGTGAAAATAGTGAAGAAACTATGATCACGGGACCACGAGATGGCTTCGTAAAAGCCGATATTTCGTTACATACAAATTCGTTACAGGCATACAAAAATCAATGGAGGGTAATAGGACCTCTGCAGGGACTTCGATTTTACTTCGTTACAAGCAGAATTTCGCTATAAACCTGTTTGTTATAGGCGAAGTTTACTGTACCTGTATGCGTTTTTTCTCCATCTATATACATTATCGTATAAAATGATCCAATTTGAAGAAATTCCATCTGTTGATTTTTGCACAAAAATGTGATATACTATATATTATTTGTCGAAAATATTATAACAGTATAAGGGGGTACCCCTATGTTTGGAGCCATACCTTGATCATTTCAAAAACTGTGTACCTGAATGTGATTTTTTCTTCATCTACATACATGATTTTATGAAATATTACAAAATGAAAAAAATTCATCTGTTTTTTTATGCAAAAAGTTGGATTTAGTACATATTCTTGGTAAAAAATAATATGAAATTATAAGGGGGTACCCTAATGTTTGGAGATATATCATACTTAGATTTATGTTACAATATCATTTTATGTGTTGTATTTCTTCTATATGACTTGTTATCATAAAATAAAACAAAACAAATAAACATATTCGTATCATCACTGAATTTGGAGGGTTCAAAAGCATATGATGAATATTTGATATTTCTCAATTTCTAAGTGTTAGGGTACCTATCTTTAATGTACTGTATCTTTAATGAAAACAAAATTACCTATCTATGTCTGTGTTCATTATGTCATTTTGACTATTATGTATAGAAAATAACCTTAAAATACAAAATTCATCTGTTAAATTCACGAGTAGGGACCCACCTTAATAGGATTAAAGTTGATTTTCCATAATTTTGACCATTCGTGTATTTAAGCAAGATCATTTTCTAGACTGACTTTAATTTCTTGAGGTTCGGTTGAAGAAGCTGATAAGGAGGTGTCATCTGCAAACAATCTTGAGATATTGAGGAGATTATCAGAAATATCGTTCACAAATAGGAGAAACATTAGGGGCCCAAGCACTGAGCCCTGGGGCACGCCGGCATTTATTGAGATCGGAGGAGAAATATCATCATTTATGAATACAGATTGATTCCTATCAGAAAGATAATTTTGAAGAAAAAGAAGAAGAGGACCTTTAATACCATGTGATTTCATCTTTTCTAACAAACCTTTGTGCCACACCCTATCAAAAGCTTTCGAAATATCACAAAATGTAAAGCAAGATTTTTTTGGTAGTTTAAACATATTTTATTTCCAATAGAAAATGAAATTGGATTGGGCGTAAGTTATTCCAACATTATTAATGCCCTCTCCATACAATATTGGGTTGTAATACAAAGTATCATAAGTGACTGAAATGACAATATTTTTCCTTAAAATGAGAATCTATCTAAGGGAGAAATATATATATATAATACCAGAGAGAGAGAGAGAGAGAGAGAGAGAGAGAGAGAGAGAGACATGGGTGAATTTAGGTCAAGGTGAGGGAAAGAGTAGAAATTAAACAAGATTTTTTCTTATCTTCCATATCTATTAAAATTGAATGATAAATTTCAAGTAGTTGGTAAATGGTCGAGTTATTTGGTAGAAAGCCGCTCTGATATTTATAGAAAAGATCATTGTCCAAGAAGAAATTATATATATTTTTGTGTATAATGCGTTCAAAGATTTTGCCAACGGTGCTGAGTAGTGAAATAGGCCTGTAATTAGAACATAAATTAGAATCTCCTTTTTTAAAAATAGGCATAATTCGCGCGTGTTTCCAAGTGGCGGGAAATATACAGCTGCTGAGAGACTTTTTGAATAAAATAAGAAGGGGCTTACATACAGACAAGACACAATACTTTAACATATTATGGCTAATGTTATCATGGCCTAATGCTTTATTCAATTTCAGAGATTTTATTATATCAACTATATCATCCTCAGTTACTTCAATAGAATCAATATAATTTTCAGTTCTTGATGGAAAAAAGGGACATCCTCATCGTAATCGTCAATCGTTGATATTTTGGCAAAATAATTATTCAATACCATTGCTTTATCTGTATCACTTATTGCAAATTCCCCAGTTTCAGCATTTAATAGTGGAGGTGTGGTTTGAGAGTTACTGGTTTTTGTTATTTTTCGTGCTAATTTCCAAAAGTCCTGATGGTTATTCGTGCAATAATCATTTACAAGTCCATGAATATCAATGTAATAATTTTGTTTAGCAGATTTTTTAATGTTATTAACTAATTTCTTTGTTTCCTATAATGTTCATATATTGTCAAAGAATTCGATTTCATAGCTTTTTTTCTCAACCTATCTCTTTTTCTTATTTCTTTGCGAAGTTCAGAGATTAACCAGGGCTTATCATTAGGTCTAATTGTGACAATTCGTTTTGGAATATAAAAGTTGGCCAATTTTAGATATTTCGAGGTAAAACGCTCGCAGGCACAATCTATATGACAGTTAAATAAATCTTCCCAGTTTGTTTCGTTAATAGCCCGATTAAAGTTGTTGAAATCACCCTGTTTATAATCCCAAATTTCCCTTTTATATACATTTTTTAATTGAAAATCATTTTTTAATTATACAAGAACGCCATTGTGGTCTGAAATCGTTCTTTCAACGTCAACAACCTCGAAACTGTCAACCGAACACTCCTTAATCAGAACGAGGTCAAGCAAGGACTGACGCGTTGGACCAAAACGGGTGGGTGTATTGATATAGTTATGGAGGACGGCAGAGTCAATAAAATCAACAGTTCTATGATTCTTTTCAGTGAGTAAATCTACATTTAAATCCCCTTCTATAACAATACGTTCGTTTTGTAAGATGGCATTTTCGAGAGAAATGTGGAAATTATCCCAAAACTGACTGGTGAAATTTGGCGGACGATACACAGAGCAAAGGAGAAATGAATAGTGTGGGAATTTTACTTCTATCCAGATAGTTTCTAAACCTGGTAGTTCAAACTGTGTTTGACGCTTTACAATTATTTGTTCGGATACATATATAAGAAGACCCCCTCCATATGAATTTCTGTCTTTTCTGTTTGGATTAGGATAAAATCCATCGATAGCAAGATCGTTTGAAGATACATTTTCATCCAGGTGAGTTTCTGAGACACAAATTATATCATATTCATGAGCTATATCTTCAAGGTAAGATATTTTATTTCGGAGACTACGGATATTTAAATGAAAGATAGAGAGTAGGGAAAGGTTATCATTACAGGAATCCGGTCCCGGATTCGGATGAATATCCATACATAACATAAGAAGTAAGTATGAATAAAGGATTGAGATTGTATTACCTTGACGATTTATACAAACTGAAAATAGGCCGACCGTGTCGATAAAGTATGAATGACAAAAATCGTAGACGTTTTCAATTATTTTGTTCATGACACTAGTTTTGTTAAGATATTCGGGAAGGATCGGGGAGTCATATTTCGGTTTAGTATTATCTTCCATACAGGCCATGAAAAAAAGAAGCATGAGTAGGGACAAAAAAGCATGGTCGTGTTGACGAAGTAGAATCGAACACGCAAGTAAGGCAACATTATATTTAAGCTGGTATATATATATAAGTTCATGTTTTAGTGAAATTGGATGAAGAGAATTTAAAATATCACCTAACATAATTTTATATTTTGAAGTAGAGTAATAAGAATTGATTCTAGCATGATGGATACCTATTGCCGCCCTGTATTGTGCTATATCAGTGCCTATGGGGGTTTCAATACATTACATTTAGTGACATAATCGTGGGCGGCAGCAGGTCTTCGCGGTCGAGTGGATATAATGAATGCAGGGTAAATAAACAAAAGAGATTCAATAAATAGAACGAAATGGGAGAATGTAAACAAGAGATAGATGTACAAAAAGAAAAGGAAACAGTGAATGATAAGGAGTAAGGACATTAATGAATAATGAGCATGTACTTGGAAACAAAGAAGGCTTAAAGTAGCATAATACATGTTCAGAAATTTTACGTAATATCCAACAAAACGAAATAATAGTAATAGGAAATATTCACAGTATTTAGAATACGTTCAAAATAATTAATCAAAATTATTATGGATTGCAAATAATTTGTACAGAGTAAATGATACATATAGGTACATGTATATTAATTGAAGCGGACATGGCTGAAAGGGTGAGTAGAAGGGGGGGGGGAGGTTAAGGAGGTCCTATGGATGGTCGAGGAGGGAGGGGATATGAGTTATACAAGGGGAAATGGGGGAGGACTAAGGTAGGAAGGGGATTAATATTGGTTAAATGTCCGCTCCTTAATTTTTTTTATAGATTGAGATTGCATGTTTTCCTTTGTCATAACTAACATGACTAAGAAGACAAAATGTCATGGTGAGGTTTTATCATTGTAGGTTTATGAAGATAAGATTCATGTGTAATTAGAACTAATAACCCTGGTAGTCATCATAAAACTGGGAAAACTCAAATTCATCGGTTGGTGGCGCGAGATAGTTCAAGTCCGCAAGTGATTTCACCAGGCACTTCTCTCCATCGGGGTGGGTCTTTAGAAACAAACGGCCATCGTTGCTCCAGAAGGAGTGTATCTTGCGGGCGCGCTTTGCCTTGACCATTTAGGAAACGATCTGCTGGCGATATGCCGTGAGGTCTTCTGTTATAAACATCTTTGAAGAGTCATTTTTCAGCTTTTTCTTGTTACTGTATATTTTGTTTTTTATTTTCCAATTTTTGAATCGGCAAATTATTTGACTTTTGCCATATTTATTTCGTCGACCAATCGGGTGGGATCGGCATATATCGTCAGTGGTGATGCTTACATCGAGTTTATTACGGCAAAGTTCCACGACGGCTTAATCAGTATCGTTGGACGAAAGGGAGACGTTATGAAATCGTAGCGAATTTCTCCTGCCATATTGCTCCAATTCTTCAAGACCATCATGGAGCTCGGTCACCTCGCACTCAAGCTGACGGACCTTCGATCGGAGATCATTATTCTCATCAGAGAGGGAAGCGATGAGGCTCTCATTTGCATCCACCCGTTTTGTCAGATCAGACACTTGATTTTGTAGAGATTTCATGGCGTCGTGTACAGCAGTAGTAACCGAAGACTTAATATCGGGGGATATGGCCGTTGTCAGAATCGTAGTTAGGGCTGGTACCATGGATGCTGCCAGTGCTGATGTGAATGAGGGTTCAGAAAACAAACACAACATAGCTTGTGTGAGATCTATATGTTCCCCGGTCTCTGTCGTAATATTGACATTGGGAAAGTTGGGTGACTTCAGGGTAGAAATTTCTGGGTGGGTGGGTGGCACATTGCCGTGATTATCAGTTTCATTCGTTATAGAGTTTTTAGAGAGATCGGAGAGGTTGGGCATGGACCTTGCCATATTTGATGCCATATTCGATGATAAATATCGTCGCCTTATACTTCTTATGTTCAATGGTGGCGAAGCACTATCAACTTGTTTACGCTTGAGAGTGGACATGTAACCTAATGGCGGACATACATGTAAACAAGTCAGTCAACCATTCAACCATGGAGTGAACTCACGATTTCAAAAACAATTGTTCCTCGTAAATACAGGCTTATAATTACCAAAATTTGTCAAAATTCCGAAGATTTGAAGTTTATACAGTACTCATCTAAATGCTAGTAATTTCTGCACTTTCACACAAGGAAATAACACCATTCCAAGCACTTTTTTAAGGACACTCAAAAACTCAGTCCTGCTACCATGACATCAATATGCTCATCGTATTCCGGTTTCCCGGAGTTAGTCGCTATCTCAGCCATCTTTAAAGAATCGGCATGAGTTCTCTCCGGCCCAGTTGCATTGTCAAAGTTGAAGGGGAACACCTGACATCGACCTTTACCTGCAGTAGCTGACTGGCCGGATTGAAGACAACAAGGACAGCTATATTTTCCGTTGTACTGTGTCATATTGCACACTGTGCATTTTGCCGGAAGATCGGCAGTTCCTGCCAGGAGCAAACCTTTGACTGTAATGCAGGCATTTTCATTAGTGCGGACACTTATTCCATTTTCTAGCGACTGCAAATCTGTGATGAAAGGCATTAAAAAAGTCAACATTTCTGGTTTTTTTTGTCCTATCCATAAACCAGCGAGCAACATGTTTCCTGGGTCGCGTCTCATTTTGAAAGGTAACTCATTGATAACGTAGTAGAGGGGCCACATCGAGGTTTTTGAGCTTTTGAAAAGCGGAACGCCATCTGTATTCCAAATGAAAGAAATATTGTTTCTATCGGACAGAATTTCGTTATGTTGTTTGTAATGCTTTCCGTCGTAGATATCTTCTAACTAAAGTTATCCTCAGTTTTCTTTTTCCTATCAAACCTAAAATTCAACTTGGCTCTGAATTCGGTGTCATACATCAGTTATTTAATCTGCTCAATTAAAGGCACTTCAACAAAAAAAACTTTTATCGGACTTTTTGACGAAAGGTTTAGCACACGCTGGATGTTGACATTTATCAACTGTAGATTGATCAATGGTAAAACGACATGTCGAACAATACAAATGTTTCCTAGGTTGAACTTTTAAATCGTGGAACCACTGCTTGAAAAGATGAACTGATGTTGGAATTGTATTGTTCAGCTTGCAGTGGAGCGATATCAAATCCAGCAAATCTGAGAATGCTTCCCCGGTAAGATTGTGCTCTAAAATATAAGACATAATCAGCAACATACTCGCTCCTGTTTTCAGTTGGGCACCTTCAAAGATAGGCATATCAGGAAGATTAAGATTTTTGTCATTTTCATCGAATTCTTCTTCAGCTGATGAAGAAACAGTGGGTTCGGTTAAGCCATCCGAGAAAGAAGATCCTTCGCTATCGTCTGAGGAGTCAGGAAGCCCAAGATTTACTGATTCATTGTCTTCTTGATTAAACAAATCGATTCGTTGCTTGTGAGAATTCGCATTCGATCACCCTCGGACCCCTCGTCGATCTCTGAATCCAAGACTGACTGATTATGAACAGAGTCAACCAAGATCGAAGTGTCACCAGAATTCGCACTGTAACCATAGCTTGCAGTGTCAACGGAGTTCGCGGTGTCACTGAAGTTCACAGTCTCGTCGGAAGTCGAAGAAGACAAAAGAGAGTTTTTAAAAGAAATAGGTGCATGTTCAAGGCGCGCCCTGTTTGTTAGATAAGAACGATATACTAATCCTGATTTCCTCACTCTCTTCTTTGGTGGATTATCGGAGTTTCTATTATCATTATTATCAGATCCATCCATTATTACCTGGAAAAAATTAATGATCATCTACAATGCGTATCAAAATCTCATACAAGGCGTGTACATGTAGCAAGGTCTCTTTTTATTGGTACACCATAGAAATATCCCCCCCCCTTCCCCTATCTACGTGTATTCTCGTATATTTCATAACCCCCAAGAAAAAAAAATCAACACTCCCACGCAATATCGAATACACTAAAAGGAAGAATAAGCTCGGTTCTGACTTATATTTTGTACAAGTGAAACCCTAAAAAAACCATAGCAATTTTTCACCCCCCCCCCCACGGCGTCCAAGCATTAATTCTATACCGAAGATAACGGATTATATTGATAAAATTATATTGATTTCACGACTACATAGAGTAATGTTTACTTCCAATTTTTGAAGAAGAAACAGAAACAATTCAAACAAATATAAATAATGCAACCAACTTTTAGTTAAGCGCATTGCATTCATGGAACTTGATACTCGGACATGATGGATAAAACGAGCTCGCGAAATGCAAATTGCTTCTATGTTCCAAGATAACGCAGAATTTTGGGGTGAAAGAAGGGAATGCAGAAAACAAAGTACGGTACAGTAGTTATTTTTCCGTATTATTTTTGAAAGTGGTGCTACACGACACAAGATTTGAAAACCCAATCAAAAAAAATATATATATACAAAAAAAGATTTATATGTCAGATAAACCCATCAGTGCCCCTTTGCCGTCCCGCATCCTGCTGACTGCCGCACCCTGGTTTATGAAACATCTGTGTACAGTAGACATTGGCGTAGTGAGACTTGGGCGCAATGGCTGCAGTGATATTTTTCTATGCTGACAAAAGTTTTGATGTTGTGTTAAAGAAAAGAGTGAAATCTGAAATTGGATTAAAAATGTCGATGTTGGGACTGATGTGAACATATCATATAAAGTAAGGGACATTGATGATAGGGGTGTAGACGTAGAAAAAGAGGAAGTTTTCAAGGGATTGCTTCTGAGCTGGAAGAAAAGTAAGTAATTTCGCTGCTTAAATAAATTCATTTGCACTCTTAACTACTTCTCATTTTAAAGTAATATAATTTTAACGTTTCTCTAATTATCATGATTATATATCAATCGTTGTGTGTAAGAAATCATGTGATTCCAAGAGACCATGTACAAAAGGCTTGGGATTTGAATTTATTTATAAGTAGCGCGCATTCCGCATTGGCTGCACGTCAACATCCGGTTCAGCATGTTTCCCATAGCTGTATATATTTCCAGGGGTTTTTTTTCTGGTTAAGAAAAAGAGGGATTTAAATCAAATTATGTACATGTATCATCATGATCATATGTATGATTAGAGCTTGAAAAATATGAGGCATTTCCTCCGGATATATCATACTGAGACACAAAGGTAGTAGTATATCATAATATTTAAAATAAAAATATAATAAGTTAGATAATAAATAATACAAATAAAAAATGAACATGATGAATTAAAAAAGTAAGTATGGAACCAAAAAAATTTGAAACCATGTATTTGCAGGAAGATGTATACTACCGTAATGCCCCCCCCCCCCCCCCTCTTGTTCGGGTGAAACCCCGACTGATTCTGGTTACCAGATCCTTTGTCACGGGAACTGGAAAATTTCTCGAATTTTGATCTTCCAGATTGAGAATCCCGAAATGTCTTCTCTCTTATAGGAGGACTGGTCCTTCGAGTATGAGGATTCATGCTTCCTCTAGTTAGAAGATTCATTGCCAGACTTCTCTTTAGTAAAAGGCTGTCTGATCAGATGTTGGGTTTCCTTAGCATCACGCAAATTTTCTGCACTAGAATGCAAAATGTCGAAGTAGTTGTTGCAAAACAACTTATTTCCTAAAGTTGGCTGCAAAAGTAGTTTATTTTCAGTAGCCTTATTCTTGAAGGAAAGGTCATCAATGTGAATTGACCTCCTTGCCGCAACCGACCCAACAATAATACGGGCTGAAACGTCAGCCATGGACATCATTCCAGACATAAGTGCACGAAGTCCCTCGGTCTTTTCCTCCTGTGACTGAACAGAGTCCAGATATGAAACGATAAGCGAACTGTAAGATAATTCTCGAAGCATCAAGCGAGCTGCTTGGTCAATCTTCAAAAACTCATTGTTTCGTGATTTGAGTTGGCTGTTCTTAAAAGTGTACACAGATTTTCTTGAAAATTTACGACCAACATTCACAGTGACTTCTTCAATATTTTCATCAAGTTTTGGTGTAGAGCAAAATTTTTCAAAATGCTCTCTAGTGACCAAATACTTATCATCATCTGATTTTCGGTAAGTCTTAATCGATCCCTTCTTTTGAAACTCTTGAACCACTTCAGAGAGGGCATTCAAAATTGCACCATCAATCGGAAGACCAGGTCGCGAAACTTTATCGGACTGCGATTCTAACCGATTAGAGACGTAGGATTTATATTCTGTCGCATCGGAGGTAATATTCTCTGTTTCGATGTGCAACGTGTTAGCAACTTTCATCATGAATTTCTGAAAATCGGAGTGACCCTTCACAGATGTAGCTGCAACAGACTCCTGGTCCAAAGATGTATCTGTTAGATTAGATCTAGTGTCTGATTTATGAGATCTCGAGTCTGAAATCTGTGATCTCGAATCAATGTCCAATATGTCATCAGACCGGACCAAATTGTCCCTTTCATCCAGAGATTCGCTCTGTAGATCGTCCTGGTCAAGAGAGGACGCAAATCTATCGAATCTCCCATATCTCTGCTTCTCAGAGGTGGTAGGAGCATTATTGTTGCTATCCATTTGCTTTTCCAAAACGAGCGTCGAGAAGACGATTTATCAGTTCCTCTTGTTGTCTTTGCCAGTCAGAGGAAACGGGAGCTAATGTGAATGGCGGCGGCGGAACGTTTTGCACATATTGTATCCCCGCAAAGGGAGCTGGATGTGAAGCCGGGCTTCCCACAGAGGAAGCTTGTGGCAAGGAAGTCGGATTCCCCTCAGAAGGAACCGAATCTGTCTCAGATGTAAGTGTCGCCGTAGGAACACGTTTTGCCTTCGCCTTGTCAACCATTTTCTCGATGATATTTCTTTTTTCCTCCGACCATGGCCTACATGTGTTGCACGGAAAATCCGAATTGCACGCTCTTTGCTTATAACACTCGGCGTGATCGTCCAGAATATTCATCTGTCCTTTGCATTTTATGCAAGATTTAAATGATTCCGGCATTTAAACGACGTAGAACCGCAGGTAAGAAAAAGCAATCCGTCACATTCAATGCCTGAACAAAAACTGAGGCACGTGACCTTCGGCTTGTAATTTGGCGGGTTGAGACAGAACTGCAGGTGCCTGGGGCAAATTGCTAATAGTTAAGATGTGGGTAAGTATAAACATTGAAATAAACAATAAATAATGCAAATAAAAAAATGAACATGATAAATTAAAAAAGTAACACACACCATAGAATAGTTCCGACGCCGTTCACGACATCAGGACCTCTACAAATTAACCTAATTTGATTTTCTTTTTTTCTTTTCTTTCCTTTTCTTTCTTTTTTTTTTTTTGTTAAAGATAGGATGGAATTACTTCGTTTAGGGAAAAATCTAGATATGGGCATTTCGGAGATAAAATCGTGACTTTAGGTCATCGGCAAGATTCACAACTTGCAGGTTGAAAAACGTACAAGTTTGCTTCCTTTCCCTGTTCATAACACTAATTACATATATTTTTTTTACATTAATTCTCCTTGAATGGCCCCGCTTTTCGTACACTGATCATTCGATCTTGTATTAATAAGCATGATAGTAATTATGTTTGCATTGACATATCAGAACAGCAGGTTACAGCCCGTCAGTAAGGCTGACACGACCATAAGGCCATTTCTTTGTTATTTTTTGTTTTGCGTCCTCTTGCTGGTAGCTTTTGAGCCAAAAGTCATCAAACAAAACAAAATTAAAATAATTAAATATTTTGCAAATTAAATGTATTTTCTACTCACTATTAAAGAGAAATTGTTAAGTTTTTATATTTCATGTAAAAAATGTATAAGTACTGCTATAATTCAAGACATTGCATTATTTATCATTCATTTGTTGTCTAAAATCCGTCAATAACCAAATGAAAACAGTTTCTGTATGATTTCAGATAGTCACATTATATGAAATTGCAACTTTATTTTCTATGCTTGTTTGTTTTTCTCCCTGGCTGGCTGATAGGTTTCTCAATTTCAAAAAGACGCAAAACAGAATAAAATCAAGAAATGACCTAAACAAAGAAAGCGAGTATATACATGATACAGTAACATCCGATTGAAGATACTCTGAACCGTGTCTAGAAAGTGAGGGATTAGAATCCCCCCCCCTCTCTCTCTCTCAAAAAAAAAAAAAATAGAATCGTAACTTACGAGTCGAAGGAGGGGTTCGCGCTCCGGCATATACATATTTTCAAAATACACTATCTGCATTCTGTGAACAACGATGTCACGGAAACTGGAAACGTAATATTTACCTCGGCAATATGATACAAATTTTACAACTGATACTCTTAGAAGTTCCTTGTATATAGGGAATCGTATGACCTCCCCCTTCGGTATCGAGAACAACAATGATATCAAGCGTGGATCCAGAGGGGGTCGGGGGTGTCCCCGGAACCTCCCTTCCCTCCCCCCTTGGAATTTTCGAATCATAGATAATTTGTTTTAATCGATATACCTATTTCATAAGATTAAGTCCCGATTCCCCTTTTGTTGTCATAATATTTGGAAATGTAAGCAAATGATATATATTTGCCGTCAGCATTTCAA
Source organism: Pinctada fucata (assembly GCA_028142955.1). NCBI lineage: Eukaryota > Metazoa > Mollusca > Bivalvia > Pterioida > Pteriidae > Pinctada > Pinctada fucata. The sequence continues at coordinate 32,635,280 of AP027112.1, read as the reverse complement.
AAAGTTTCCGCTTGCCAGAATTTATTAGACACGTTAGCTTTCCTATACAACGCATATGTTTTTTTTTGCCCTTCCAAAAAATCGGACTTTATGACCTCCCCTGAAAAAAAATCCTGGACCCACACATAAATATAACAATAAAATTTCTGCTCTTGAAAATAAAGAAAAGGACCGGCAATTTTCTTTTTTGATCATTGTCTAAAAAATAAGGCATAAATTTACCTGAAACTAAAATACTTAAAAAAAATCATGCTGGTGTAAATAAGTCTTGCCCCCTACCCCCCCCCCCCCCCACCCCCGATAAAAAATCAAATAATAGCTCCCTAGCGCTGTCATAAATATATATATTTTTGTTTTTCAAGGTAAGAAATTATTCAGTTTAACATTAAAGTAATAAACATAGTTTTGTATTCTTTTAATGTCTATTTCATTTTATCATTAGACAAGGCAGAAGGAAAGTCATTTCTGGACCAGTTCAAGGAAGATGTATTGAAAATTGAAAGTGAGGGATTGGAGAAACTGGTAGAATGGGCGAAGGGGCAAACCACAACAACACAAACAGCATCTACTAGAAAAAGAAAAATGACCGCCAAAATGAAGTCAATTTTGGAGGATGAGCCACCAGTCGGACAAGGCCAATGCAATGATACACATGTTATTGCAGAAACAAAAAAATCATAGGCAATTGAATACTTTAAGAAAAAGAGAGCTGCACAATGTGTTAGTATTCTTCGCATGCTTAGTGAAGAATCTTATTCTTTTCTATAAAATTCTGTAAAAAAACAATTCTAAACTGACACTCAAAGCATTTGCAATATAGATTTTTTAAACTCAATCATTGTATAGGCAAGAAGAAAGATATTTGTGTTTCCCATATAAATACTGAAGGTAGGACGGTTTTTTTTTCTCTTTGTTTATCTATCGTGTATATAATATATTCTGGCTAATGGTTCAGACTATATCTGATATGATTTATAAGGATTTAATTCCTATTCTTACTATCAGATTTGCTTAATATCTGTATTATACATTTTGAAAATCAGGTGGTACAATTGAGTAGAACTACATGTAATTCCATAAAACTATATAAAGTTGCACCTAAAATGCTGGAGTAGGTAAGATGATGGGAAACACAACCATTTTAGGCCTTTAATGATGATATCATCATACAAGATGTATAATGTTTCTTCAAATGATACATTTAAAGTGATTTAGACCCACACAGGTCTCTTTAAAAATATGATGAATTGGATTTTTATGAATTAAGACAGTTCTTTATCATGTTCATATTTTGTTATTCTACAAAGTGACCAACCTAAAAGTCAAAATGAACAGCGTTCTACAGCAGTTGAAGAGCAAAAAAGAGCATCAACAGAAACTCATCAAGAAATGGAAGCAGAGGTACCCATGGTACTAGTACTACCTTCTGCTCCCATTGTTGAGAAACAATACAGTACAGTACAGTACAACAGCTGGAAACAATTACACCAATTACAGCAGAACTTTATACAGGATCACATGTAGAGTCCTATGCTAGTGCAAATTTTAGAATCTATAGAGTATAAACAAAGTCCATCATGTCAAAACTTTGACTGACTGGTACCACACTGATTATTCAGCTATTATGTCAAAAATGCTACTCTTGTTTGTGTTTTAGGTTACAAAAGACAATCATGATAAAGGACAAACTGCAACATCTAATTCCCAATATAGATCTGATCATGAAAGCCATCACACTGAACATATTACAAGCACAGGTATGATCATTCATTCATTCTTGATATATTTACACATATGAATTTATAATTTTTATTAATCATTTAAAGTGATATATTTGTCTACACATTTAATGATTAATTAATTTTCATCCAATTGACAGAGCCCTCAAGATCATGTGTTCTTCCATGCCACTTAGCACCTGTAAAATCATATCCATTTACTGCTACAAGACAGTTGCCACCTTAAAAGAGATCTCCTTGGCTGATGGAGAAGCATGTAAGACATTTTTCTTTCCTTCCTTTGTCCTATACTTTTCGAAAACTTAATTAAACAGGTGATACATGTCAAATTTGGAAAATGCTTTTAGACTATCAAAATACCATGATGTGACACGCAAGGTTGTCTTTTTACAGGTCATATTTTTTTTATTATTTAACCTATCTATGTTCTATAACATTCATTTTACTTTTGTGATTATTGATTTTAAATAATTATTACGGGTTTATCTGTATTCAAGGAGGGAGCTAAACAATCAAATACATCTCGAGTTGAGGATTTTATCATATATAAAATACTTCATGATAATTTTATAATTTCTCAAGGCCACTACATCACTACAGTCAACAGCTTCTACAGGTTACTATGAGTAGAATCAAGATCCTGTCTATTTTTCAAGCAATGTTCAGCTTCCGTATCCAGATTATGATGATTATAACACAGGAATGAGCACAGGTATGATCATGAATACATTAAATAGTCTATATGTTGAACAAGACAAATTAAAAAAGGCTTCGAACCTTTACACGAAATTGAATTTCCAAATAACTAATGTGACTGCATGTCTGATTTATTTGTATTAATTTTTCACAGCATGGAGAGTCCTATGCTAGTGCAAATTTTAGAATCTATAGAGTATGAACAAAGTCCATCATGTCAAAACTTTGACTGACTGGTACCACACTGATTATTCAGCTATTATGTGAGAAATGCTACTCTTGTTTGTGTTTTAGGTTACAAAAGACAATCATGATAAGGGACAAACTGCAACATCTAATTCCCAATATAGATCTGATCATGAAAGCCATCACACTGAACATATTACAAGCACAGGTATGATCATTCATTCATTCTTGATATATTTACACATATGAATTTATAATTAGCTCTACTGGTCTCAGACCAGTCGAGCTTATGCGATCACCCTTCGTCCGGCGTCCGTCCGTCTGTCCGTCCGTCTGTCCGTCTGTCCGTCTGTCTGTCTGTCCGTCTGTCCGTAAACAATTCTTGTCCGGACAACTCCTCTGAAATTGTTAGAGATAGAAACTTAATTCTTTTTGTATTTTACTTGGTCCATGGTCTAGTTGTGCACCTGACATTCAGTTTCAGTCCCTGACTCCCAGGGTCTTAGAAAATGGGCGTGGTCATTAAATTCTATGTAATTTTGTCCGGATAGCTGTTCTATCACTATAAATGATGGAGACATAATTCTTTTTGCAATATGATGGGTCTGTAGTCTAGTTGTGCACCTGATATTTCGTTTGAGCCAATGACCCCCAGGGTCTTAGAAAAGGGTGTGGCCATTTTCTTTCATATTGTTCCATATAATCTTATGCTTACAGCGCTGACACTATAAATAATGGAGACTAAATTCTTTATGCAATATGATGGGTCTGTAATCTCGTTGTCCACCTCATATTTTGTTTGAGTCTCTGACCCCAAGGGTCTTAGAAAATGGGTGTGGTTGTTTTCTCTCTATTAAACTACATGTGATCTCATGATAGCTAATTTCCCAGAATTTATGGATAATAGTTAATTGATTTATTCCAAAATATTATCGGTTTGCAGTTTAGATGTCATTACAGTATTTTACTTCAGTCCCTGTTCCCTAGGATTCTGGAAAATGGGTATATGGCTATTTTCTCTTACCCTATCTACATGCATTTAGAGTACATAAGTGACAGAAACTATAAATAAACAAAGATATTGCAATTTTACAATATTATCATAGATGAGTCTGTAATTTAGTTTTTCTCATATTTTATTTGGGACCTGACCCAGGATTTTATCTTCAATTCTATAGAAACGCTAGGGGATAGTTTCAGAATTTCCTCTGATCAATCAATCAACATGAAAATCTTTTCTATAGTGTTTATACAGTGCAAGAAAGATATCAAATAGTCAAAATGCATGTATTTCTCACTTATTTTTGTGTCGCCTGCGAAGCATAGCGACACTTAGGGATCACTTTGTCCGTTGTCCGTCTGTCCGTCTGTCCGTCCGTCCGTCTGTCAGTCTGTCTGTCTGTCACACTTTGGGTGTCACAGCCCATAACTTTTGATTGGTAAGTGATAGGGCTTTGATATTTCACATGTGTATTCCTTGTGACAAGACCTTCCTACACATACCATAATTTTTGACCTAGTGACCTTGACCTACATATTTGACCTACTTTTCAAAAAAATTAAGAATGGATATATCTCTTGATTGGTAGGTGATAGGGCTTTGATATTTCACATGTGCAATCCTTGTGGCAAGACCTTTCAACACATACCATAATTTTTGACCTAGTGACCTTGACCTACATATTTGACCTACTTTTCAAAAAAATTAAGAATGGATATATCTCTTGATTGGTAAGTGATAGGGCTTTGATATTTCACATGTGCAATCCTTGTGGCAAGACCTTTCAACACATACCATAATTTTTTGACCTTGTGACCTTGACCTAGATATTTGACCTACTTTTGAAAAAAAGATAAGATTCGCTATATCTTTTGATTGGTAAGTGATAGGGCTTTGATATTTCACATGTGTATTCCTTGTGACAAGACCTTCCTACAGATACAATAATTTTTGACCTAGTGACCTTGACCTACATATTTGACCTACTTTTCAAAAAAAAATTAAGAATTGATATATCTTTTTATTGGTAAGTGATAGGGCTTTGATATTTCACATGTGTATTCCTTGTGACAAGACCTTTCTACACAGACCATAAAATTTGACCTTTTGACCTCGATCTAGATATTTGACCTACTTTTCAAGAAAAGTAATATTGGCTATATCTTTTGATTGGTAGGTGAAAGGAATTTGATATTTCACATGTATTTTCCTTGTAACAATGCCATTCTACACATACCATAATTTTTTTACCTTTAGACCTTGACCTACATATTTGACCTACTTTTCCAAAAAATTAAGAATGGATATATCTTTTGATTGGTAAGTGACAGGGCCTTGGTATTTCACATGTGTATTCCTTGTGACAAGACCTTTCTACACAGACCATAAAATTTGACCTTTTGACCTTGATCTAGATATTTGACCTACTTTTCAAGAAAAGTAATATTGGCTATATCTTTTGATTGGTAGGTGATAGGGCTTTGATATTTCACATGTATTTTCCTTGTAACAATGCCATTCTAAACATACCATAATTTTTTACCTTTTGACCATGACCTAGCTATTTGACCTTCTTTTCTAAGGTTGTATATATCTTTTAATTGGTAGGTGATAGGTCTTTAATATTTCTTATGATGAGACCTTTTTGTTACCAATTTTTACGTAGTGACCTTGACTTAGATGATTGACACTCTTTTCTGAAAATTTGAGAATGACCATATCTTTTAATTTGTAATTAAGAGGTCTGATATTTCAAATGAATTTCATATGACAAGACTTTTCTACTGATACCAATAATTTTGATCCACTGTCTAGAATAATAATCAAACCGCTTCGCAGGCGACACAAGCATTCCTTGGATTGCTATTTTTTATTTGTTTAACATGTTTAAGGTGTAAGATTTTTGGGGAGAGTAGTGAGAATTTTTGTTGCAAGAGTAGAATGTCCGAAGTGATCACAGACTTGAGCTGTGCTTTCTGTTAAATGGGAACACCAGAATCACAAAGATTGATCATTTTATCAAATAAAATAGCAATAATGCATCCTTCACATTGCCAAATGAAAGGAATATTGTGCTTGTGTAAGTTTTTTTTGAGGGGGGGGGGGGAAGAGGGGGGAGGTAACTAGAATGTCCTAAGTGATCACAGTCTTGAGCTGTGCTTTCTGTTAAATGGGAACACCAGAATCACAAAGATTGATCATTTTATCAAATAAAATAGCAATAATGCATCCTTAACATTGCCAAATGAAAGGAATATTGTGTTTGTGTAAGCTTTTTTTTTGGGGGGGGGAGAGGGGGGAGGTAACTAGAATGTCCTAAGTGATCACAGACTTGATCTGTGCTTTCTGTTAAATGGGAACACCAGAATCACAAAGATTGATCATTTTATCAAATAAAATAGCAATAATGCATCCTTCACATTGCCAAATGAAAGGAATATTGTGCTTGTGTGAGCTTTTTTTTGGGGGGGGGGGGAGAGGGGGGAGGTAACTCTTACATCTTTCTTTCTTCTTATAAATTCCTCCACTGCTTGGAGTACCACCCCCAATGGGATGTAAAACTGTGGTTTGATAAAATTTTTCATAATGTTTACATTAAAGCAAGTGACACATGTTTTAATAGAAGATAATATAACAAGAGATGCCTTATTGGCATATCTACTATGTGTTAATCAAATTTAAAAAAAAAATTAAAATAAAATACTAAACAAAATCATTTGTAAAAGCCGACTCATACAAAAATATTTCAACCCAGGAAAACTTCTACCAAAATTTTCCTTTACTGCCATTTGACAATATTATCATAGATGAGTCTGTAACTTAGTTTTTCTCATATTTTATTTGGGGCCTGACCCAGGATTTTATCTTCAATTCTATAGAAACGCTAGGGGATAGTTTCGGAATTTCCTCTGATCAATCAATCTACTTCAAAATCTTTTCTATTATGTTTATACAGTGCAAGAAAGATAACAAACAATCAAAATACATGTATTTCTTACTTATTTTTTAATTGTTTAAGGTGTAAGATTTTTAGAGAGAGTAGTGAGACTTTTTGTTGCAAGAGTAGAATGTCCTAAGTGATCACTGACTTGAGCTGTGCTTTCTGATAAATGGAAACACCAGAATCACAAAGATTGGTCATTTTATCAAATAAAATAGCAATAATGCATCCTTCACATTGCCAAATGAAAGGTGCTTGTGTAAGTTATAGAAGTTGAATTTGTAACAGGAGAGGGAGAGATGTGACTGTACCGGGAATCGAACCCGAGATCTTCTGCTATCAAGGCAAACACTCTTACCAACTGAGCTATCTGGGCACGATGCCCGTTCCTGCCACACTCCTCTCTACCAATTTTTCAGGTTTCCATGCCCTGGAAACCTCACACAAAACTCCACTTCACCTTGAGTCATTTAGTTTGGTGCCAATTCTGTAACAGGAGAGGAAAAGATGTGACCGAACCGTGAATTGAACCCGAGACCTTCTGCTATCTGGGCAGACGCTCTACTAACTGAGCTATCTGGGTACGATACCTGTTCCTGCCATAAATTAATGGTAATAAACTAATGTTTCAGGCCTTTTTGTCAATTGGACCTCAAGTCATTTTGTCCTTTTAAAATTTGACCAATCAAAAACATCATTTCAACCTCATGCAGATTTTGAAATATTTTTCTGAACTGGGATATATGGTAGAAATGTTTTCTATAGAGGATCAAATATTTCATCCCGGTATGTAAAAATATTTTGTATTATATTTTAATAATTAGCTTCTGTCTACATTAATACCACATTCGCCCTAAAAGTTCATGTTCTTCGTTCAATATTCTATTTACATTGTTTTACATTTACTAAATAAATAGCCTAAAACCTTTTTATGCCCCCGGAATCAAAGATTCGGGGGCATATAGTTTTTGGCCTGTCCGTCTGTTTGTCTGTCTGTTTGTCCGAAAAACTTTAACATTGGAAATAACTTTTGAATGGGAAGTGATAGGGCTTTCATATTTCACATGTGTATTCCTTGTGACAAGACCTTTCCATTGATACCAAAATTTTTGACCTCGTGACCTTGTCCTTGACCTTTGACCTACTTTTCAAAAACTTTAACATTGGGCATAACTTTTGAATGGGAAGTGATAGGGCTTTCATATTTCACATGTGTATTCCTTGTGACAAGACCTTTCCATATGTGTATTCCTTGTGACAAGACCTTTCCATTGATACCAAAATTTTTGACCTCGTGACCTTGACCTTTGACCTTTTAACCCAGTGACCTCACATACATGTACTTAACAGAAAAAAGTGTTCATACTAACAAAGATGCCACCGAGGGCATTCGTGTTTCACAAACACAGGCTTTGTTAGGTTTTATAACAAAATGGCCAATACTTTTAAAATTTCACTCGGTAGGCCACATGTCCTATTATATTTAATTTCAATCTGAAACTGCCTGATTACTTGATCTAAGTATTTTCACTGGTCAGTATAAGAAAGAAGGAAATATCTCTTATAATAGAGTATCCTATGCAATACTATTTCAGCTCAAATGAGAGGTTATTTATGCCTTTAGTCTTAATTTTATCAAAGGGCATATAGTGGTAGGTCTGTCTGTTCATCTGTTTGTCTATCCATCCGACTGTCAGTATATCATTCCATTCAACTTAATTCTGATGAAAGGGTATAAGATAATAGAGCTGTCAATATTGCATGTCTATGAACCTTGAGAAGGCTCATCTTTTGGAGCCAAATTTTTAACCTTTGACCCCATCACTGACCTTTGACCCACATTTTTTGAAAAATAAAAACATCTGTTATTTTAGTTTTGATACATATGGTATGTTATACATGTTGTATATACACGTTTTTAGTAATTCTCTCACATTCTAGAGAATCTAAGGCACGGTCCATTTGATATTCTTGGGGGGGGACTCCGTTTTTTTTTTCAAAAAAAAAAAATTTGCTCTGAATTTTGATGAAAAAAATTAATTAGGAATTGATGGATATGCATTGGCATGTGGTTGTTGGTTCTAATAAAAAAAAAACTTGATACACATTTATCCCGCCTCTGGCATATTTCTTGCAATCTGATTGGTCGAGAAGAACCAAATATTATGTTGTATTATTTTACTAACAGAATATTATTTTGATATCCTGCTTCTACTAAGATGCTTTATGCTTTTGACGTCACCAAAATGCTTTAGAATATGTTGACGTAACATACACAAGCCAAAAGCGATTCAGCGGGATAAATTCGTTATAGAGTGTTTTACAGGGGGGATACAGAAATATATTGGGTCGATGAAAAAAGTGGTATTAGGCAAGGTGAAGTCCAGCATTCATTCTCTTGAGTGTATATGTACAAATCAACCAGGAGAGCTTCAGTCTCATCAGAGACTTCTGGTTTTTATTAATCATTCAAAGTGATATATTTGTCTACACATTTAATGATTAATTAATTTTCATCCAATTGACAGAGCCCTCAAGATCATGTGTTCTTCCATGCCACTCAACACCTGTAAAATCATATCCATTTACTGCTACAAGACAGTTGCCACCTAAAAGAAGATCTCCTCGGCTGATGGAGAAGCATGTAAGACATTTTTCTTTCCTTCCTTTGTCCTATACTTTTCGAAAACTTAATTAAACAGGTGATACATGTCAAATTTGGAAAATGCTTTTAGACTATCAAAATACCATGATGTGACACGCAAGGTTGTCTTTTTACAGGTCAAATTTTTTTTTATTATTTAACCTATCTATGTTCTATAACATTCATTTTACTTTTGTGATTATTGATTTTAAATAATTATTACGGGTTTATCTGTATTCAAGGAGGGAGCTAAACAATCAAATACATCTCGAGTTGAGGATTTTATCATATATAAAATACTTCATGATAATTTTATATTTTCTCAAGGCCACTACATCACTACAGTCAACAGCTTCTACAGGTTACTATGAGTAGAATCAAGATCCTGTCTATTTTTCAAGCAATGTTCAGCTTCCGTATCCAGATTATGATGATTATAACACAGGAATGAGCACAGGTATGATCATGAATACATTAAATATTCTATATGTTGAACAAGACAAATTAAAAAAGGCTTTGAACCTTTACACGAAATTGAATTTCCAAATAACTAATGTGACTGCATGTCTGATTTATTTGTATTAATTTTTCACAGCTGAGGTCCTTGGGCAGGGTTTATATACTCTTAATAACACCTGTACTAGTGAACAATGCAGGGATAAGATATCTCAACTGGAGGAAGAAAATCGACAGCTCAGGCATCAACTGGAAATTTGCAAGGTGGGAAATGGTATGAAACTTTCAATCAGCTTGATATATCATTAACAATTAAGTTAATCATTCATTTAGAAATTGGTTTTAAAAAACAAATTTTGAGAGATTTACTGAAACATAATTATATACTATCCACAGTGTCTTTTTAGATATTATTCAAAGAAACCAGATCTATTTTAATTAAAACATCTGTACAGTACTCTTTTTTTTGCTGTTATCCAGTGAAAAATTTACGCTTTTACACTGGATAAAGACCTAGGGGCCGAAAACGTGTGTATTTGAAGTTTTGTCGTTTTATTTGTGTCATTTGATCATTCTCTTTGGAAATACATTATTCCACTGCATTTTTTCTAATGTTACTTAAGGCCGATTGATACTTTTGAAATTAGCCTGTTTACCCTGTATTTTTTTGGATAAAATTGAAAGAACAACTTAATATCTTGCAATTGAAACCTTAATCTAAGAGATCATCCACATATTTTCTTAAAAAATACAGTTCAAGGCCACCCATTGAAAATACAAAATGGCTATTTTCAACAAATACAGAACATAGTTATAACATGTACACTTATTTATTGATGAATGTTCTGAAACATACTCTTTTACATCAGTTTTATAGAAAATAACTCAGTATACGTTCTTAATAGAAAAAATGTAGGAATTTCCCATGATAATATGAAATTTTGGTATTTTTAAACCATAACGTTCATTGAAAAAAAGTAATGATTTTTCACTTTCTTGCCAATTTCTCAAAATCTAAGTTGTTAAGGTATACTTTTATTTGCATTAATATTAAGAACTATATCTTAGGTCTATAAAAAGACTTACTAGAAGAAGCCTACCCAGAGTATTAATGTACAATTGTATATTGAATATGTATACCCCCTTATATCAAACATCAATTTTGTTGTAAAATTTTTCACTTTCATGCAAAATTTCTTTAAATCTATGTGTAATAATGTATACTTTATTTCATAAATAATAGGAATTATATATTATGTTTCAAAAAAAGTAAAAATAGAAGAAGCCTCTCCTCACCTATTGTATATGACTGCACTAAGAATACATATACCCCCTTAATTAAAACGTCGATTTATTTAGTAAATATGTTCACTTTCTTGCCAATTTCTCAAAATCTAAGTTGTTAAGGTATACTTTTATTTGCATTAATATTAAGAACTATATCTTAGGTCTATAAAAAGACTTACTAGAAGAAGCCTACCCAGAGTATTTGTGTACAATTGTATATTGAATATGTATACCCCCTTATTTCAAACATCAATTTTGTTGTAAAATTTTCACTTTCATGCAAAATTCTTTAAATCTATGTGTAATGATGTATACTTTATTTCATAAATAATAGGAATAATATATTATGTTTCAAAAAAGTAGCAATAGAAGAAGCCTCCCCTCACCTATTGTATATGACTGCACCTTGAATACATATACCCCCTTAATTAAAACGTCAATTTATTTAGTAAATATGTTCACTTTCGTTACAATTTCTCAAAACCAAAGGAGCTAAGACATACTTTAACTTGCATAAATATTAAGACCTATATCTTAGGTCTATGGAAATACTTACTAGAAGAAGCCTTTCCACAGTATTTGTGTGCAATTGTATATTGCATATGTATACCCCCTTATTATGAGCATCAATTTTGTTGTAAAATTTTTCACTTTCATGCAAAATTTTCTCAAATCTATGTGTTATGATGTAAACTTTATTTCATAAATAATAGGAATGATATATTAAGTTTTAAAAAAGTCACAATAATAGAAGCCACCCCTCACTTATTGTATTTAATTGCACCTTGAATACATATACCCCCTTATATAAAACATCAATTTTGTAGTAAATATGTTCACTTTCATGCAAAATTTTGTAGAATCAAATCTGTAAAGATGCTATTTTTATCTCATAAATAAAAACAAACATATATTAAGTTTATAAAAAGTCACTAAACTCTTTATTTAGTAAAGAAGAAGCCTACCCTCACCAATTATGTATGACTGCATCTTGAATATATATACCCCTCATTTGAAACATCAATAATTTTGTTATAACACTTACTTCAATCATGTTCATGCAAAATTTCTTGAAATCTCATGTGTAATTATGAATAGTTAATTAATATAAATAGTTGTTTTTTTCAAAACCTATAATAGATGAAGCCTTTCCTCAAATATAATGTATGACTAGTAAATCAATGTACTTCTTGAATAGGAACATTGCCACGAAAAAGAAATTTCCATAAGTTTCATGAAAATTCATGACAGAAGACTTCATGGACATAATAGGAATCATTTATAAACTCCATACGTTCAAGAGTTTAGATGCTGAGCAACATTCTTAGTTTGTTTATTTATTTATTTATTTATTTTTTGGTGTTGTTGTTGTTTTTTACATGCATTTAGGGATTCTATCAATCTTTGTATCTTAGAGTCTCCAAATGCCTCACTATAAATTCACTGTGGGTCCAATTGTGCCAATCAAGTCAGTACATTTGTCGTTATATAGACACAGAGTTACACAGTCTTTACCAGTAATGATAGGATCATTCAGTCCTTATACCGGTACATGTTACTATAAGATACTCAAACCATGTTTATCAAATAATTTGAATGTACAACTATAAGTAAATAATCATAATATTCATAACAAATCCAGAACAATATATGCAACATGCACTTTAATCTAACACATTGAAATCTTGGCCCTGTCAAGGACAGAGCTGCTGAGAGCAGCCCACAATTCAAGAGCTGACATGCTGGAATAATTATCCATTTTAACTTAACCCCTTCCCAAGTTACCAAGCCTGTTGAAGTGTTTGACATGAACCATGCACAGCTCAAATTCTGACTGTCATACATATCCGATCATCTAAGCCAGGATATACCTCCTCAACCAACATGCTGAGAGAAACTTTAATGGAATTAAACCAAAAGCCAGTCAAACACAACTCCGAATTTCCTCGTGTAACTTAAATGACAGAAATTTTTAGAACTTACGATTTTGTGGTTAAATTATGCTTTAAGATTGCTCCTTGATGTCGCAAAATAGACAAATTTGGCAAAATGCCCCTTTGAACTGTGAAATATCACCATATTTGTCTAAAATAATCTCATTTTCTGTACCTGCGACCATCTGTTATTGCTACTTAGGAAACCGGCGACGCATTGTAAAATCTGAACCGGATGCGCGAAAGTTCCCATCGGCCTTAATTTTACTAATTTTACAGCTGATCGGAGTGCAAGTACACTTGTTCAGGATTTACGAAAGTTCCTGAACAAGTGGGAAAGTGCTGATATTATAGAGAGTCAGCATTTACATTCTGGTACAGATGTACCAGTAATACTGGACACATCATCTACCCTCAATGTGATGAAGGAAAGGGATGAAGATCCTCACAAGAGCTTACCCCTGTCAATGATCAAATATAGTTCAGAGATTGCAGATGACTTTGACATGGACAATTTTTTTTTCAACCTTCAGATGGAAAGGTAATTATCCTAATGTAATACATGTATAATAATATTCTTACTTATTGTTCTTTTTGATATGCATATAGGATAACTGCATCAGATTCCATAAGTCACAATATAGTCATGCTTATATTTTTATACAAATTTCATAACATCAATACATGCAGACTTTCTTATACAAATTTCATAACATCGAAAGGCTTTTTTTGTTTTATTTCGATGTATACTATAGACTTATTGTATCTAGTCAACACATTGAATTTGATTTTTCTTATTCATATTTTCTTAGGTCAAGCTGGTAGACGGTCATAGTCTGTTAGTTGATTCAACCAAACTGGCCATAATAAGAAAAAAATGCATAAGGAATGAAAGTAAAACCTTAAAGGCTTTGATTGACTATTTTTTCCACCAAAGTTCCAAGCATCTCACTCTGCTACTGGAGAGAAATCGCGGAAACCACCTCTTCCAGAAGAGATCATTGGTCCCATAAAAGGCAAGTACATGTATAAGAAGAAATCAGAAAAAAATGAAGCTTTGATTTATCAATTAATCCTTAATAATTTGTAGATTGTATTTATGTTAATTCATGTTAAAGTAAGCTATCAGTACGCAGCTACGTTAAGGCACTCCCCGTTTTTACGTTGCAATATTCGTGACATTTTTAAAAGACATTTTCAATAATTAAAAAAGGACATCCTCCAATAAAATTTCTTTATGTATTTGGTATCAGTGTTTAACACTAAGCTTGTACTACACATTCAGCCAGTAGTTATGTCATGTGCCACATCACAAGTCACGTGACAACTATTTATAACATGCAAACAATGAATTGTATAAAACGAGCTGGCGCAACGCCATTCCTGCAATTACAGTCCTATGGTTACTACCAAAATACCTTGTAGGTATTGACATTTATGAGTTCAAGTGCGCACTTTTCTTCTTTTTTATATTTTTGGAATAAAAGATGATTTCTATCTAAAAATGACTAGAACAGCACTAAACTCCCAGTATTGTCATACATTTTAAATAGTCATAGATAAGAATCGACAAAGTGCCTACTTAGATCATGGAGGACAACCATCTATCGGACTAGTTTAACGCGACCCCAACACATAGCATTGTAATTTCAGCCTACGCCGTGCAATTTTGTACCATCACCCTACGACGATATCTTTTTTCAAACGTATATATGTGACTAGCGAAGGGAAGCAACTCGTAGTTTAGAACAATCAAGGTCGACTTCGCCGATTTCGTTCTCATCGTTTTGTGGCCTTTAAACACAAATATTTACATGAGAAGATGAAATAAATACTATGTTGATTAATTGAGGAAAATTTCATCGTATTCTAATCAAAAAAGTAAAAAGATAAAATCTTTGGCAGTAAGTGAAATGTATTTCACAATTTCATTCGCGTAACGCAACGGTGCGGTGGCGTAGTGGCAATGACGCAGGAATGCAAATTCCATGATCGCGAGTTCGATCCTGGCAATACGTAAGTTTATTTTTCAAAATTTTTACGAAGTTCTTGCTTTTTTTAATTGTTGACTCAGTGAGAGGCACCATGATGTCAATAGGCATTGTTTCCGTATATCGTATATGCTTGTACTTATTAAAAGAGCTTTGTACAGTACAGATAAAATATGTGATATTAGGAAAGCGAAGATTAATTCTGTAACATTTCGTTACTAACATATAGATTATAATTTTCATTTTAGCTTGTGATATTCAATTTACGTGGTCTAAGAGAGAAAAAACAAACAAACAGGGAGACGTGAAAATTTTATAGCATTTTTTTTTTCAATTCTAATTAAAATCTAAAAGAATACCACGAATAAAATGCATGTCGTACAATTATTCATAATTGACAAAGTCCAATCTGAATGTTACGCACGCCACCTTACTTTGTAACTTCCAGCATTTTAATTTTTTAAGCCCTTTTTTAAGTTGTCGTCGGTATTATTTCTCTCCCCTCTTTAAATTTGGCCTTTATAGCGAAGCGAAGCGAGCAAGCGGGCCCTTCGGGCTTTAATGGTAACACATATATACAAAACAAGCTTTAATGGTAACACATATATACAAAACAAGTGGAAAAATGAACGAAAATAAGGATTAAAAGATACATACTGACCAATGTATTTTTCTTCAACCAAGAATTGGCAAGATGGGCGCCGCCATTTTAGTCAGTTTTTATACGAAAATATTTCTAGATGAATCTCTATTTTTGTGGCTATAAGGGGTAGATTTGGTTTTTACAGTGTGTAATATAAAGCTAGGTTGAAAAGAAGTGAAATGGTTTAAAAGTGTTAGCTTGTGATGTCTGCAACAGGAGACTGAAAATTTTTGAATCCTTAGTTTCGTATCCTATATGAAAATTTTTGAATCCTTAGTTTCGTATCATATATGGAGAATTTTTTTCATCCTTATTTTCGTATCTTATATAAACACTGCAACGTACATCGGCCCAAGCAATTTTGCCGTCATTTTCATGAACCATCTTCGCTTCGCTTCAAGGGCTTTGCCATAATTCATATTAGAGAATTTATTATGATCTTATCATTATTATTTCCTTGCTTTAACTTTATTTAGATTGAAAGGCTGTATCCTCAGTTAGTTTAACGTCAGTTTAAAAAAACGAATCATCTATTTTGAAAAAGAATCCATAAAGCCGTCAATCTTTTCTAAGACTTTGAGTAACATCCGCACGTGGTTGCTAGGCAAGCATTTTCATCAAATATTTGTATAGTACGTTATGCCATTCAAGTATTTTACTATAAGTAAAAGTTATAACATATTCAGCAAAACATTCAACCATGAATAAAGATCTAACTCGATGATAAATGACAATAAAGAGTATCAATTTGCATACGACAATGGACTCCGTGTTGATGACGTCAAAATCTGAGGTTGACGTCATTTCGCGCCATATTTGAAGACGTCATTTCTGAGGAGTGCCTTAACGTAGCTGCGTATGTGTGTTATAACAATAAGAAAATGTCTTATATCAAAGACATATATCAAGTAAATATTATGATACATCATGGTCATTGTAATTGACTTGAAAATACTTATTTCAACAGATTACATACAGCAGAATTTTAAAACAGACCCAGCTGTGATGAACGCAATTATAAACAGAAAGTGTCTGGATGCCAAACGTTCAAAGAAATACATGTAACATGTTGATAATTATGCTGAATATGTATATAGGCTATATTAAGGCAGCCAAGAATTCATTCACCAATCTCTTTTATTGTACAATATCTCATCCATATTTTACAAATTGCAATCACTCACTGCATGTGTTCGGACAGTTTACAGCTGCTTATTTCATTCAATTCAAAATGGGAATAGAGTCAATATTACATCAGATTCTGTACATTATAATTCAAAAAAATAACTGCCTGTTTGTTACCTTTGCCTCAACTGAAATATGCTGGAAATGTCTGATTTTATTTTTTATTGATGATTACAATAGATATTTAAATGATAATTCTTGTCATTGTTATAATTTTCATGAAGAAATCAGCAATTCTTTCTCATGTGCCTCATGTGCCAAAATGAGCAAAATTTTGTCTTATGAGCATTTTGTGAGCATTTAAATTTACAATGTTTTGCACATGTGCAGAAATTCGCTCATGTGCAGAATTTTGCTCACGTGAGCAATTTTACCTAATTTGCATGTTAAATTGCACATAAGCAAAATTATGTTAGTTCTCACATGAGCGGCTCATGTGCACATTGTGAGCGAATTTTGGTATGGGATCTGTTCATGATGAGTTTTTATCGGACCAAATAACTTTTTGTCGGCAAATCCGATGCAACCGATACATTTCATGAACTCTCTCCGCTAACAACTTGTCCGTGTAACAGACCTATGATGAGGTAAAACAATTAGTTAACAGTAAATAACGATGTCGTAGGTCTGCTAGTTGAACAAGCTAGCTTAACAATTTCATGGGCCTTTTAATTTGTTTCAAACTGCGAAACCTAGAGAAACCACTTGAGTTGTTGAACAGCGTATGCTGAAATGCGACGCTCCTTCTCGCCTGTTGAAATATGCATAGGCAAGAAGCGCCGCATTTCAGCATATTTACTGAAAATTATTTGTTCAATTGGCTTCACTGGGTTATAAGGTTTGATACAACATACACTGCTTTTTTGGAAAACAAACTGGCCCAATTTCTGCACAACTCACTTGAATTGATAGATATTGGATTAAAACGAGTTTAACTGTAAGTTTCATATATTTGAGATGAAATCAATACTATTCAAAAGCATTCATAGATTTCAGTGAATAAAGGCAAAACCGAAAAATCTTTGTTTTTTAAGCCCCTGGAATAAAAGATTCGGGAGCTATAGTTTTTGGCCTGTCCGTCTGTCTGTTTGTCTGTCTGTTTTCCGAAAAACTTTAACATTGGGCATAACTTTTGAATGGAAGCTAGTGATAGAGGTTTCATATTTCACATGTGTATTCCTTGTGACAATACCTTTCCATTGATACCAAAAATTTTGACCTCATGACCATAACCTTGACCTTTGACGTACTTCTCAAAAACTTTAACATTGGGCATAACTTTTGAATGGTTAGTGATAGGGCTTTCATATTGTATAATATTATATGTATTCCTTGTGACAAGATCTTTCCATTGATACCAATATATCGCTGACCCTGACCTCTCACATACTTAACAGAAAATGGCGTTTATACTAACAAAGATGCCGCCGGGGGCATTCTCGTTTCACAAAGACAGGCTTTATAATTTCTGGCATGCTAGCTATCAAAAATGAAAGGTTTTGTGTTCAATTTTAAATAAACTTAATTTATGAAATCATTTCATTGTTTTATTCTTTTTCTGCTGCATATTAATGTGGAATTTTACAATATGATTTTATTTTTGATGTTGCATAATTGAACTATACTAGCTGGGCATATGACGTTGGACCACTTTATCCGTCTTTTCAAATCAGTAAAAAAGTGTTTTGATATGTGACTATTTTTTCTTTTTTGTACTTTTAAAGGTTGTCTGAAAAAAAAAACTTCTCTGCATCCGGCAAAAATCTTTTTAGAAAGGTTGTGGGCTAAAATCCTGGACTGGCACTATCAGTATTCAATATGAAGACGTTTACATTCAATGTCAGTATGTCAATTAGAGCGTGCATGGGTATCAGGTGAGCGTTGTGCCCCCTGGGGCTCTTGTTGTTTTGACTGTGTGTTAATGAATGAATGAATTACCAAATGTCCGACATTGCACCTAAACTTATACATCATTATAATAATACATCATAATCAATTTGAACATTTATTAGGCCAGTTGAGTATGATGACCTACATGTAATATAAAAGTCAGCAAGCAGGTGCTTTGTTGATATTTGGCAATCCAGCATTTGAGAGATCACCAAATGCCCAACATCGTAATATCTGTAGACAGACTTATACATCATGACTTCATTGATTGCTTCATCGTACACTCGTGACAAACAATGATCACCTTGATAGCATGATCCATTGCTGTCAGGAATTCATAGGTATTCACTGAATTGACACAAAATATATGATATGCTATGCCACTACTAAATGTATTATGACGTCATAACTACAATTCTAATTTTAGAAAGATACTGGGGAAAATATGACAGTTGTTCTAAATTTAGCTCTCTGGAGGTGGTCATAACGATATATTCAGATGCTCCAGACATGTTTTCAGCCAATCAGTGATTGGCATTTTTCCAGCCATAAAATAAAATCAAATAGCATGTCAAAACATTGTTCGATGTGCCATTCATGGTTATGCCATCATGAAATTCTGCCAGTAGGTGGTATGTTAACATTTTTGTGTCGCCTTTGAAGCATAGGGACACTTTGGGATCACTTTGTTCTTCTGTCCATCCATCCGTCCGTCTGTCTGTCTATCACACTTTGAGTGTCACACCAGCTATTGAATAGTGATTCCTAAGTGTCGCTATGTTTTGCAGGCAACACATGCATTCCTTGGAATGATTTTTTAAATTCTTAAATGTTTTTCTTCAAAGGGGTAGGTTCACTAACTACCAAAATCGGCCCTAAATTTTTGCGAAAAATAATTTTATGAAAATCATGATTCAGCATCTCTTATATTTATCTCAAATACCTGCCGAAATAGAAAGTAAATATTTTTCATTGTCAAAACGTCACGTGTGTTAGTTATGACGTCACATTGTGACGTCATTTTCTCTGCATGACGGAAAATGAAGGAAAATCGCCATATTTTCTGCATAAATCTTTAAAATTAGTATTGGCGCCAACCTTCACCCAACACAAATTTTATGTAGATCGAAAGATACATTGCAAATTTAACTTTTAATATGAAAATTATTTTGGGTAAGAGCTGGCGCCCTACTTATTTTCATAAATTTTGACCAGAATTATGCCCATTTCTTACAATTTTTCAGCATTTTACGACTTTCAGCCGATTTTGAAGCCATATATTTCGGTGTATTACACGTAAAATAAAATATTTATTTGGTATTTCAAACAACCATACATTTAACTTTCTTGATACGAAATACAATCGAAATCTAAAACATTCTAAAATTAGGGCCGATTTTCCATGTTACCGAACCTGCTCCTTTACAGGCTGTGATACCAAAAAAGTTCGTACGTGGACAGTGAAATCCATTCCAGAACTATCTTCCGCACTTCGAGTCAATCAGACGCCAATGAAAACATTTGACAAATGTATACAATTTTGCCATCAGATGCGTATGTGATTCCATGACCACAAACAATATTAATTCTGTCCGTCAGACTTTTTCTAGATGCTGCTACTTACTTAGCTGTTACGTCTATTATTACAACCAAATTTCAGTGGACATACTTGAAATTATGAATTTAGGCATGTTCTTTGTCTTAGATAGCAAATAACGCTGTTTAATGTCGAATCACTTGCTTTGCATTAACTTATACTTGTTTTATCAGCCTTGTATCTCGAAATTCTGTCTCGTTGAAGTTCGATCACAAATACAAAATTTACATATTAAGTATAAATTTAGATATAAGTAAAAAGAATTATCAGGAATGGATCCCCTCATTAATGTGCATATGAAAAGGTTGAGTTTTATTAAAATGTAAAATGTACCAGCAAATGATTATATACTTATTCAGTTTAGCACAGGTCTTTATTTGGCATTCTATTAGAGCCCTATCCCTGATGATTACTTCACACTAAAGGAGGCATGTGTATCTTAGCATCAGGTACCTATTTTTGTAATGATAAAATCAATCTTCCGACTATCATGAGGAACCCTTACTCACTTTCACTTATTCAGATCTTTGGTTTAGTTTGCTCCAATTATCATGAGCTAATATTTCACTCGACAAATGTCAAATACCAGTACAGCATTTCGATTCCAAAATATTTCATACCAAATGCAAGAAATTTTTTTATCATTGTCCGCTCTAAGAACATGTAGAACAGTAGCTGTAAGAAAATATGTAATAATATAATTGTGATTACATTTACCAGCTTGTGAAGGCAGTATTCCTTACACGTGTACATGGACTTTTAAAATGATTCATTTGGTCACATTTTATATTCTGAATTTTATCTTAACTTTTCTATGAAAATTCACATTTTCTATGTAGCGCATTTTTTCTCTATGCATTTTATAGATGAAAATTGTAGTCATAATTTAGATACCATTTGGACATCATTTTGTGAAGGTTTATTATATGTATAAGTGGTTTCAGTACACAGCCATTTGTGCCTCATATTAAATTCATGTGAAACGAGCATGAACATGAAATTTAGAGGAAATTTTTCCCATCGCAGCTACGTTAAGGCACTCCTCAGAAATGACGTCTTCAAATATGGCGCGAAATGACGTCAACCTCAGATTTTGACGTCATCAACACGGAGTCCATTGTCGTTTGCAAATTTTTATACTCTTTATTGTCATTTATCATCGAGTTAGATCTTTATACATGATTGAATTTTTATTTGAATATGTTATAGCTTTTATCTATAGTAAAAATACTTGAATGGCATAACGTACTATACAAATATTTGATGAAAATGCTTGCCTAGCAACCACGTGCGGATGTTACTCAAAGTCTTAGAAAAGCTTGAAGGCTTTATGGATTCTTTTTTTTTTTAATAGATGATTCGTTTTTTAGACTGACGTTAAACTAACTGAGGATACAGCCTTTCAATCTAAACAAAGTGAAAGCAAGGAAAGAATAATGATAAAATCATAATAAATTCTCTATATTATATTATATATTATTCTCTAAAGGCCAAATTCAAAGACGGGAGAGAAAATACTACCGACGACAACTTGAAAAAATGACTTAAAAAATTAAAATGCTGGAAGTTACTAAGTAAGGTGGCGTGCGTAACATTCAGATTGGACTTTGTCAATTATGAATAATTGTACGACATGCATTTTCTTCGTGGTATTCTTTTAGATTTTAATTAGAATGAAAAAAAAATAATGATATAAAATTTTCACGTCTCCCTGTTTATTTTTTTCTCTCTCTCTCTCTTAGACCACGTAAATTGAATATCACAAGCTAAAATGAAAATTATAATTTATATGTTAGTAACGAAATGTTACAGAATTAATCCTCTCTTTCCTAATATCACATATTTCATCTGTACTGTACAAAGCTCTTTTAATAAGTACAAGCATATACGATATACGGAAACAATGCCTATTGATAACATGGTGCCTCTCACTGAGTCAATAATTTGAAAAAAGCAAGAACTTCGTAAAAATTTTGAAAAATAAAATAGACCTTCTGCTAGGATCGAACTCGCGATCATGGAAAGTGCACTCCTGCGTCATCACCACTACGCCACCGCACCGTTGCTTCATAGTGATAAAATTGTAAAGTACTTTTCACTGATTGCCAAAGATTTAATCTTTTCACTTTTTTGATTGAAATACGATGAAATTTTCCTCAATTCAACAACATAGTATTTATTTCATCTTCTCAGGTAAAGGCCACAAAACTGTGAGAACGAAATCGGCGAAGTCAACCTTGATTGTTATAAACTACGAGTTGCTTCCCTTCGCTAGTCACATATACGTTTGAAGAAAATATCGTCGTAGGATGATGGTATAAAATTGCATGGCGCAGGCTGAAATTACATTGCTATGTTTTAGGGTCGCGTTAAACTAGTCCGATAGATCGTTGTCCTCCATGATCTAAGTAGGCACGTTGTCGATTCTATCTATGACTATTTAAAATATATGACAATACTGGGAGTTTAGTGCTGTTCTAGTCATTTTTTTTAGATAAAAATCGTCTTTTATTCCAAAAATATAAAAAAGAAGAAAAGTGCGCACTTGAACTCATAAATGGCAATACCTACAAGGTATTTTGGTAGTAAGCATAGGACTGCAATTGCAGGAATGGCGTTGCGCCAACTCGTTTTATACAATTCATTGTTTGCATGTTATAAATAGTTGTCACGTGACTTGTGATGTGGCACATGACATCACTATTGGCTGAATGTGTAGTACAAGCATAATGTTAAACACTGATACCAAATACATAGACATTTTATTGGAGGATGTCCTTTTTTCATTATTGAAAATGTCTATTAACAATATCACGAATATTGCAACGTAAAAACGAGGAGTGTCTTAACGTAGCTGCGATGAAATTCATGTAAAGATTTTAACGTAGATGTAAGTGAATTCAGTTTCCTGTGAAGGTCACTTCAAAAATTTTATGTGAAATTCATGTGAGGGAAATTTATTTGAACTTCGTGTGAAATATTTTTACACTTAAAGCTTGTGTGAAATTTATATGAATTTTACATGAACTTTCATGTGATATTAACATGATGCTCATTTCATATGAATTTCATGTGAGGCACAATTGGCTGTGTATTTACGGATCCTTTTGTCTGGTCTCTGTCACTTAGTCCGTACATTCATCAGCCATGAATAAGCCCTAGTGGAGATTAGGGGGGGGGAGCCCCTGGAAGCTGATGGATTTTACATCTTTACTACATTAGAAATTGTCCTTTGTTACAGTACACTTTTTACTTCATAGTATTTTATTTTGCATAACGATATCGAAGCACCTGTGTACTTGCCTATGCCTAGGTACGCGCCTGTATCATACCTCTTCAAATAATGATTTTTATAAACTTGATAAGTATCCATCAACAACCTGGATATTTCGAGAAAAAAAATATTGAAATGCATATTGATTTAAAAATCAATCATCACATCATAGATAAGGAATTAACCTTGACCTATGAAACATTAGAAATAGAATAGACGTGAATTTTCAAAGAATTCTTTGGCAGACCTGCCTACTCTTACGATTTTGGCGTAAGTTTGAAGATTTTTTTATCTTCAAATACACTCTACGCTTTTGCTGCTCATTTTTACGCATAAAACATATTTTTGTTAAGAATTACCTTTTGAAATATTTTTAAAAACAAACAGATAGACTTGACTATATAAATCATTATAAGTTAAGGGTTTGATATGACATAATCAATCGTGTAAATGATAAAGATTTGTACAAATGTCAAAGTAGGGAAAAGACGATGCTTTTTTTCTCAACATTACCATCAGTTCTTTATATTACGCTACACATCCCTGAATTACACTTTTTAGCAGCATTTTACAGTTTTTTAAAAAACGGGTAAGAGGGTCTGTTTTGGTCACCCTAATTATAAATTGGTTTGAGAGATAGAAATCTCCTGGATATTTGTATTGACCAAAACTCATCACTATTAAAGCTGGCATATGTTCCAAGAACATTTCAGTTCATAATTATTAAAGGTCTGAAAGAAGGCTTTTTCCCCTTTTGGGCATGGTTTTTCAATATGTTTATGAGAAGATTTTATTCATGTGTTCAGATATTTTCATGGACAAAATGTGAAGACATTATTTTAGCTTATTTCAAATCATTCTCTCGAAAACTTCAATTTCATGTCAGAATTTCTTATTATAACATATTTTGTATTATTACATACAAATAAGTTGCATGGAATCTTAATGAAAATCAGTATTGAATGCATGCGTACATGACAATCCTGTCATCTAAAATAAGTGTAGTATAAAATGTTTGAAAGAATATTTAGCTTTGCATTGTTTGAGAAGTGGCCATTTTGCTGTGCAATTGTTAGTCAATGTGCTGCTATGAAAAAATGTATTTCTGGAGAAAATGTGTAAGATGCGGCTGCGACGCGTGGAATCCATTGAATGGAAACTTACGACATCAGTTTTTTAAAAGCTTGAAAATATCTTTGCATATTTGTTTATTTGCAAAATTGAAGGAAATGATATTTTGAATTAAGAAAAAACCTATATTTTAATGGCATATATTGATATAGAACGGCCAACAGAAATTTACACCTTTGCTTAATTACAAGCCTTTGGTTAATATTTCTCTAAACTAACAGACCAAGTCAAAGATTCAAATTGCATGACATGGTTTTCCTCGTAACTTTTTACCAGTGTATTCTTGAATTAGAATTTAGGTGTCATGAATACTTCTTTTCACACTGATAAGTGACTCTTATACTGTATGTGTAATTAGATACCTGATTTTTACTGTGATGTTCGTGAGCTCATATCGAAGTAACCAATTGATGATATTTGGAAGTCAATAAAAATTGTCCTGACTTATTGTTTTATTTCTATTTACCCCTAGTCCTAACAAGGACGAGTGTCTTTGGCATGTCTGTTTGTCCACAAAACTTTAATCTCAGCCACAACAGAATTACAACTCATGGAACTTTTATTCATATACTTTATTTTGACAAGACTTTTTATCAATACTAAAATATGTGACCTTGTGACCTTTCTTGAAGTTCTTGGCCATACCTATAAGGGCACTTGAGTAAAGCTAAGATTTGTGTCGAGAACCTACGTTTGGTACCAAATTTTTTCACCTTTTAGTTTGGCCTTGGAATTTAACCTACTTTTGAGGAATTGCTCTTAAATGGTACATGTATCTGTAAAGACTTTTAGACTTTAGAAATATTTTCAATTGCCAAGACCAGTTGATTTTTACCTACATTTATAGGCCCCCATTATTGGTAGATTCGGGGCATGTAGTTTAATATTGGAATGGCGATCACGTGTACACACATAAGATTTTATCTTGCTGACGAAATGATCCGACCCTTGTATATTCTTAATATACAGATTGTGAATGTCAATTGGCTAAATATTTAACATAAAGTAACCTCTTTTACTTGTAAATATGTGTTTAAGTTGTGATGTCCCCTGCCAAAAAACAGAAGGAGACTATAAGGTTTGTCCGAATATCCAGGTCATATTTTTCTGCTGTCTTCATGGATCCAAATACCTATTGTAGATTGTTTAATATGGTTATCGCAAATTCCTGCTCAGATTCTGTTTAACCTATAGAAATTTCATGTTACGTGGAATACACAAGGCCCTTCCAAAAGACCATTTTTAGCTCAACTGGTCAAAGACCAGTAGAGCTTATGCGATACCATGTTGTCCGGCGTCCATCTGTCTGTCTTTTAACATTTTTGTGTGATCCCAACTCCTCTGAAACCACAAATGATAGAAACCTAATTCTTTTTGCATTTAGTTTGATCCATAGTCTAATTGTGCACCTGCTATTTTATTTGAGCCTCTAACCTCCAGGGTCTTGAAAATTGGTGTGGTCATTTTCTCCTAGTCAATATACTCAATGTAATATTGTGAACACTAGTTCAGGGAAAGTATAATTGATAGAGAGATTATTCTTTTTGCATTATAATCAGTCTCTGGTATAGTTGTGCACTTGATATGTTGTTTGAGCCTCTGATCCCAAGGGTCTAGGAAAATGGGTGTGGTCATTTTCTTCGATATAAGTCTGTAATCTTGTGAACACCAATTCTCAAAAAGTATAATCGATAGAGAGATAATTTTTTTTGCATTTATAATCACTCTTTGGTCTTTTTGTGTCTCGGATATTTTCTTAGAGCATCTGACCCCAGGGGTGTGGTCATTTCTTCTATAAAAGACTACCGGTGTAACTTTGTGACTACCAACTCTCATAAAGTATACTTGAGAGATAATTCTTTTTGCATTACCATGAGTCTGTAGTCTAGTTGTGTACCTGATAATTTGTTTGAGTCCCTGACTCCAGGATCTTTGAAAATGGATGTGGCCATTTTCTCATATAAAAGTCTTATAATGTTATCTTGTGAACACAATTTCTCAGAAAGTATAATTGATGGAGAGTTAATTCTTTCAACATCATTTTACAAGTGTCTGTGGTGTAAATGTGCACCTGATATTTTGTGTGAGACCCAGCCCCCAGGGTCTTGAAAGGGTGTCATTTTGAGTTAATTTAACAAAACAGCAAGTGGAGCTTCAGTCTCATCAGAGACTTCTGGTTGAGATGTTTTCATTTCAAAGCCAGACTATGGACATTGTTATGGCCTCACAATGAATCAATGGAAACATACCAAACATCTATGATAAATTATGACGGAGCAATTCAAAAGTTTGCCAAATTATTCCATGTTCGTAGTATGGTGCGTAAAAACAAGGTTTTGAACCGTCATAAATAGACTATTTCAATGCAATGTTTCTTATGGTGAAAGTTTTTCAAAACAAGGTCAAACTAAAAGATCACAAGCAGACGTCAGTATCAAAAGGATCGTGACTGACAAACATGTTACTCACAGCATTACTTACTCAAGTTGGAGAATTTTGAATGTTGAAAAAGTGCCGTTTTACTTTTACGTTGATTTGACGTAAAACCTTCCACCAGTGGCGTCCAAGTCTTTTTATGCAGTCAAAAAGAAAGGGAGAGGGGATCCGGATGACTCGGTTAACGTGTGAGATGACATATTATAACGTCATGGGAACGACAATGAATGAAAGGCTGGAATCTCAAAGAACACTCAGTTGCAACACCCACAGCAAAACACCGAAATAACCCTTGCTTAATAGAATGATTGAAAAAAGGTGAGTTATTAGTATGGTCCTGTGTAGAAGACACTACAACGTAGTCAAGTAAGAGAACAAGTTAGAGAACCTTCTCGTCATCGTAATCTTTGCATATTTTTTATTCAGCTCTTGTCAAAAATCATGATCATCGATTACCATTATAACTATCATAGTCTTAAACTTTGTTAGATTTTTGCGCAAATTACAAATTTTTTTTCACATATACGAGGGCTGTTCCGAAAGTTCATGGACAACGCAATTTAAGGAGAAATCTAAAAAATTTCGTATGTAAGAGCAAATCTGCAACAAGAGGTGCTCAGCTCAGTTTAACAAACTATAATGAAAGACGAAAACTGATGTAAGAATAGTTAAAGAGAAAATGTTTACTAGTATTATACTGCAGATATGGATATCTAGATTCTACCATAGGGAGAGTCATGGATGTCCTGGCAGCACAAGGAGTAACAGAGAGACCAGCTAATGGCCTATCTGAATAAAGTGAATATAGCAGAGTGTTATCATAGAACGTATGTTGTAACAATAATACTGCTTGTCGATAAGCAATAAGAGGATATTCCTGTTATATTGCAGCTATGAATATTCAGATCCTACCTACGTAGAGAGAGTCGTAAAAAAGTTCCCCGCGAGGGGTTTGACAGTAAGTGCTTTGAATATTATTCCCTGACGTTGTCGCCATAGCACTTTCTATATAGACGTGGCCTCAGACAGTGGATGTATTTTATATATTCTTTTCAGTTTCGTGCATGAACATCGACGGCGGGTGCGGCTAGCCAACAGGGGATGCTTACTCCTCCCGGGCACCTGGTCCCACCTCTAGCTTTCTAGGGGTCCGTCGATGCTCAATGTGGTGCTCTATTGTGAGTGCTGATGAGATTATCGTCAGGATCTTCTTTAACTCATGAATGACCTGGCAACACAAGAATTAGCAGGCGGATCAGTGGATGACCTATCTGAATATAGTGAATATAGCAAAGCGTTCTCCTAGAAAGTCTGTTGTGATAATATGGCAGCTTGTTGATAACGAATATGAGGATATATATGTAATATTGTACATGTAGCTGTGGATAGTTACTCAGATCCTACCTACATGGGGAGAGTCATAGATGACATAGCAGCAGAAGGAGTGACAGACGTCTGAATATAGGGAATATAGCAAAGCGTTCTTATAGAAAGTATGTGCAATTGTTACAATATGACTGCTTGATTAAATTTACATGTTCACGATCGCTGAAAATATTACATTGAACATCGTTTGTTTAATGCAGTTTCATTGATCTACATGACTGTAATATTGATTTAAACTAGGTACACAGATCAGTTTACTTTTCACTCACGCATTCACACAGGTACATTTATGTAGATATGATGTTACATCATACTTGCCAACTGTCGAGGCATCGATATGTTTGGAATATGCACAGGAAACAACAAGTTTCCCGTTTTTACACGGTGGTTGTCCAAAATGTCCAAAGCAAAATAGACTTGCCGACTTCGCTTAAATTACTGTTCCGTACAAGTACGGGGTACAGAAAATGTGATTTTACTTTCTCTAATGGGGAATCACAAACATTACCATACATATTTGGGTTTCTGAAGTAAAAGTGGTGAAACGACGAATTTCTCCGTGAATTAAGTTGATAATTGTGAGGTCATTTTATTGTGGAAGATTGAAAAAAAAAAACCTTGGCGGAAGAGGGTGGTTCTGACCCTGTGGTTCCTCTTAATCGTGTCGTAGGGTTGGCAGGTATGAAGTATTTTAGTTGTCAATATTGAAATATATGTTCTATAGTACCAATTTTGTTGTACTAGACACGTGTTTCGGATATTTAAATCCTCGTTAGTAGTACTTCATACCAAACAGTTTAAATAAAGCCAAATTGAATTTTCCTGGCACCATCTACAATACAAGAGCTATAATTTCCTCTTGCCAAAATGAGCGACTCCAAATTTTGTGTAGGGTTTATTCAGAAGCGTATTTCAGTGAAAAAAATATGGCCAAAAATTGTTGGAGGGTAGGCGCAAGAAGCTTCATTCTTAACATGACCGAAAATAATCATGCCGAAGGAGGGAATCTCCAACAACACCAGGTTGTAGCACCCACAGCAAAACCCCAAAACACCCAATGCAAAAGCACAAAGCAGACATGCACGGAGAGAGACGCATAAGGGACAAGGAACGTCAACGCACAACACAGAAACATCAAACACAAAGGACTGCACATAAACCAACGAGACCAATGGGCAACCGGTGCCGACTTAGCACGGTCATCTGCCGTGGAAATAGCAGAAGGTGTGGTTATCCTGGATTACGTGCGCACAACCCTCCCACTTTTCCGATTACCCAGAGGTCTCGAAGAACGTACAATTGTGGTGTAAAACAACCTCCTCACTGCCAGATGAACCCAGTTAAGGACAGAGCTATGCAATTAGGGAGATTCCCCTTAGTTTTAGAAATTTAGGTCTAATTTGATGGCAGGAAATTTACAATATATTTCAATGCAGTGCGTTAACACTAAAATTAGGTGAGCGATATCCTCGGGGACTTAGAGTCCACCAGCAGCGATACCAGCCTAGTGGTTGAAATTGTCAATATTGAAATATATGTTCTTTAGTTATAGTACCAATTTTGTTGTATTAGACACGTGTTTCGGATATTTTAATCGCCGTCAGTAGTACTTCATGCCAAACAGTTTAAATACAGCCAAAGTGAACTTCCCTGGCGACATCTACAATACAGAGCTATACTTTCCTCTTGCCAAAAGAGCGGCTCCAAATTTTGTGTAGGGTTTATTCAGAAGCGTATTTTTAAGTGAAAAATATGGCCAAAAATCGTAGGAGGGTAGACGCAAGAAGCTTAATTAATTCTAAACATGACCGAAAAAAGAAAATTGCCGAAAGTTTCATACTTCATTATGTTCACGTGAAATAGAAAAAAAATCCATTTATTGGTAAAATGATATGAATCTTTTTGTGAATAAAGAAATCTTATTTCATATCATATAATGAAAACATTTCAAGGAATGAAAGAAACTTTTTGTAAAGTTTTATCGGTTATATCTAGCAGTTATGCAGTATCATCCGTATATTGGAAACGTTTGTATTCCCTTTTTAAATGTTTATCCCTCTAACATTTCTATTCATCTGAAACGTATTGGGATTTTTAGATTGAGTTTCTGATTTCGAATTTGTGTTTTAGATATCAAACTATAACGTCTTCAAATTCAATAGCATCATTTTAAAGCAGATAAATTTACAGCATGGACCAGACATGCACGTTTCTGGTATTTTACCCTCGTCAGTGATCCTCAATCTAAACAATGAAATATGGCCAAAATCTGTGAAAATTATGTCCTTAAAACACCGAAAGACGTAGCAAGATGACTGGGATATGATGCTACAGGACCCAGGTTTCAGAAATTTAAGGAAATTTTGTAAACAGAAATTTTCAAATGCGTTTGAAGAAACGATCGACCGAAATTGATCGAACTTGGCTATATGTGCCCTCGGCGACTCTTGGTCCACCAGCAGTGACACTCACCAAGTGGAACAAATTATCACGTCTTCAAATTCAATAGCATCATTTTAGAGCAGATAAATTTACAGCAGGGACCAGACATGCACGTTTCGGGTATTTAACCCTTGTCAGTGATCCTCAATCTAAACAATGAAATATGGCCAAAATCTGTGAAAATTATGTCCTAAATACACCGAAAGACGTAGCAAGATGACTGGAATATGATGCTACAGGACCCAGGTTTCAGAAATTTAAGTAAATTTTGTAAACAGAAATTCAAATGCGTTTGAAGAAACGATCAACAGAAATTGATCGAACTTGGCTACATGTGCCCTCGGGGACTCTTGGTCCACCAGCAGTGACACTCGTCAAGTGGAACAAATTATAACGTCTTCAAATTCAATAGCATTTTAGAGCAGATAAATTTACAGCAGGGACCAGACATGCACGTTTCGGGTATTTAACCCTCGTCAGTGATCCTCAATCTAAACAATGAAATATGGCCAAAATCTTTGAAAATTATGTCCTTAATACACCGAAAGACGTAGCAAGATGACTGGGATATGATGCTTCAGGACCCCGGTTTCAGAAATCTAAGGAAATTTTGTAAACAGAAATTTTCAAATGCGTTTGAAGAAACGATCAATCGAAATTGATCGAACTTGGCTACATATGCCCTCGGGGACTCCTGGTCCACAAGCAGTAACACTCACCAAGTGAAACAAATTATAACGTCTTCAAATTCAATAGCATCATTTTAGAGCAGATAAATTTACAGCATTGACCAGACATGCACGTTTCGGGTATTTAACCCTTGTCAGTGATCCTCAATCTAAACAATAAAATATGGCCAAAATCTGTGAAAATTATGTCCTAAATACTCGGAAAGACGTAGCAAGATGACTGGGATATGATGCTACAGGATCCAGGTTTCAGAAATTAAGGAAATTTTGTAAACAGAAATTTTCAAATGCGTTTGAAGAAACGATCAACCGAAATTGATCGAACTTGGCTAAATGTTCCCTCGGCGACTCTTGATCCAGCAGCAGTGACACTCACCAAGTTGAACAAATTATGACGTCTTCAAATTCAATAGCATCATTTTAGAGCAGACAAATTTACAGCATGGACCAGATATGCACGTTTCGGGTATTTGACCCTCGTCAGTGATCCTCAATCTAAACAATGAAATATGGCCAAAATCTGTGAAAATTATGCCCTAAATACACCGAAAGACGTAGCAAGATGACTTGTTTACGGAGAGATTCATAAAAGTGTGTATGACAAAGGTGATAATAGTAAACAGAGTAAATTTCCCGTGGCTTGACGGCGATATTCCTAGATTACCGTCATACGGTATCTAAATTTCACAGCTCATCCGGTATCTAGAGCATGTACTGAAGTTTTAAATCTTCATAGTAGAAATTTAAAAATTACCAAGAAAAACTAAGGTCAAGGTTTTCGTTTTCACAAACTGGTAAAGACTTTTTGGAAATCTTACAAAAATCACTGTCAGCTTCTTTTGAAATTCGACGCATACAAGCAATATAGTATTTTACTTTGGGTTTTTCACAACCTGCCGTTTATGGTGACATAATAATCAAAATAAGAAGGATTAAAGGCACACAGAATTACCATCGAAATTGTGTTAGAATCATCACACGCCTTTATATATTGAAACGGTGCAGCGAGCTTTACAAATTTACCTTTACCAGGTAGTTATCACAAATACGGAGTTTAAATAGCTAAATGTGCATGTAGACGATTACGTGGTATACGGCGGATGAATGTGAAGGACAAAAGGGTCAATTTACCTCGTCGTGAAAATATTACGTTTACTTTCGGTTTCTGCGTAGCAGAATAAGATGTCAGAAATTGTCCAGAAACCTATTCCTACGTGTGACAATCATCCATCAGATGAAGTTGAAGTTTATTGTAAACACTGTAACAAAGCTGTGTGCTTTGATTGTTCCAGGATTCATCATCATAACCATGACTGTGAGGGGATAGTTAAGTTATCTCGTCGACTTCGTCAGGAAATACCAGAAACGTGTCAGCAAATAAGAGATGGAACTCTGAACAAGATGAAGTCTGAACTAGAATCCATTAGGTCGATTCAAATGGCTAATAAGGAGAAATACAATCAAGAAGTGAGCTCGCTAGATAACCTTCAGACGAATTGTATCACAGCAGTTACGAAAGTTTTTCAAACCGAAAAAGAGAAATCATCAGAGAAATTGAAAAGACACAGTAACAAATTAAATGCCAGAGAACTGGATTTAGCCACATCAATTGAAAACCTTACTGTACACGCACAAGCTCACCAAGATTCCCAGTTGACATATGGAAAATTCGAAATAGTCGAGATGGATGTCCAGTTGAAGCGAATGATTGACTCGTACAGACCTATGGATACAGAGGGAATTATGTACACGTCTTTCACCAATAGCCAAATAGCATCAAGCTTGATGGAACGTATTCAGATCAGTGTAAAGGATGTACTGAAAGACATCCTACCAAGTAATACACAAGGTAATTTAATTTATCATTGTGTTAAACAAAAATAAAAAAAAAAAAAAAAAACTTTTAACATTTCGACATCTCCTCTGCAACCGCTACACGGAATTTCACGAAACTTTACAGGAAGTAAGAACTCAAGGTCCTCTACTACGTTTGTGTTTTTCGTGCCTATCGGTCGACAAATATAGCCGCCGAGGGCTCTGATTGGCTGACATATTTTCGACATCTCCCCTGCAACTGCACAGAATTTCATGAAACCTTACAGGAAGCAAGTACTCAAGGTCTTCTACCAAGTTTGTGTTTTTCATGCCGATCTTTTATCAAATGTGACCGCCGAGGGCTCTGATTTGCTGACACATTTTCGACATCTCCCATACAACTCATGCACGAAATTTCATAAAACCTTACAGGAAGCTATGGAGGGGGATTAGGGTGACAATGCTATTTGACTTGCTTACATGCTTCATGCTATGTTGCTTCATTCAATTTTTGATTATTGCATGTTCGTTTGTCTTGCTTTCATTTCAAATTGCTTTATTGCATTTGTCTTTCTTCCTTATGCAATGTTGCTTCCATGCATTTTATATTTGTCCTTCGTCAATGCAAAATTGTCGTTATACCATGCGTTATGACATATATCTTTCATTGTGCCATCATTCTTTCGTCCTAATGCCATTATTGCTTCGTCAATGCTAACCTCAATTTTGATACCAGGTGGCGCTCCGTTTGTGTCCGTTCCTTGAAATGAACTTTGAGACGTCCCCTGTTGCAGTACTTGGAAAAATTAGTTATAAATAGCAGAAAAAAATGCAAAAGAAGATTGAAATATTTGAACAAAACAAGAAATCATTAAATGATAAATATTTGGATCTTTTCTGTTTGTTTGTTTGTTTTTTTTATATCTATACAGTAATATCCATTTAGGCATTTGAAAGCTTTAAGTTTTGCAATTTATTGGTATGGACTTCGAGGCTCAGCGGTTAGCGTTGCATTTTTTTCCCGCATGGGTTCGAATCCCATCGGCTACATATTTTTTTTTTCTGAATTGTGAGTAGGAAATTATATAGAATTCAGTTTTTTCTGAGATATCTTGGGAAAGGCGGTATTTCATATCGAAAAATTTTAGATAAATTGAAACTGCCGAGCGTCCTACACTGATCGAACCTAGAGACCAACATCCCTCGGCCCCATTGATTCAGTCAATAATGCAGTTTCTAGTCTCTTTTCATAATTTTGACCTTGAAAATTTACCTTTTGACATATCTGTATGCCAAAATTACTCCAAGCTGTTGTCCAGACAAGAGCGTAGAAGAAAGGGGGAGGGGGAGGGGGGGGGGGGGCAGCGCTTCCGCTCGCCAGTTCTTTGTAGACTTTCTGAATAATTTAGCTATTCTGATCCATCCTTTATACATATTACTTTATCAATGTACATGAAGACATTTAACTCAATCTATATAGAATATTATTACATGTAATGATAGAGGGTATAGAGAGTTTTTTTATGATAATTAAGTCAATATTTTGCTAAAAATAATTCCTTGCTCGCTACCGCTCGCCATACATTTATTCATGTACTTAAAATTTAGATTTGCATCAGAAATTTTAAAATTTGTGCATACAGAACATGAAACCACAATAATCTTAAATCTCTCCCCCCCCCCTTTTTTTAAAAAAATTATTTTTTTTTTTGCTTGTAAGAAATGTTGGGATGTTGTGCCCCTCCACTTTTTCAGGCAGAGCTATGCCGTTGGTCCAGGACTACGCCTGCTCAGGAACGTGGCACAAAAACAGAGTTGTGTGCTAGTCCCAGACTTCATGTTATTTAGTTAAGTTCTGTCCGGATCCGTATTGGACCGGGTGTTACGGTTTGTTGAGTCAGGATGGAAAGTTAAAAATAAAAAAAAAGCGCAAAACCTCAAATGAATTATGTTTCTGTCTGCTGTGCAGAAATGAGATGAAAGCGAATAAAACTGAAATGTCATTGAAACGGTAATAACAGTTCAGAATCATTCACAACCTTTTTCAACAATGGCCAAAATTTAAACCTTTATTGCGTTCCTATACTCCGTGTTAGGAGCGCAAGGAAGGTATGATTTTAATTAGATTGCACTATGGCAAACTAGTCAGATTCTTCTTGTTCAGTGGCGGATCCAGCACCCCCTTTGCCGGGGTTCAAGGGCGAATGTTGTCGATTTTACTGATGTACCTGTTTTTGCCGGGAAAATATTGGGTCTGTGCAGGAGCATCCCCTAAATCCGCCACTGTTGTTCGACCAAAGATCAAGGTTAAGAATGAAATCCAAGCGTTTGATGCCTGCAAGGATTGACCTTGAACATTGACCTTCATAAGTCCATACTTCAAAGTCAATTATTATAGAAGTTTTATCTCTTTATGCAAGAATAACCCGATTTATGGTACAGAAACGACACATTGACGGGCATATAAAAGAGGGGGTGGATAGGGTGAAAGACAGGCGGGAGTAAGGGGGCGGGAGGAGGGAGAAAGGGGAGGGAGGAGGGAGAAAGGGGGGAATGGGAGGGAGGAGGGAGAGAGGGGGAAGGAGGGGGAGGTAAGGGAAGGGTGAAAAGGAGAGGGAGGGAGGTGGCGGCGGGAGGGGGAGACAAGGGGGTGGGAGGGGAACAGAGGTACCCCCTCTCCGCCCCCCCCCCCCCCCTATAAAAGGCAATTAATTAATATTATGACTTTTCTTAGATGACTTGCAAGCGACGACAGTGAGCCAACGAAGCTTTTGCAAAGTTTTGTAATAAAAAATGACTTTTTATTTCAACTGAATAATGATAATGTACAGTTGCCCGCCATATTTTTTTCCAAAACAATGACCCCCCCCCCGAAGAAAAACTGGAAAAATTGCATAAGAAAACATTTTATTTTTATAAGTACCCCGAATTTTTTCTACATCCTCTTCAGGGCAGATGGGCAACATGGACAAGTTACATTATACATAAAATTGACAAAAGGAAAAAACGTATCCTCGTCCGGGATTCGAACCCACTCGGAAAGGTGTAAAAATAAACTTTATTGACAAGCGTGATAACCACTATGCCACAGATATTCCTCACCAATATTATAGTGTTTAAACTTACAAAAATCTTATGCATACACAATCAAATATTTACCAATTACTTCATAATATTATTCAAATATTTATACAGCCAATCTACTTCTGTCCTCTCGTGCGATAATATACACGTAATTACTTTTCGAACGATACTTTAGTAGATATTTAAAAGAAATTTCTAACGACAGGGGATGTCTCAAAGTTCATTTCAGGGAACGGGCACATGCGGTTGC
Organism: Pinctada fucata; assembly: GCA_028142955.1. Lineage (NCBI taxonomy): Eukaryota > Metazoa > Mollusca > Bivalvia > Pterioida > Pteriidae > Pinctada > Pinctada fucata. Next base: position 32,598,584 of record AP027112.1, on the reverse strand, counting down.
GCGAAGCGCCATCTGGTATCAAAATTGAAGTTAGCATGACGAAGCAATAATAGCATTAAGTCGAAAGAATAATGGCAGAAAGGAGGATGTCATAACGCATGGTATAATGACAGTTATGCATTGACGAAGGACACATGTAAAATACAGGGAAGCTAAATTACACAAAGAAGAAAAATAAAGTCAATTTGGAATGAAAGCAAGACGAATGAACATGGAATAATCAAACATTGAATGAAGCAACATAGCATGAAGCATGTATAAGCAACTCAAATAGCATTGTGACCCTAATCCCCCTCCATAGGAAGCAAGTACTCAAGGTCCCCTGATTTGCTGACACATTTTCGACATCTCCCATACAAACGCTGCACGGAATTTCATAAAACCTTACAGGAAGCAAGTACTCAGGGTCCTCTACCAAGTTTGTGCTTTTCATGCCGATCGGTAAACACATATGACCACCGAGGTCTGTGATTGGCTAACACATTTTCGACATCTTCTCTGCAACCACTGCACGGAATTTCATAAAATATTTCAGGAAGCAAGTACACAAGGTCCTTTACCAAGTTTGTGTTTTTCGTGCCTATCGGTCAACGAATATGGCCGCTGAGGGCTCTAATTGTCTGACACATTTTCGACATCTCCTCTGCAGTTGCTGCACAGAATCTTATGAAACCATACAGGAAGCAAGTACTCAAGGTCCACTTGTAGGAAGTTTGTGTTTTTCGTGCCGATCGATCAACAAATATAATGGCCACCGAGGGCTCTGATTGGCTGACACATTTTGGAATTCTCCTTTGCAACCGCTGCACAGAATTTCATGATACCTCACAGGAAGCAAGTACTCAATGTCCTCTACCAAGTTTGTGTTTTTTCATGCCGACCAGTTAAGGCCGATGGGAACTTTCGCGCATCCGGCTCAGATTTTACAATGCGTCGCCGGTTTCCTAAGTAGCAATAACAGGTGGTCGCAGGTACAGAAAATGAGATTATTTTAGACAAATATGGTGATATTTCACAGTCAAAGGGGCATTTTGCCAAATTTGTCTATTTTGCGACATCAAGAAGCCATCTTAAGGCGTATTATTAAACCACAAAATCGTAAGTTCTAAAAAAAATCTGTCATTTTTAAAGTTACACGAGGAAATTCGGAGTTGTGTTTGACAGGCTTTTGGTTAAATTCCATTAAAGTTTCTCTCAGCATGTTGGTTGAGGAGATACATCCTGGCTTAGATGATCGGAAATGTATGACAGTCAGAATTTGAGCTGTGCATGGTCCATGTCAAACACTTCAACAGGCTGGGTAACTTGTGAAGGGGTTGGGAAGGGGTTAAGTTAACATGCATGTCAGCTCTTGAACTGTGGGCTGCTCTCAACAGCTCTGTCCTTGACAGGGCCAAGATTTCAATGTGTTAAATTAAAGTGCATGTTGCATATATTGTTCTGGATTTGTTATGAATATTATGATTATTTTCTGTATTTCTGTTGGTTTCCTCATGGTTATACTTATAGTTGTACATTCAAATTATTTGATAAACATGGTTTGAGTATCTTATAGTAACATGTATATGGACTGAATGATCCTATCATTACTGGTAAAGACTGTGTAACTCTGTGTCTATATAAAGACATTCACAAATGTACAGCTGAGTCTGACTTGATTGGCACAATTGGATCCACAGTGAATTTATAGTGAGGCAGTTGGAGACTCTAAGATACAAATACATAGAATCCCTAAATGCATGTAAAAAAACAACAACAACACCAAAAAATAAATAAATAAATAAATAAACAAACTAAGAATTTTGCTAAGCATCTAAATTCTTGATCGTATGTAGTTTATAAATGATTCATATTACGTTCATGCAGTCTTCTGTCATGAATTTTCATGAAACGTATGGAAATTTCATTTTCGTGGCAATGTTCCTATTCAAGAAGACTGTACATTTATTTACTAGTCATACATTATATTTGAGGAAAGGCTTCATCTATTATAGATTTAAAAAAAACATAACTATAAGAATTAATTATTCATAATTACACATGAGATTTCAAGAAATTTTGCATGAACATGATTGAAGTAAGTGTTATAACAAAATTATTGATGTTATAAATGAGGGGTATATATATTCAAGATGCAATCATACATAATTGGTGAGGGTAGGCTTCTTCTTTACTAAATAAAGAGTTTAGTGACTTTTTATAAACTTATATATGTTTATTTTTATTCATGAGTTAAAAATAGCATCTTTACAGATTTGATTCTACAAAATTTTGCATGAAAGTGAACATATTTACTACAAAATTGATGTTTTATATACATGTAAGGTGGTATATGTATTCAAGGTGCATTTAAATACAATAAGTGAGGGGTGGCTTCTATTATTGTGACTTTTTTAAAACTTAATATGTCATTCCTTTTATTTATGAAATAAAGTTTACATCATAACACATAGATTTGAAAAAATTTTGCATGAAAGTGAAAAATTTTACGACAAAATTGATGCTCAAAATAAGGGGGTATACATATGCAATATACAATTGCACACAAATACTGTGGGAAGGCTTCTTCTAGTAAGTATTTCTATAGACCTAAGATATAGTTCTTAATATTTATGCAAGTTAAAGTATGTCTTAACTCCTTAGGTTTTGAGAAATTAGCATGAAAGTGAACATATTTACTAAATAAATTGACGTTTTAAATAAAGGGGTATATGTATTCAAGGTGCAGTCATATACAATAGGTGAGGGGAGGCTTCTTCTATTGCTACTTTTTTGAAACATTATATATTATTCCTATTATTTATGAAATAAAGTATACATCATTACACATAGATTTAAAGAATTTTGCATGAAAGTGAAAATTTTACAACAAAATTGATGTTTGAAATAAGGGGGTATACATATTCAATATCCAATGGTACACAAATACTCTGGGTAGGCTTCTTCTAGTTAGTCTTTTTATCGACCTAAGATATAGTTCTTAATATTATGGCAAATAAAAGTATACCTTAACACCTTAGATTTTGAGGAATTGGCAAGAAAGTGAACATATTTACTAAATAAATTGACGTTTTAATTAAGGGGGTATATGTATTCAAGGTGCAGTCATATACAATAGGTGTGGGGAGGCTTCTTCTATTGTTACTTTTTTGAAACTTAATATATAATTCCTATTATTAATGAAATAAAGTATACATCAATACACATAGATTTAAAGAAATTTTGCATGAAAGTGAAAAATTTTACAACAAAATTGATGTTTGAAATAAGGGGGTATACATATTCAATATACAATTGTTCACAAATACTCTGGGTGGGCTTCTTCTAGTAAGTCTTTTTATAGACCTAAGATATAGTTCTTAATATTAATGCAAATAAAAGTATACCTTAACAACTTAGATTTTGAGAAATTGGCAATAAAGTGAAAAATCATTACTTTTTTTCAATGAACGTTATGGTTTAAAAATACGAAAATTTTATATTATCATGAGAAATTCCTACATTTTTTCTATTAAGAATGTATACTGAATTATTTTCCATAAAACTTTTGTAAAAAAATATGTTTCAGAACATTCATCAATAAATAAGTGTACATGTAATAACTATATTCTGTATTTGTTGAAAATAGCCATTTTGTATTTTCAATGGGTGGCCTTGAACTGTATTTTTTAAGAAAATATGTGGATGATCTCTTAGATTAAGGTTTCAATTGCAAGATATTAAGTTGTTCTTTCAATTTCATCCAAAAAAATACAGGGTAAACAGGCTAATTTCAAAAGTATCCATCGGCCTTAAAAAAATATGGCCGCCCAGGGCTCTGATTTGATGACACATTTTCGACATCTCCTCTGAAACTGCTACGCAGATTTTAACTGTAACACCATTGACGAGGGATGATTTTTTGTGTTATTTGTCCTGGATTTCTTGTGTACGTCCTGGATTTTTTGTGTCATAAATTGTTTGAAACTCCATAAAATGCTCAATTTGACATTTTTTCAGTTTGTTTTCAATTAGTCATCTGTTAGGGACCGCAATTAAAAATATACGAATATCACTAGATTTAAAAGAGTTGAGTATGTCCTGACTTTTTTGTGTACCTAGTCCTGGATTTTCTGTGTGATGTCCAGGATTTTCTAGTTTTGGATTTTAGAGTGATTGGCAATGGGTTTGAAAAGCAAGCGAATATTTTAATATAATCGGCTCATATAACACTTAACTTTTATAATGACCCATGCCTTAGTTAAAACGAAGAGAAAGCTTGTTTTCTATGCAGAAAATATTTTTGTTTTGTTTTGTTTTTTCCCTTCTTTTCTACGGTGCCTATAAGCGGACATGTTAGTTTGTTTTTCATATCGTTCCAAAGGCAGGCGCGTACCAAGAGTGTGCTTTTCAAGTGGAAACACTTTCAGTCATGATGTGTTGGGATCACTTAGAGGTCCCAATTTGGTCCAGGGAGAAGCCCTTGTGGGGATCCAGGCCAAGGGGCAAAGCCCCGGAATCTAATGCATTTTACACATTTACAGAGCAGTTTTCTATATTAAAATGACCCATGGTACACTTTCTGTTAGTCTGCTTTGCAAAACGATGTGGAGCATTCGGTACTTGCGTGCGCCTGGCTATGCGTCTTGGTAACCCCCCCCCCCCCCCGCTCTTTTCTCCTTTCTTTCAGATTATCAAACATTACGCAGAAAAGGAGAGGGGTGGGGGTCATTCACACAGTTCTTTTTATACGGTGGTACGTATACGCCATATATTCAAGGGCGTTTATATAGGTTGTTTGTTTGTTTGTGTGGGGTTTTTGTTTGTTTGTTTGTTTGTATTTTTTTTTTTGGTTCTTTTTTTTTTTTGGTCAAATTAAATGTTTCCCCTCCTACCATTTCCATCAGAGGTTTACTTTTGCACGCAAACACGATAGCAAAATCACATCCAATATTACATTACGACACACAATATTGTAGATGACCAGTGGCGTATCGTGGATTTCAAAAAGGGGCGGGGGAGGACAAAGTCCAGTTTCAAGGAAAATTTTTACGGAAAACTGATATGCGAAAATAAAAGTTAATATATTCTAATTCCCCCCACTGGGTTCCTTGATTAATGACTTTTAATTAACTTCTACTATGATTGAAAGACGAATAGCTAGCGAACTTTTTTTCAGAGTTTGAATGAAAATGAAAAATAATTACTATCTATATCCTCGATCAATGTATTTTGAGTCTCAAACATAAAATTTCAATGTCCATGCATATTTTAAGTCTTGAAAACCGGCGAGCAACAGCGAGCTAATGAATGTTTTTTCCAAAAACATGAACTGACAGATAAATTCGTAATTATTTAGAATTTTCATAGCAAATTCAGAACATTTGAAGAAAAAATTGACCGCCACAGGAGGGAAAATTGACCCACGCGACACCTCTAGATTCGCTAGTGATCCATTCAAGCAGAGCAAAGAAAAATAATGCAAAGTGAGCATGATAAGCATGTAATCAAATATCAAATACGGTGATGGGGCGGCCCCACTAACTGTCCTCCTCCTCTAAATTCGCAACCAACACTAATTCAAATCAATGAACTGTAAGACTATAGTGGGGGCTCTCTGTTAGCAAAACTCGGAAATGAATAGAATTACTTTTGTAGTCGGGCCAATTTATCAAAGTTTTAAGAAAAAAATTCAAATGAAAACGTTATTAAATGTAAAAGAAAACTCACATATCAAATTCAAAATATAATCCAAATATGCAAAGTAAATATATAACCCAAAGTAAATATATAATCTAAATATGCAAAGTAAATCTGTCGAAACCCCCATCGCGGGAGGTTAGTTTCGCCACCTCGTCATCTTTGCATGATTATTTGATGGAAAGGATCATAAATATATAGTGTAAGGAAATTGAACAGAAGCCTACTTAATTTCAACAAAATATTTTCGTTATGGCGAATGTCACAGTGGCCGATTTAACGGGGGTATGTAGGGGGCGGGGGTTGAAGGGAGCACCGCCCGCAGAGCGCCAACAACTTTTTTAACTATGTGTTTCAAGTCTAGTAATTTTTGCAACCAGTAAAACTTCTAGGCATTACCAACAAATGGATTTCAATGAAATTGATATCGGTGGAAACATGCTCCATATTACACGATTTTAACCATTTTTCAAAAAAAAAAAAAAAAAAAATCCGGGGGAGGTCTTCCCGGACTACAATCTTCACAACAGGAGGCCTCCTGATCATCCCCTATACTCGGCACTTCATGCCTTGAATCAACCATATGGGCCTACACAACCAACAAAAAAGCCTTGAAACATGATTCTTAATAGGGCATTCTCTCTATTTTTGATGGATTGGTACCCGCACCCAAAAGAGTGGAAATTTACAACATTTTACTTAGAAAGGGGAATTCTAAACTACTCTGATAAAAACTAATCGAATGGTCAACTGCGGCAATGAATGTTTAGGAAGTTTCCCTGAAATGAAAACAAAAAGTTGCAAATTCATGCATTTGACATACATATTCACGAATGTTTTAGCTCACTTGAGCGCACCATCCAGCGTCTGTCGTCCGTCGTAAACTTTTCACATTTTCGACTTCCTCCCCAGAACCGCTGTAGGGATTGTAATGAAACATGGTAGGCATGAAGTAGTTATGGTCCCCTACAAATGTTGCAGTTTTCATGTGGATCCATCATAAGGTGGCGAAACCACAGAAACAATTAGATAATTGAGGCATCCTCCTTTGACAAACTTCTTCAGAATCGAGGCACATACATTTATGTATCATCGAACCGAAAGCGCCGAGGTGATCGATCTAGATGAATTTCTCGAATTTTTTTCTTTTTGTTTACAGTGTATAGTCAAATTGTTGACCTGTTTTTGACAACTTCTTTTCAGAAATACCCGTTTTAAAACTGATTCTTTGAATTACTCTGTAAATAAGAGTTTTTTGCACTTATTTACTGCATTTTTGTCAATTTTTAAGTCATTCAGTGATTTTACATTGATTTTGGTTGAAACTTTCATTTTCTTTACTTTGCATGGAATATCTTTTCCAAAGGGATTTTGATGAAACTTGGTTGGAATGAAGTACTCATAATCCCCTACAAGTGTTTAAGTTTTTCGTTCTGATCCGACAATAGGTGGCGCCACCACAAGTAAAAGTAGGTCCAGGAGGGTACCATCGAGATCCTTTCACAAACTTCTTCTTCAGAACAGAATCACATATCGACGAACCAAAAGCATCAGGATGATCTAGGGAGTTTTTTTTTTAAAAAGACGTGTTGTTGTTTTTCTGTCTTAAGATGTGTTTGTTGTTGTAATTTTGGTTCAGTTCCGAAGTTCAATGTTTGACGCGTGTTTTTAATTCTTTACCAACTCTTTAAATAATTCAATAAATGCATGATACTCTGCACTCATATATCGCATTTTGTCATATTTTCGTTTCCAGTTGCTTTGATATACATGACAAATATGGATAATAACCATATCCCGGTATACAGCACAAAATAATTCAGAAAATCAGAAACCGAAGGCATACAAAAACAGGATAAAACAGGAACCAAAGCAAACAAACAAAAACCTCCACCATATGAAAAGAAGCGAACTCCCCATATGGGAGTGAGTCCAGGTGCCTAGGAAGAGTAAGCATCTCCTCCTTGCATGCAACACCCGCCGCTTCAATTCGATAGAACTGTCACATCCGGTTACTTCCATTTCGGAAGACGTAGAGTACAATCTTTGGTTGGATGGTTCCAATGGTCTATGTCAGAATATCACCCACCATTCTGGAGAGTGGGACATCATAGTGTATGACGAGTTCCCTATATCGACCATAGAACTTCCTCAGTGACGATGTTAGTCGGTCACATACATATCCCTGACTGAGAAGCTTATCTGAAAGACGCCTAGCCCTCAGAACAAATTCCGTAAATTTGGTACTTGCTCTGGCATAGCGTATCATCTGAGATATGAACAGGTCATAAGGTGGCAAAGAAAGGATGTTGTTACTCAGAAAAGGAAAAAGTGTAATGCTGAAATTGAAGTCGTCACGTTTGTCATAGAGTGAGGTGTTCATGTGACCATCAGTATCGTAGAACAACATTATGTCCAAAAAGGATGCAGATTTTTTTGTCTCTGTAGTTTCTTTGAATTCAAGCTCCTAAGGATAGATACTGCTGAGGTAATCCGCGAATTTTGGATTGTTGATGGACAATACATCGTCTATGTATCTGAATGTGAAGTTAAAGTCAGAAACTAAGTATTTTTCCCCCCAGAGACCAAAGATTGAATGAATTCAGCTTCGTACGAGTACAGGAAAATGTCGGCAAGGAGTGGGGCACAATTTGTCCCATTTGGAATTCCGACAATTTGCTGAAAGACCTTTCCTCTTACATGCTATCTATTTTTTTTTTCTCTTTTTTTTTTTTTTTTTGAATTTTAAAGGAGTTTTTATAAATTCAGGAATTGATATGTTTATTGTGCACATGGACCCAAGGAATGTGGGTTCTCATTTTTTTTTCCATTTTGTGACGTTTTAAGGTGGTTTGGGTATCGCGTGACGTCATCACTAATTTCCAAAATTTATAAGAATAACGTTGTATTGCCTTAATTAATTACAGATGTTTAAAATAATTTGTTTAACAAAAATTTAATCATGTTTGAATAATAAATCCTTCAATGTTTAGAACTTTTTTGTTTGTCATACAGGTTTTTTACGCATTTTTGGCTTGAAATATAGCATTTTTGTATTAAAACAATATCTTTAAAAGTTATGGTCGAAACTCCTTAGAATTTGGTATACTTATGAATTGTTTCACCCTTAAAACATGTAAATGACGAAAAAGGTACCTTGCAGGGGGTTTTCCTTTGATTAAAGGGCATATGAATATAGTCTGTGGCATATGTTGACATCAAATATTAGCCCGCAAATTGTAACATTTTTTACCATTTCATTGCTATTTCTCAAAATATTACAATTATCTTGTCTTCTACTGCTAATTATTAGTACCTGCAGTTCTTAAACAAGTCTTTTTCATTAGAAAAATTGACCTAAGATACCTTATATTCTTTTTTATTCAGTTTTCCTTGGATATACTCAAAATTTGAGCTCAAAACATGATTTTCGACTAAGAGTGCCCGACTCTCTCTGTTTATTAGTATTAGACCCTAAAGATGCCCTGCACGATGCATATATTTTATACATTTTAAAATATCTGCAGACAGACTTTTAGTTTAGAGAAAAAATAAAGTTAGTTTGACCATCCAAATAGTGTCAAAATAACGATACTCGAACCCCCTTAAGGACTTTTAAATCATTTGAATACCTTTAATTTCAGTTTTGATACCCCCAGATGTCTTCAATTTCTCATTTTTTAAATCTCCATTTTTGCACTTATTTTTTGCACATTTGTCATGTTTAGGTCATTAAATGCTTTGGTCTATATACAAATTACGCAAAAGGGTGCTAGTGAAATTTATTTGGTCTGCTTATGAAAGGTTTTTGGCTGGAAGCATTACTTATGAGAATTTAATATTAACATGTGTATATGGTGCATGAAAATTCGTTTGAAATTTTCTTCAAGAAGGTTTAGAGTTAGTATCCTTCCGCATTATTACTTTATGCTTAAATTATATATATTTTTCTGGAATGTTTATGAATTTTTTAAAACGATATATTTACATTCCTACTGCGCTCCCCTTATATGAAGGTACCAAACCAACTGCACTGCATTGTTCGATAATCGCAAGAGCCTATCGCGTGACATTTGAACAAATGCGGATTAATTTCCCATAAAATGCCCATTCTATTTACTGCTACAGATTCAAAATTCCATTATCAATCGATGCCGTCTACCCCTAGTGATTAAATGGGACAAAATCTAAGTCACCCACATGTATACTTCCAAGCAGTGTGACGTAGTAAGTCGATCACGCGTCACACCAGACGAAATTCAAGGACGACCGGCACTGTCGTCTACGGAATGATGCCATGTTTGGATGAGCGAATTCAGACATTATGAGGATTTGCTCGACTTGTGTCATTTATAAACAGTGGATTTATTTTTGCTTCTTATGGAATTATACAGATCAGAAATATTTCGTATCAGCGAATGTTGTGCCATGTTGAGGTAGGTCATGAACATTTCGTGTCTTGTACTATCGTTTTGCACGGCTGTACTCGAATTTTGCATCATTCTAAATACTTTCAGAAGAAACGGAGTTATTTTACATAAGTTTGAATAATGGTGCCGATTTATTTCATAGGTTTTTAAACAAATCATTGCGGCCGGGTTAGCGCAGTGGTAGCGCGCTCGCTTCTCACCTCTAAGGTCCCGGGTTCGAATCCTAGATTCGGCGAAGGGTCTTATGTGGGAGGGTAGGTGGTCCCCCACCCAGGCCTCAGTAGGAGGTTTTTCTCTGGGTACTCCGGTTTCCTCCTGCTCCTTGGACCCCCTCACGCCAACATCTGAGCCAACGTGAGACATTAATATAAGTTGTGTAACTTGTTTGTTAAAACGTTGTAAAATAAATAAAGTTTAAATTTAAAACAAATCATTAGTGTGTTCCAGTCAGTTTTCAAATGCTTTTCCTTCCTTTCTCCAGACTAACCATCCGCTTGGTCTTTATCATGCGGGACAAAAATCGCGATTTTGTACGATTTATTTTATATTCAGTTTTGATAGAAATGCTCAAAATACAACGTTAACCATAAACAAAATTCAATTTCTTACTTTTCTACAATGTATCCGTACAGAAGTTACTACTTCGAAGCTAGCAAAAAAACGCCGAACGTTCGCTTGCTGTTACGTCAAGTGACGTTCTCCCTCCGCAGTGGCATTTCAAATATAAAGAAACTGGAAGAAAAGGGACAGAAACAACTTAATGAACACGTAAAATGTAAATATAAGGATTATTTTTCAGCTTTTGTGCTTTATCGGTGTGTATTGGAAGTAGGGAATGGAAACAAAATTCATGAAAAGCACTTCGTGCTTTACATATTTTATTTCCATTCCCTACTGCCAATACACACCGATAAAGCGCAAAAGCTGAAAAACAATCCTCAAGTACTAGTAATTGGTCATATGCATATGGACCAAAGGGTTTTGCGGCACTGGTACTATCATTATGAAATGTCAGTATGTTAAGTTGTGCCTCCTTGCGCTCTAGTGCACTAAAGTGCTCTATAGTTGTCACATTAAAGTTCCTAATTGCATTTTATATGGTGTTTATAACCCCCAAAGACGAAATTTGGGGGTATATATGGAACACCCTGTCCGTCTATTTGTCCGTCTGTCCGTCCGTCCATGCGTCAAGTTAAGAAGTTCTTAAAGCAGATAACTCTTAAAGTATATGTAATAGGATTTCATATTTCATACATACATTCACCATAATAGGAATTACATTTTGATACCAAGACATTTGACCTAGTGAACTTGACCTTGAACTTTGACCTTGTACATGTAGTTATATTTTGGTTAAGAAGTTATTAAAGCATATATTTTTTCACATATAAGTGAAAGGGCTTTCATATTTCATACATGCATTCACCATAATAAGTATTACATTTTGATACCAAGACACTTGACCTATTGACCTTGACTTTGAGCTTTGACCTTATAGGAATATCTCTTCAAGGATAAGTGATAAGGATATTTCATACACACATTAATCATAACAAATATTACTCCATGACATTTGACCTTGTGGCCTTGACCTTGACCTTTGAACTACTTTGAAACTATGAGGGGGTAGGGCTTTAATATTTCACATATATATTCCTCATGACTAAAGCTTTCATTTTATGCCATGACTTTTGACCTAGTGACCTTGACCTTTGACCTACTTTTGACCTACTTTTAAACAATATGGGGTAAGGCTTTGATATTTCACCTACATATTCCTCATGATGAGAGCTTTCATTTGAGATCTATTGACCTTGATCTTGACCTTTGACCTACTTTTTAACTATAAGGGATAAGGCCTATAGATTCCGCATGATGAGAGCTTTAATTTGAAATCATCACTTTTGACCTAGTGACCTTGATCTTGACCTTTGACCTACTTTTTAACTATAAGGTATAGGGCTTTGATATTTCACATATAGATTCCTTATGACCAGAGCTTTCATTTGATACCATGATTTTTGACCTAGTGACATTGACCTTCGACCTACTTTTTTCTGTAAGGGATATGGCTATGATGTTTAACATACCGGGTATAGATTCCTTATGACCTGAGCTTTCTGTGATATGTCATAAATGAATCCGTTTAGAGAAAAACGTCCCGTGGGGGTATAATTCGTCACTTTAAGGGCAGTTCTAGTTTTAATTACATTCAATTTGTTTCATCAAGTACAACAGATTGATAGGGAATTCATTTTCATAATGTGATCAAGAGTTGTCTTTCTTTCATCAATAGACATTTACAAATATCAGAATACTTTAGTTTAGATAATCAGCAGTGAGTCAGCTAGGAGTAAACGTGAGTATCAGGTGAGCATTGTGTCGCCTTGGACCTCTTGTTTTCTATTCTGAACAGATATTTGATTTTAAAATCTCCATTTTCACTTCTGCATGGGTTTTGGCCACTTTTTTCTTTGATAAAGATTCGATTTTGAATAATTTGGACGCTCAATCTAAACAAGGGGAATTCAATATTTAAACTGAGGGGGTGATGAATATCAAAAGGGACACTTTCTTTGGACCCTTAGCCACCCCTCGCAATTGGGTAAAGACTTTAGTCTTGTAGCATTCCCCATTTGTCGTTGATAGAAAAGCTACATGATAAGGAATAGCTTAATTTCTAACAACAGGGATTTCACAAAAATACCATGCACATGTATTCCCTTTGCTTTAATGGTATGTTGTCTTTCTCAGTACATGTAAATATAATAAGAAAAAAAATTTTGTCAACTAAAGTTGATCTGTGTAAGGCGTTATGATACTTCATGGTCACCGTAGCTCTTTCTTAAAGATAAAACCTCAGATAATGCATGTTTTGTATTGTTTTCATTTCCGTGCGTTAAAGCATGTAATATCTGTAGTAAGGAATTTCGACGATTTTATGAAAGCTATATTAAATCAAAGGAATCATGTCAATTAATCAAACTAATAGTCCCCGATGAATATCACGACTTTTGCTTATTTGAAAAACATGGTAAAATGCTGGAAATTTGTTGCTATGGGAATTCTCACGATTTGGCCTTGCCTTCTCGACTTTGAGACTGAATAACTGTTAGGTACTTCTTTGATTGTCAATATTGAAATATATGCTCTATAGTATGATGTTTATTGCCAGAAATAGCACATTTGTAACGAAAATACAAAAAGTGCTAATTTGCACTCATTTGATTTTAATTTTAGTTTTCTTGGTTAACATACGATAAAGCAGGCTAGCAACTTTGTATAAAACTTGATTTTGATCAAGTTCAGCCGTAGCTACCAAGTTCAATGATCATTTAAAGTTTCCTCGATTTTACACAAAAAATACGAAAATCGACCAAGTTTAGGTCAAAATATCAGAGATACCGAATATCAACGACTTTTTCAAACACACAGTAAACTGTTCTCCAGAGAAAGACAGTTCATGATATTGAAGAAAAAGTACACGTCCGTGTTGAAATAAGAGAGAAGAGACGCTTAAGAATAGTGTCATTTTGTGTTTTCTTGAAAAAGTATCAGCGCGGTAAATTTTGCTTTAATTAGTCCCCTACCGGCTCACCGGAGGGGACTTATAGTTTCAACCCCGTTTGTTTAACCGTCTGTCTGTCTGTCTGTCTGTCTGTCTGTCCGTCCATCCGTCTGTCTGTCCGTCACACTTTAGTTTTCCAGATTTTTTTTCGCTGTCGTTGCATATATTGAACTAATTTTTGGCGTGTTAGTTTATCTCAGTGTGATACAGATCAAGTTCGAGTTTGGTTTCGATTCACCAATTTTTACACGAGTTATGGCCCTTGGAGTTAGCAAATTTCATGAAATTCTCAGTTTTCCAAACATTTCTTCCAACGTATTGCAGATATTGAAAAAACAAATCTTTTATATGTAAATACATTTTAGTGTTATACAGCTCAAGTGTGAGTATGGTTCTGATTGACCTATTTTAACAAGAGTTATGGCCCCTGGTCTAAGCAAATTTCATGAAATTCTCATTTTTCTGGAATTTTCTCGGCTGTTGTTGTAGATATTGAAATAATTTGTTATATGTGATTACATCTTAGTGTTATACAGATCAAGTTCAAGTTTGGTTTTGATTGACCTATTTTCACAAGAGTTATATGTCCTTTGGCCTAAGCAAATTTCATGAAATTCTCAGTTTTCAGGACTTTTCTTCCATGGAAATCATTTTTGGTATGTGAATATCTCTCAATGGGATACCAATGAAAAATAAAATCAATGTTTCAATCTTATTGACCCATTTCTTCAGGAGTTATGGCCCCTGGACTTTGCAAATTTCATGCACTTCTCAGTTTCCAGTCTTTTCATGTCTCTTGTTGTAGATATTGAGCTATTTTTTGGTATGCAGATACATTATAGTATGATAAAGAATAAGTTGAAGTTGCATTTGATTTATTTGTTCTAACAAAAGGTATGGCCTCATAGCAAATTTCATTAAATTTTTCTGTTTTCTTTTTCTAATACACATATTGAACTTATTTTGATATTGGGTTCATCTTTTGGCAGAGTTGAAGGACATGCATTAATGCCGGTAGGGGACTTATATCGCTTGCGATTCATAAATTTATTTTTGGTTTGAATTAAAACAGTTTATAATTTTTCGATATCCATCAGCTGTACATGTACCTTATATAATAGTTTATGTCAATACTATTCTACACGCAAAACGAAATTCTGAGGTTATTACTTACGTGAGAGAAATCCGAACTGTTCAAAAGACTACCTCCAGCAAAATTTTTTATAGCAATTTCCGTGAAACATTTTCTTATAGAAGCTGTTTCTTGCAGATTCAATTTAGATCAAATTTTTAAATCAATCCTCTTTTAGGTATGTAATGAATTTAAATCTTCAATAGAGATACATTATTACATTATCTCATTCATCTTTCTGACTATTTAGCATTGAATGACCATGCTTAGCTGGATTTGGATTCTTAAGCTTTATAACAATAATGTAATCATTACATAATGTAGTCTTTATCCAATATAAATAAAACTGAATCAAATTTGGTGGCGAGCGGTAGCGGTAGTGAGTTAGCGAAAATTTTCGGAAATTTGACTCAAAACTGCCAGAAATATACACTATCACTATCATTTGATCCCCCAAAATACTTTACTTTGACGATTTTAGGAGGGTTGCGCCCCATAGTCCCGTCAAAATCTGCTAGTGCTTCGCAAATGAAATATCTGAAATGCGGCATTTAAGAGAGAGGGCGTACAACTAAATATTCTTATAAATCATTTTGATTAACATCGAAGAAATAGTCTTCAGTTATTCAATAAATTATCACAATTGGCGATTCATTATCCAAAACATTCATTTACTGTAGCATCTTTAAGTATCTTCGTATCTTCTACATGGAATTTAAAGAAAAATGGCCACCAAAAGAATTGAAGCATAATTTCGATACCTATAAGAAAAAAAAAAACTTGGCTACTGAGTTTTCAAGACCAATCTGCACAACAAGTTGACTGCCAATTTGAAAGAGTTTTATTTGACGGTTACCGAAAGTACATATTATCAATACTTGTACTTCGAAAAATTTATTGAAACGAATAACTGTGTGTTCTTTATCAAAATACAAATAACGTTGCATGAGGATATGGAATTAATAAATTTTGTCTCATTAAGTACTGTAATGCATTTCCATTTTATTCATAAGTATACCATGTGTTATGCTATATATGTCTCCACAAACTCAAGGTTAAAAGTTTGAGTAAAAAAAATCCCATAATACTATCACAATTCATATCATTATTTAATTCATATTTTAGATATCGACCCTAAATCCTTTTCAAGGAGAGATCGTCAATTTGGTGCCAGCAACAAAGAAAATGTTGGCGTCTCACAATATTCATCTGTTGATGATGATAAATATCCATCCTTCATTACTACAGAAGGAATCATAGTCAAAGTCTACTCTGGAAATATAACAAGGTTGTCTGTTGATTGCATTATGAATGCAACCAATGGAAACTTGATGCATGGAGGTGGTGTGGCGTACGCCATATCTAATGCTGCTGGATATGAGTTTGGTAAAGAAAGTCGTGACTATGTGAAAAAGTACGGTCCAATCCCAGTAGGAAGCTGCTGTACTACGGGAGCGGGAGAGCTACCATATAAATGTGTCATTCATGCAGTGGGACCAAGATGGAGTGATTATTATGACAAAAAACGATGTGAGAAGGATCTGCAGAACGCAGTGGAGGTGACTTTCAGAGAGGCTGTGACACAAGGCTGTGATTCTATAGCTGCACCAGCAATTAGTTCAGGTATTAACAATTTATTCATTAATTTCTAGATATTTTTAAGACTGCCGTAAATATTTTAGATGAATTTTAGCGTTAGGATACCACGCTGGAAGATTGTCTTAACGACGACATTTAGTGCAGTACCATGTACAGTACTCTGTTATCAAATGGAAAGTTTCTGAGATAAAATCATCGGGAAGTAGGAACATCTTATGAGGTGATAAGATGAAAAACGGACAACACAGAATAAACGAAGAAATAACCAATAATGATTAAGATCTGATGTTATGTTGTTGATGGATTTAAATAATCTTAACTACTAAAGGAACAAATTAGCCGATTCTCCGTCGAAACGAAGAGGCCAGAGATAAATGGTGTGATATGAAGATATAGCATATGATGCAAAAAATGTGAATTTGATGATTGTTTAAAAAGAATTATTTCTAATCAAGGTGTAATCATTAATTATGTCTCACAGTTTTTTTTTTCTAAAACAAGTCTTAGAAAATCTAAAGTTCAAAACTAGCGACGGTCACTAACCATTAACTTCCTATTTTCTTCTTAGTTATACTCCTTTCTCATCCCCGAATTTTAAATATATCATAAATTTAGAAATGTAAACGTCTTCAAATTGAATAGCATCATTTAAGAACAGATAAATTGGCAACGTGGACCAGACATGCACGTTTCGGGTACTCAACCCTCATCAGTGATGATTCTTGCAAGACGTTTCTCATGTTAGTAGGAAGCTAATTTCGCCTCGACACAAATTCAAGATTCCATTTTCGTTTTCTGAGATATGCGACGTCCAATCTTATAAGAACATTCTAGAAGTAAATGCCTTTCCATCGAAGTCTATCGAGCACCCACGGGGGCACCTCTGTTTAACTGCGTCCAACATCTCTCACAACATTCACCTGGTTGTTACATTTAAAGTTCTACAAAAATGTATACACAAAGGTTTATGGTAGAAATACCGAAAAATAATAAAAAGAGAAAAGTTTACAACGATGTCTAAAAAAAAAAAAAGATCTGGCCACCTAAAGATTTCGGTCCATTGATCTAAAATGTGATTTTTTTCACAGGAGACCTTATAAATCGACCTTTCATCCATAGCCAAAGTTGATAAAACAAATAATTCATATTCAAACGACTCGTGTTTCAATTTATTATTGATTGACCTTTTGTAAGATATTAAATTATTTCACGTCTTTATACTGATTCTAAGTCAATTTTTAAAGTGATAAACAAGATTTCAAAGACAATCAGGGATTCCCCATTAATACTGTGATACCAGAAATGCAGAATGGAAAAGAAGACAAAATAGGCGCTTTACAAAGCTCTGCGAAACTTCTGATCAGGAACATCATAAACAGTATCATTATTTTCAATCGATTAGCGTCTTAATAAATACTGAGGAATAATATGAACCAAAATAGAAAAGGCTGTTGTCCGAGCGGAGAAAAAAATCTCATTAAAAAAACTTTATTTTCTATTTTCTTTCATATTACACGAGGACGGTTCATCATATCTACAGCCCCGACCAGTCGAAAGTTTAATATTCGCTTTCAATTCGTAAACGAATCGAAAGCTTTTTGAAAGCTTAGCTTTCAAAATTTCGTCAGCGATTGCTTTCAAAATTTTGAATACTCAAGAGATGACGAAATTTCGTCAGCGATTTTTCGTTAACTAATTTTCGTCAGCGATTCCCTAGCTTTCAAAATTTTCGTCAGCGATAGCTTTCAAAAATTTTGAAAGCTATAGTTAACGAAATTTCGTCAGCGATTAGCTTTCAAAAAAATTGAAAGCTATAGTTAACGAAATTTCGTCAGCTATAGCTTTCAAAATTTTTGAAAGCTAATCGCTGACGATATTTCGTTAACTATAGCTTTCAAAATTTTTGAAAGCTAATCGCTGACGAGAATTTCGTTAACTAGCTTTCAAAATTTTTGAAAGCTTTTCTCGTAAGCTATTTTGTGTCGAGAAAACCAAGATGGCCGAAATCAAAGCAATCATCTTCATAATTTGCTTGAAGAAATAGTATTAATTATGATGTTTATTCAGATTAAATCAAGAAAATAAATATTCCTGGATTAGATTAAATATTGTATCTTGTCTATTTTTATATTATTAAGTTTATTTGAAGATTCCGTGTTTCCCAGATCGGTGTGTTCCCCCATACACCTACTTGGTTAAAATAACATTATGTTAATTGGGGGTGAATGGGGCCATCAAAAGGGTATGCTTTGCACTAATTAGTTACCTGAATTTACCTGTATTTGTATTACCTGTAAAGGTATTCCATCTTTAAGTGTATATATGAACAACTTCCATTTCATCTAAAATCTAAATATATATATATATACCAGAAAATTTACATCTGACCGGCCAAATTCTGACTAAATGAGGGGAATTTCTATCCAGTGAAACCCTGGCTTTTCTATGACTGTCGGAAGCTTTGAAAGATATTTCACAATCGGTGAATTTTTCAAGTGCCACGCCGATAAAGAGACGGCTTCTTTCATCCTCTAAACTGTGCAGAGGAATTCGTCCGAGGCGTGCTGCAGCCATTGCAAAAACAATATGGCACCCGAGCGTTCAAAAAGCTTTCAAAATTTTCGTCAGCGATAGCTTTCAAAATTTTCGTCAGCGATAGCTTTCAAAATTTTCGTCAGCGATTGCTTTCAAAATTTTCGTCAGCGATTGCTTTCAAAATTTCGTCAGCGATTGCTTTCAAATATTTTGAAAGCTCCGAGATGACGAAAATTTGAAAGCTCATAGCTTTCAAATCTTTCGTTAACTAAGATTAGTTAACGAAATTTTCGTCAGCGATTTTTCGAAAGCTTTTTAGAGCTTTCAAAATCTCGTCATCTCAGTAGCTTTCAAAAAATCGCTGACGAATAGTTAACGAAACTTTCGAATTTAGCTTTCAAAATTTCGTCAGCTCGGCGTTAAACTTTCGACTGGTCGGGGCTGTATGTGTTGGATCAGTGAGAAAAAGGAAGGGTAGCCGTACTGCGAGTGGAACAGAATTTTTAAAGTTCATCTTTTTCTATTGGCCTTGACTGGCAGATACGGGGGAGGGGTGGGGGTTCCAGCCTGTGATTCATAGAAAATGTAACTGATTACGGTCATCCCCTTACCGCTGCCAATGAAAATTATTTTATTATTTCAAATTCATATTTATCAATATCAGTTCCAAACAATATGTGATGGCATCCTTAAATCTGAACAGAATCCCTATGTTTACATACATGAGTCATACATAACGTATCCAAAGATCAGTCGAGGAGAATACTATAAATAGTAATATTACTTAGAACTGTTATATTACTGTTAAAATAATCCCTAATATAATTGAAAACAGTAATATTGCCACCCTATATTACATCTGTCTGTAATATAGACAAAGCAACATTTTAAAGCTACAAGCAGAGCTTTTATCACACATTTGTTTCATTCATCAACAAATTAATTAATTTTGAACAAATGTTTATACTAAAAGTGAAAAAAATGTCAATTTGGAACCTATTTTTCACTTTTTCTTCTTTCCGATATCACATTTTCTGCAAATATGTTGAGTAAAAAACTTTCCTGATGTTTTAAACAATTTCTCAGTATACATTTGAATGAGATACAAATCCTAATCACCCTCATTTCTCCCCGAATCCACTGGTATAAGAGCGAACTGACAATCTATATAGTATTACTGCTTTCAGTAATAGAAAGAGATAAATTTCCAAGAAAGATGACTCCAATTGAAGTTATATTATTAGTTTTAGTAATATTACTGTTTTCAGTATTCTCTTGGCCTGAATATGTCAACGTATCTATAACACTCTCTACCGCGTTTCCGCGGATCCTTTTCTAGTATTTAAGCGGCTTATATTTTATTACTACTCTAGCATTTTAGATAATGTTTCATTGGATAACAGATTGGACGATCTAATCTCAAAAGATCAACTTTGAGATAATCAATACAAATAAAATTAATTACAAATAATACGGAAGTGTTCCAACTCTATAACTTCTTCAAGAAAATTCCAAACCAATTCTCATGCACCAGACACGTGTTTTGGATATCAAATTCTCATCAGTGATGCTTCAAACCAAAGTGTTTTTCATACGCCACCCTTATTTGTTTCACTGGCACCCTCTTGTTTTATTTCTAGAATTTAGATTTGTACATGTACTTAACTGTAAAGTCGATTCAGTAGCATTTTCAAATTAAACCTATGTTCATAATAGCATTGCAGGGATGGTGCTAAGAAGTTAACCCCCCTTAAAAAAAAAACAAAAAAACAAAAAAACAAAAAAACAAAAAAAAAAAAAAAAAAAACAAAAACAAAAACAAAAACAAAAACAAAACATGATGTCAAAATCAGTGATGCTTCCAGCCAAAGTGTTTTTCATTCGCCACAAAAATTAATTTCACTAGCGCCGTCTGTTTCTTTTTTAGAAATTAAATTGTACATTTACTTTACAGTGAGTGCGCGGTTCCAAATTTCTGTAGGGTCAATTCAGTAGCATATTCAAATAAAATCTATGTTCGAAAATAGCATATTAAAGATGGTGCTAAGATGTTAACCTCCATTAATTTCGATGAAATTGATGGATTAAATTGCAAGTTTCCGAAAAAAAAGGCAGATAAATATTCATGATGTCAAATTGATAAAGGGACAAAACAAAGCTTTTTCAGGCGACAAGTAATTAAATGTAATACACTTTACGAACATCAAGTCACGGGGACAACTTGTATTGTTTACAGGGTTCCATGTGATAAATAAATATTTTTTTGTAGACGCAACGTCGAAAAAAGGGTGAGACATAATAGTTAAGAGGGTCTTCATGAAATCAGATCAAAGAGAAATTTTTCATTTAATTAAATGATAATAAATTTGCGTTACGAGAGTTGTATTATGGATGTGTTCTGCTTGATAAATATTTATTAAAATCTACGTTTACCGGTATTGACAAGAAAACCTTCACCCAATATAGAAAAACTTTTCTGAAAATGCCACATTAGATTAAGAGAAGGAGTTAACAGTCATTGTAGGAATAGATTCAATACATGTGGCTTTAGAGCATCATAAATAAGTTTATTACATGGTACAGATACGCCCGTTATGCAGTTTCATAAAGTCATTTCATAATCAAATGTTATGATAACAATCTACATGTACATATCGCTCTGCTTGAATGCGATTGGCAAAGTTTGGAGCCCCTTCACCTACACTATGACAAGTATGACCTTTCAAATATCGGTCATATGTTAAATTAAGGTATCCGATGTACAACGTACAATAGGGCATTTTTCCATGCCTGGTAAGGTACTATATAAACTATATATCATCTGATAGGTTATAGTGCCCACTGCTCAGGAATAATCATTTTTAGGCCGGGAAAACGAAAGGGAAATAACTCATGAAGCATTTAAATTGTCTATTTTCTCTATATAACATATACAGAGTAATGCTAGGTTTACACTTGGCCACGATCGCCCGATTGCCCCGATTGAAGTATATCGTAGGGATCGTAAGAGAGCGTGGGGTTGAATCGTGACGATCGTAAGAGAGCGTGGTGGAATCGTGATGATCGTAGGAAATCGCAGAGATGGTGGCAAAAGTTTTGATTCTCAAAAACATTTCTACGATTGTCCCGATTGATTTTTACATCGTGGGAGAGCGTAATGGAGCGTAGTGAACGTGATGAAGCGTAGTAGAGCGTAACAGACCTTGACAAAGCGCAACAGATCGTAATATCCGATCGTAGGAGATCTTGGTGAAACACGTTCTCCTACGATCCACTACGATTTCACTCACACTCTTTGACGATTTGTCACGGATTCCACGACTAAGTCCACGATCTACAAGACGCGTTGCGATTCCATTATTCTTATAATAAAAATTATAATAAGACAATCCGTTTTTAATGTATTACAAGAGTTTTTAACATCCTCAACAATTTCTAACATATGAAGAAGACTCAAAAAATAAGTCTTGATAATCGGTGATGTACTGCATCAATTGTCTTCGAGCGAGTTAAATATATACACGCAATCAAAGTTTTGAATTGCTCAACAAAAAATGGTACCTTTAATAATCGAAAAAAAGAAAGATCAAATATAAAATAATCAATGCCATTTCCAGCGTTTTGCGATATAAAATCTTCATCTCCTGGATATTAAGCTTAATCTTGTTCGGATATTGCAAGTGGTATTGAAACTGGTTGTCTATTTCATATCAAATCGTGTTGAATCGCGGCAAATCGTAGTCCTGCATCGTAACAGATCGCAACAAAACTTGATAAGCGTAGGTAGCCGTGATAGAGCGTGGCAAAGCGTAATAACTCATCGTGGTAATCGTACGTGAACGTAACGAAGCTTGAGAGAACGGGATGCAAATCGTAACAGATCTTATCTATAACAAGTATTAGCTTTCCAAAAAAGCTTGGTCGATATCAACATTTATTTAAAAGCGATAAAGAGTAGTATTAGTCAGGCTATGCATGAAATTCACAGAAAAAACTGGTTACACAATAGGAACTTATTCGTTGATAATTCTGAAAAGTTAGAAAATAGCGCATTTGCACTAGACAACTCAAGTCACAGTCATTCATTGCGAACCCGTCGGGGTGAGCATATTGGAATAGTCCAAATTGCTGTAATTCGCATGTCCAGACTCCATGTGCGTGGCATGCTGGGAAAACTGTGTCTCGAGAATGCTTGTAAAATGAGTCTCGAGAATGTTCGCGGAGTGTTTACTTCCTCGGCGCTACTTTGCATGTGTACACTACACACACCTGTTCTATCTTTAGCGCTGTTCTATATCTAACGCTGTATGATAAAGTTGTTTGCAGTGGCGGATTTAAGGGGGCTTTGGGGTTTACATGTACGATAAATGCACAAGTTTGCTGTGTATTGCACACCCATAACAAAACACAAATTTAAAAGACACTTATTCTCTATTTGAGCTGAATCAGGAAGTGGGACACACGTGATCTGATGTTCGAGGAATTTTTCATGCCCTATTTTGTCAGGAACCCCCTCCCTTGGACTTAATTTATTTTCCAGTTTTTTTTTTTATAACCATAGGCTGGATTTCCCCGAATATTGGCTGAACCCTTGGATAACTTTCCCTCCCGTTTTCCTGAGAGAAATTTGAATTTATATTGACATTGAAGGAAAAAAAAGGAATTAGCTAGCATTAAAAAATGTCAAAATTGATATGATAACAGGTTTTACTTTTTTCAGTAAATAATTCATAGTTTGCTGACACTAGTTCTTATGCTTGAATCGCTTCTAAATTCAGTTCAGATATGGTCCAGAAGCAACCAATTTGCTTCATTTTTTCAAAAATTCTCGGGGGAGCCCCCCGAATCCCCATAAATGTGAGGGGGAAATCCCCTATACCCTCCCCTACTCGGGCCTCGCTGGTCATCCATTCAAAATAATGTATGGGCGTTTTACGGCCCCAGTCCCCCTGTCTAGATTGATTTGAGTACACATAATTTCTACTCTGGCTACGCGTGTGAATACAACTGCTATGGGTTCGCACCCTAAGCTTTTGGCTAAGCTTGTAAATTGCTTGACCTGTGCGGTAGGAAAATTCCATTATAACGCAACGAAGGCTAAGCTTGTAAATTGCTTGACCTGTGCGGTAGGAAAATTCCATTATAACGCAAATTAACTTGACCAATCAAAAGCCTTTCAACTTGTATATATTCGCGGGAAAAGCGGAGAGTTCCGATTAAAGAATTTGGGGGAAATGAGGGGAAACTTCTAAAAAAAATTCCTATCAAATTATGTGACTACGCACAGTCTTATCGATTTTTATATCGCTCATTAATTTCTTTGTTGCATTTTTCAATTTGTCTTTGGAAAGAAAATACACAAACAAAATGGAGTATCCTCAACGAAACAGCTTAGTCGGCTGGATGGTGAGAAACTTTTTAATTAGCCCACTGGCAGCCTCGCATTCTAAGTTTGATGCAATGGATCCAAGGATCCAGAAATGTCATTAGGGATTTTGAAGGCATAGGGTTTACTGTATCACACACTAATTGGTCTAAAAGAAAAAAATTGTTCAAGAAAAAATATCATTGTAGATATTACGTTAATGTGCAATATTTCAATTCAGAATTGCGATGCCAAAGCGTTGTCATGACAACATGTCCTACTTTTGTGAAGTGGATAGCTCTGGTCACGTGTTTTTCACTAGTCACAAGAATGTTTCTTTCTATCGGACAATTGCCCCTATTGCAATGTTGAATCTAATGAATCAAATCGAAAGTTGACAAACCTGTACAAATCTAGAATTAGTCGATATCTTGATATCGACTAATGATCGTAACAAATCGCTACAGCGCGTATCAGAGCGTGATGGAGCGTCGGAGAGCGTGTGAAGACCAATTTTATTTATAGAATCGTGCAGCTCCACGATTTTGCTCAATCGTTGACATCGTAGGGCATCGTGGCTAAGTGTAAAAATAGCATAACGAAGTTGTACATGTTCAAGAGTTTTACCCTTTGATTTTTTAAGACCTATGAGTCTTATATCTGTACTCAAGACACAATTACCTTTCAGAATATACATGTAATATATAGTTTATAGTACCTTACAAGGCAAGGCATGAAAATTACCATACGTTGCAAATAAACATTTTCGGCAGAATCATGTGATAAAAAGAATCTCAAACAGATTTTCATTTCATACGATGTATTATGAAACTCTTTGTGCGTTTTATATCCCCTCTCCAAGGCTCGGGGATAGAAAACACACAACTCGTTTAATAATACATCGTATGAAATGAAAATTCATTTGAAATCCTATAGTTATCGTAGATATAGATTTTTCAACTTGTTTCAACTTCTTTTTTCAACTTTTTTTTCAGCTTTTTTCGAAGTTATACTCTTTTTTAACTTTTATCGAAGATTTACTTTTTCAACTTTTTTTTCAACATTTTTCAACTTTTTTTGTCATCTTTTTTGTCAATTTTTTTCAACTGTTTTGCACCAAATATTGTTCGTGATTCTATTCAATATTTCTTTACAACCGTGAAAGTAACTTTTCTGTTGTGGCGTTCATTTCATTTTACTCATTTATCTTTCTTCTCTATTTCATGTGTTTTTATTTCATTTTTTCTTTAATTTTCAGGCATTTATGGCGTACCATGGGATGTATGTGCAAAACAGTACTATCGGGCGATTGTTTCCTTCTCAAAGAGCCAGTCTTCGAATTCATCGTTGAAAGAAATTCACTTCGTAGATAAAGATCAACGAATGATAGATTGCATTACAAAAGTATTTGAAAAATCATTTGCATCTGAAGCATCAACATGAAACAAATAACTGTGATTTGAACAATATTCTGAAAGGTTTCTACACTACTCCCAAACACATGTACATATGTACCCTAGCAATATGTATTACAAAAAATAAACAGAAATGAAATTTAAAATAAAAATGATTTATTGTTCATAATCATACTCAAAATTCTTCACATTGTCTACAACATTATAGGTAAATTCAGTTTTGTTAATCATATTAGAAATATGTAGTTGTATAAGAAATAAAGCATATTAACAAAGGTTAAACCAAAGAATGACAAAACGTTTTAGATAGTTTAGCTCTTTTCATATTCATGATTTGAATTTCCTCTATTTCGTCCTCGAGCATCACTGATGATACATCATTTCTTGAAATACACATATGGTGCACTACATTTATACATAATATAGCAATCGAACATATTTATAAATTCAACCATTAGGGTGATTTGCCTGGTCTTGGACTGGTAGGCCCCGAGGGTATTGTTTGACAAGTTAAACGGTGTCTCGGCACTTGACGTGAAATATATTTCATAATTCTCCTTCACAATAAATTTTAAAAAGCTTGAATAAGATTATGGAAATCTACCTAAAGACATAGTTCTGTCCTTAGCTGATTCTTTTGCTTGAATAAAGGGTCATTTTCAGAATTTCGATAATCGAAAAATCATTATTTAAGGTTCCTATATTTTGACCCGAACACCGCATCTTGTTTTGTTTCATGTATTTTCAAGAGTTTGTAAGGCTTTTGATTGTCAATTTCGGGTTCTGGCTGTTATAGCGTTTTGCCTTGGGTGTTGCAGCAGGGTATTGTTGGAGATCCGTTCTTTCATTAAACATAAAATGCTAATACAGCGTAATGATAACACCACAAGTTTTCATTCATCGTGATCAGTTAGAAAACTTGACGAACAATTACGTCGATAAGACGTTTTCGGACAACATTTTTTTAACATTCAATAATTCATATCAAAGGATAGATAATTACCATATCCCTATATACAGAACGAACCTTATCATTTTATTTGGTCAATTTATATTTCGAAATAGACGTTCATATCCCAACGAAAACGATGAAATACATGTACCAAGTTAATATCTTCTTAACACTTCATCATTTTGATCATACTTCACATTAAAGTTCATTAGGATAGACACTCTGAAAACAGCCGGAACGCCAATCCCTATTTTGACGGTTGGAAGCATTGTTCTAAAAGGGGCGGATAACTCTTGACACACAAAGTAACAGGATAAGAAATTAATTGGGCTAAACGACCTTAATTGTTTGTCTCAAATCTTAAATATTATTATACAACAAATAATACTCAGATATAATTCCCTACAAATAACTGGAATTCCTCTGAAATGGATTTTTGATATTTTTCAGCCCTGCTAAAGATCTATCGAAAATTGTGCATACACCATTGATTTTAAAAGCTGACACAAATGCTCCCCTTTGTACTTCTGGTCAAAATTCAATGATAATCTTTTCAACAAAATCGATCCAATTATGATACCTACATAGAATTCAAGTCAATAAGTACTCTATAAATACCAATAATTACGATATTACGAGGACCTGATTTTAATCAAAATTCATCATTAGGGACTCAGAATACACCGAATGCAAGTGGAAACGGAATTTTGAACATTTGTATGATGGTTTGACACCTTGTAGATGATTTTGTGATAATGTCATGTCTCACTTTGGTAAATCTAACCACTTATCAATGTCGACTTGGGTACATGTGTAATAAAATAGGAAAACAGATCGCTGGCGAAAAACTGCCCTTGAAAAAGCCCGATGTATTTCAAAATGCCATAAAATTTACCCGATTAAGTGTTATGTCTTGAAACGGTATCTCTATTGCTATCAAAATCACTTGTGTCATTCTTGTTTACACTTGCAGCACAGTCCGTATGACGCGTTTTTGATGACGTGGTACAATGTCGTCATATTCAAAACATTTGTCACGAGACTTCGTTTTTAAACTTCAAAGACAAGTGCCGACTGGCTTTCCAGCTGTAAGGTCAATTATCAAAGGCCAAGTTTATTTCCAGGCTAAAAATAGGGTTTTTTTTTGCAATGAAAAAACATAATTAATTAAAATCAAGTGTTTTGTCCAATTGTTCTGAAATTCTGAATAATGATAAAGGAATAATCTTTTACATGTATTTCCTTATCTACCTGATAATCAAATACATTGGTCAGTTAGACTCTTGACAACTATATATCTCAAATCATAGTGTGAAAAAAACTTTATTGATTTTAATCGACGAGTTAGACATTGATTTTTTCAATGACGAGTTTTCAGTATACATGAGTTACTGCGTTACATCTCACCAGCTTAGTTTTGATGATTTCCCTTAATAATACAAGTATTTAAGATTATGGATTATGAAAAATAGAAAATGGGAGAAATTTATCATCATGTTTTCACTTTTCTAGTCTTGGTTTGATCCAAACTTGCCATAGATATCAATGCAGTTGAATCTGTTAGGCTTCACGTGGTGTGACTTATCATGAATGGGTAAATACAGATTTATATCAGAGTAGAAGTACAAATCGCAGTTAAGGCGAGAACGACGTATCTAATTGACCATATTTTACCTATTTGGACAATACCGGAATTGGTAAAATATGGTCAATTAGATACGTCGTTCTCAAGAAATCGTAATCATCCTTGAATGGCAGATTAATGCGCAATAAGTTCTTTGAAGCGAACATAGAACTTTCTCAGGAACATCATAAGCCGTTCCCCTAAATAACGTAAGAAATTGTAATAACTCCGACTAAAAAATTATGAAAATCTTCTAAGATAAATAACTGCGAATCCGAGAGAGTGAACTTAAAGAAAAGTAAAGTCAGTCTAAAAAGTAAAGTTCTAAAAGTGCCGAAATTTGACGTGGTCCCCCCTTTTTATACTGGCCCTAAATTAAAAGATGCTACGCCCTTTATTCGAATGATCACGCATTGATTCGAAAGATATCCCCCTTTTTGCGTGTCACTAATTTCCCAGTTCCCGAAAACTCCCGGAACTACGAAACAGAGAGCGACCTGCTCGGGCGTTAAGAGGTTCAACTCGTCACTCTCCCCTGTCTGACGTACCAACAAAAGCACAAGACTCGACTCACGGGCAGGAACACGTTACGTCGCCGTACAGTACCGTTGTCAGAGGTATTTAAAGCTCTGCACTTAAAACCGTCCGTTGACATTATGCTACAGGTGAGGTTATGAAGGAAACCATCCGTTGTCGTGACAATGAGCATGTGTGGAAAGTATGATTTTCTAATAAACGTTGAAATTTCAGAAGTAATACACTCGAAAAGTCAATGGCGATGGTCATAACAGCTTTTGGTTTATATGCTTTTCTGGTACTGATATACAGTTTGAAAAAAGGAGATCGAGTTGGCGTCCTTTGATCACCACGTCCTGCACATGTGTTATTCTTCCTTTTTCTTGAAATCTTTTAATATTCAGGTTATCTTATTCCAGAAATATACTAATAATAAATGTCAAGTCTAAATAATGCTCCTCTGGTAGTGTCGTGATCACGAATTCAATTTTGGACAACTTTTTATGGACTTTTCTAAAATTAGTCCGTTGTCAATCCATGTTGCGAAAGTTCTGTCCTTTGTCAGATTCCGTTGTCTGCTTTGATATTTTATTGGATGAAATGATACTATGATACCGGTACTAATCATTTATATTCATCAAGACCATGATATACTGTAAACAGCTATCAATACGCATAATTTAATTTTCAACCTATTTAGAATGGAGACTGATTTGCCCAGAATTATATTCGCCGAATCATCCGTTTTGTTAAGATATCCTTAACGTTAAATTTTATTCGTCCCGTCTTAAATTCATTTTCTGGGCTATGGGTGAAAAGGGTTAAATATAAATGGAGGCGAAAATTTGACTGTATACATGTATATGCAGTATCTTACTTTATAAGTGTATTATAAACCGGTGAAATGCAGTAGTTTTCTCATAGGAAAGTTGGCTATATAAGAGGTTTCTTCCCCCTTGGAGATATTCCGCTATATATCAGACTTTCCTCTTATTAGCATGGATTTTCCCCATAGAGAAGAAATGTTATTTAACCATTTTCCCCCTGTTAAGTCCGGATTTTGTGTAACTTCCATTGGCTTCCAATATTGGAAAATACATGAAAAATACTCCAATGGTCTTTCATATATATACATAGCACCCCATGTCTCCTCTTAACCACCAAAAGTTTCTATCACTCTTGAAAAGTGGACTTTATAATTTGATTTTTATCATCGGTTCTGCAGAAGGAACTCGACATTTTGAAAAGTTAACAGACTGGCGGAAGACAGATGGTGGGCTGTAAAAAAAAATCACAAAACTTCAACAGAGCAGGATATAATTACTCTTCCCGGACACTTGACACTATTCCTATTTTTTTCTTTTGTAGAATATGTAAGAGGTTTCTGGGAGGGGAGATTAGACACACACATACACATATGGGGATTTAGACACATTCATATATTCAGACAAACACATATATACAGACAAACACATTCATCAACAGACACACTCATACAGAAAGATATGCATAGGCAGACAGATAGACAGGTAGACAGACATACACAGATGTACTCACACACACAAATAAAAACATGTATTGACTTTCATTTCAGTAAATCCACAGTTCACTACAGCATGCAAGACAGACGGAAAATGAGACTAGGTCAGTATCTCTTTCTTGACAAAAACCTCTCATCAAGTCAAGCAGGTAGACGCAGATAGTCAAGCACTCACAGAAAAACACACACAGGGAGAAACAAAAAGAGATACGCACAGACAGACTCAAAGACAGACACTGATCAAAACACAGACATGAACATCCTGAAAGGAACATCCTGAAAGACATACACAGACATGCGCAAAACGACAGACTGACAGACACAGGGACATACACAGACATATGCACATCTAACGGACAGACAGGCATGTATATAGACAGACACACACACAAAAGACACAGACAGATGCACTCACGCACAGAAAGACGCACAAGCTAACAAACGCGGACAAAAGAACTCACTCGCAGGCAGACGGAGACACCGATATCGACGCTGACATAAAACAGACACACGAACTTACATACAGACACACACAAATGTAAGTAACATATCAACTACAATTTTCATCATCACCTGACATACACATGTAAGGTTTATATCATACCCCATCGAAGATCTCTATTGAATGCAAAATTATAAAATTTGATGTTTCAAAGAGAAAATCCAAACCATTAATGGTAGTAGGGAAAGGAGCTGTTAAGATAAGGGCTTGATTTAGCCCTGAAATTACTCGATTATTTCTCGTGCGCTGTCCTTCTTTTTCAGGTAAAAAGTGGTCGGGATTAAAATATAAAATATTAGAAGATTCTTTGTAGGTTTTTATTTAAATAGATTTGGTGAAAGATGTTATAATTACGGGTTGAAGAGGTAGGGGTACGGATGAGAGAAAACGTCAAATATCGAGCGAAAATTCATAAAAAATGCATTTGTTTACACAAATTTGATGTTTATTATGCTTCTCTACCTTTTAATGTCAAACTTGGATAAGAAAAATTAACCTTAATGTTATTATATCAATATAATCGGCAAAAATCGCAATTCGGAAACTGAAAAACGGTTATATTTTGTATTTATCAGCCACATATGTAGCTTTCAGGCGCGAAATACGTACAGTGTAGAAATAGACAACTTTCTCATTCATTTCCTTCCTTACGTTTAATCATTTGATCGGAACACACTCTGAATAGATTGTTACATGATATAAAAAGAAAAAATGGCAATTTTAATTTATTTTAATACTCTAAATACTGATTCTAAAATAGTCATCCACCCCCCCCCCCTTTTTTTTCGTTTTTCGCCTGTGGGACATTCTTCCCCCCCCCCCCGGTTCAGAACCCCACATGGCCAGAAAATTCATTTTATTGATGTACACCTTTGATACAAGTGGCATTCTAAACCGAGGGGGTGAGGGCAATGTTGTAGAAAACCATTCCCGTTTTCCATTTATTTCTATAGGAAAAACGCTTATTTTGACCCAAAAATCGGTCTTATTTTGAATAATTTATTCAACCTGACAGAAGATTCATATCTGGACCAAGTAACTTCTTATTTTTACCGAAAATTTTTCTCAATTTTTGCATTTTGAAATTTCGACTTTTCAGGGCAGATTTTACGCCTTATCTTAACAGCTCCTTTGCTTTAGGAGACTTTAAAGACTACAATAAAAAAGGTTTTTTTTCGCCGGAGGGGGGAGGGGGTCTCCAGTAAGTGTATAGCAGTTATACGGAGCTACTATGGGCAAAATTATAATGGCAATTTATTACATGTATTTTATTACTTTGTACGTTTATATTCATTTTTGTGCATTTGATATCCATTTTGTCCCTTCGATAAAACGCTGCCTAATAAACCATCTGTAGGTAAGAATCTTACTGTTTCTGGAAAAAAGCATGCGAAAATTCTAGATCAAAGAGCGATTTCGTGTAAAGAACGTTCGGAACAATTACGTGATAAAAGCTGAGGCTATCAAAATGTCTTCAATGACCGATGATTGATGTCTCTGTTTTTCACGCTATATATGACTTCAAAATTTCTTTAACGATTATTGTTCAATTGATCAATGTATAAATATGATCTCATCCTACACCTATTCAAATTCATGAATCATTTTTTCAATTTTAAATCTTTTCTATACGTTCTATGTTCACGTAACGTGAAAATTATATGATATCCTGCTTTACAAAAGAAGAAAAAAGAAAAAGCTGAATACTGTAAGAATTAACTAAGCTAATTTAATTGCTCAGCCTTAGATTCGACGTAAAGATTCAATTCTCCATTCATGCCCGAATACCGTTAAGAGTCATGACAACGGACCATATCTTCTTGTCTTGTCATAACAACGGACATTCTTTATCAAATAATCTAAGTATACAATAAATATACAATGTAAAAGACGGTGATTCACATATATTATTTGTATAATATTGTCGATAATCTTCTACATAAAATTGGTATATAAAATGAAATAATTAAGAGAAAGGATAGTTTTCCTGATCAAATTTCCGTTTTCGTTGCTGACAGTAGGTCACCGCCAATTAGATCTCCTCATAACATAAAAGGAGTTTTATTCATTTCATGTTAATAATGTATTACTGTAGCGTGTGGCTATCCCCCGTTGGCGTTTTAAAAGAAATCACCGGTTGCCTAATGATTTATTTGTAATTTTACTGAAATTTTGTCGATAATTTTCATGACAACGGATGGTTTCCAACATATCCTCACCTGTTGCATAATGTCAACGGACGGTTTTAAGTGCAGAACTTTAAATACTTCTGACAACGGTACTATATGGCGACGTAACGTGTTCCTGCCCGTGCGACTGCCATGCCTAACACTTATCAAAGTACTTAATCTCTTAATCCCTAAAAATAATAACAATAAAAACATGTCGGAGTAGCCGTATTCTCTCGACAATGTGCAACAATAGATTATTATCATTGCATCATTGCGAACAGTTGTTTTGACTATCATTTATTATTATTATTACTCTAATGTATTTCAAATAAGCCGAATTCTAGGATTGATGACCCCAAAAATTATCACCTTGAGCAAGAAGCATCTTTGCCTCCAACATGGAGTTTACGTACTTAGAACATGCTTTTGCATAGTGTATTTGTTGTGAAATGGATACGACACAAGGACGCGAAGAGGGAATGTTGCTGCACGTGAAGGGGAAGTTTGTGATGATAAAATAAAATCGTCAACTTTGTCATAAAGAGAGGCGTTCAAATGACCGTTGTCACTGATTGTAAAAAGTATGTGTAAGAAGGAGATTGAAGTGCTGGTCTCAGTTGTATTTTTGATTTCCATGTGACCTCTCTCCCACAATAATTATGCAAATTAGTTATTTTGATCTTCAGTTAATTTCTATCTATTTTGTATACGAGATATTTACAATCGTACACAATGTCCAGGAGAAAATAGCTCTAGTTTCAAATGTTCACTTTACGATCATGTAGTGAACTGATGTAAAAGAAATGATTGTCGTTCCCGCCAGTGTATAACCCTTCGTCTGTCAAGACGTGGTGTTCTAACGTCACTCGACAGCTACAGAAGCTATAATGGTTCGGCTGTCACAGGTTTTGGTGCAATACTAAAAGTAGGCGAAATAGTGAGAGTTTTTTCAAAATTGAGGCATTACTTTGCGTATACGTCTGGATTCCAATTTATTGCTGAATTTCGATGGCGATTTCAAAATGATTTTGAAATGTCCTTGGCTTATTATGTAAACTGCGCATGATTTTGTATAACAAACACTCAGAGAACGATTCTCATACTGCTATAACCAACATGTTACTTTCGTATGATAATAAACTTTAAAACTAATATAAGGACTTTTCATTCCAAGTTACAAAATTACAAGTAAATTCACACAACCACGGAGTTCACAGATTTGTAGACCCGAGAGGATTTTTAAAATTCGACATTTTCTTATAATGGTTGCCATGGTTACGTTTACCCCACTTATTTTATTTGAGCTTTTGAAAGAGTGCATTGTATATTAGAATAAGATATTATCGCATTTTTGACAATGAAATGGATTTTTTGATTTATCAAATTCAGAAAGTCCGATTTATCAATATTTCAAACCCCATGGAAACGGTTGTTATGAGAATGAAGGTCCTTGAAAACCTACTTATTTTAGTGTTTATTTTTATTGCTTTCAAATAATTAGATGAAGTTGCTTCTTAATTAACTCAAAGCAATGGAAAAACAGAAAATAAAATCTTAATATTTGTCATAATGAGCAGGGCTTGTCGCCATGGTAACCATATCTATGAAGAAAATCTGAAAAGATAACAAATATGGTTAAGTATCTTATATATATAGCCTCTATTTTCGAATTTGATTATGATTGATATGATAAACCACTTGTATGAGACGCATTATGGCTTTGAAATTGTTTAACATTCATATTTTAGTATCTTGTGAGCTGGTTATCATGGCAACCAAGTCACATGACAATGACATGTTGATTTTTTTTGCCTTGCTTTTATCCCTACCCGTACATGATATTTCATGAAAGTCGGAGAATATGCGAATCCGAAAATGTTTGGTGCTTACAGAAAATTGGTGTTTTAGAGATACTGATAAGGGTAT
Organism: Pinctada fucata; assembly: GCA_028142955.1. Classification (NCBI taxonomy): domain Eukaryota; kingdom Metazoa; phylum Mollusca; class Bivalvia; order Pterioida; family Pteriidae; genus Pinctada; species Pinctada fucata. The sequence continues at coordinate 32,563,630 of AP027112.1, read as the reverse complement.
AACAAGGAATGACAAATATTGATAATGACCATATCCCTGTATACAGCACAAAATCGATTATTCAGAAAATCAGATACCGAAGGCATACAAAATCAGGATAAAACAGGACCAAAGCAAACAAACAAATATATATGAAACATATGAAAAGAAGCGAACTCCCGATACGGGAGTGAGATCAGGTGCCAAGGAAGAGTAATAATCTCCTGCCTGCATGCAACACCCGTCGCTTCAATTCTGTAGAACTGTCACATCCGGTTTCTTCCATTTCGGAAGACATAGAGTACAATCTTTGGTTGGATTGTTCAAATGGTCTATGAAAGAATATCATCCACCATTCTGGAGAGTGGGACATCATAGTGTATGACGAGTTCCCCATATCGACCGTAGAACTTCCTCAGTGACGATGTTAGTCGGTCACAAACATATCCCTGACTGAGAAGCTTATCTGAAAGACGCCTAGCTTTCAGAACAAAATCCGTATATTTGGTACTTGCTCTGATATAGCGTATCAACTGAGATATGAACACGCCATAAGCAGGCGATGAAGGGATGTTGCTACTTTGAAAAGTTTGTAATGCTGAAATTGAAGTCGTGACGTTTGTCATAGAGTGAGGTGTTCATGTGACCATCAGTGTCGTAGGACAACATTAATTATGTTCAAATAGGATGCTGAATTATTTGTCATGTAATGTTCGCTACAATTCTTCACACTAACTATGTAAAAGATCACTGTTAAAAATTCGTCCAGGCACACGTAATTCGGATAAGCATACTATTTCTAATGTATATATCTAATGACAGTCCCATGTCACCCTAACAATAAAATTGTTCTCCGTCTTTTTATATGTTGTCATGCATCATTGTTTATTTTGGTTTTAGTGTTTTCCTCTTGCTCCTATATGTCTTTTTGGTGTCATCATTAGAGATATTTCTGTCACTTGTTGCAATCAGGTACATTTTGTCCCATGTCTTATTTTTACTCTAACAGAATACCGCGACTAACTCCTATCTTTATATCTACATATACATATTTACATCCGTTAATTTCTATTCCCATGTCGAAATATCGACCAATATTCAATGACGTACGACGTTCTTGTGATCGTAATTCGTTAACATTTTTATGCCCCCGGAATCAAAGATTCGGGGGCATATAGTTTTTGGCCTGTCCATCTGTTTGTCTGTTTGTCTGTTTATCTGTTTGTCTGTTTGTCTGTTTGTCTGTCTGTTTGTCCGAAAAATTTAACATTGGACATAACTTTTGAATGGGAAGTGATAGGCTTTCATATTTCACATGTGTATTCCTTGTGACAAGATCTTTCCATTGATACCAAAATTTTTGACCTCGTGACCTTGACCTTGACCTTTGACCTACTTTTCAAAAACTTTAACATTGGGCATAACTTTTGAATGGGAAGTGATAGGGCTTTCATATTTCACATATGTATTCCTTGTGACAAGACCTTTCCATTGATACCAAAATTTTTGACCTCGTAACCTTGACCTAGACCTTTGACCTACTTTTCAAAAACTTTAACATTGGGCATAACTTTTGAATGGTACGTGATAGGGCTTTCATATTTCACATGTGTATACCTTGTGTCAAGACCTTTCCATTGATACCAAAATCTTTGACCTCGTGACCTCGTGACCTTGACCTTTGACCTACTTATCAAAAACTTTAACATTGGGCATAACTTTTGAATGGGAAGTGATAGGGCTTTCATATTTCACATGTGTATTCCTTGTGACAAGACCTTTGCATTGATACCAAAATTTTTGACCTCATGACATTGACTTTGACCTTTGACCTACTTTTCAAAAACTTTAACATTGGGAATAACTTTTGAATGGTACGTGATAGGTCTTTCATATTTCATATGTGTATTCCTTGTGACAAGACCTTTCCATTGATACCAAATTTTTGACCTCGTGACCTTGACCTTTGACCTTTTAACCCAGTGACCTCACATACATGTACTTAACAGAAAATAGTGTTCATACTAACAAAGATGCCACCGGGGGCATTCGTGTTTTACAAACACAGGCTTTATTTTAACTTCTCTTCAATCTGCTTGTAAGATGAACACTTACATTATATCTGTTTCTCCTTCATGTAAACATTATATACATAGAAAAATATTTATAATTTACCTATGAACTTTCATACTAAATCTACATAATGCAATCATAATACATACATAAATCGTACATGTTCTTTGCTTACACTTGCCGACCATGAAAACGTTATCATGGCTATAAGTGCCAAGAAGGGGGGGGGGGGGGGGGTTGCGCTGTGCGAATGTGGCACTTAGTGTACAATAATTTATATGTGATCATTTCATGATCATAATCGATGACAAATTAACAAAGCTTTGAAAGTCCATCAGAGTGCTAAAGAGTCCAAAAACACCTACATATCTTCATCTTCATCTTCATCTAATAACGTCCAACCTTACCTTACCCCCACAGGGATAATCTATTGAAAAAATTGAAATAATCCATGTATTATAAGCTCGTATCTAGGAAACATTTCTCATAAACTCGTTAAGATGTACAATGTCTTTCAATCCAGAACGTTTCTGTGTGTGTCCTTTTGACAAGAACAAATTCCGTGTACTTATTACGCGCCAAAACTTTTTTTTTCGTAAATCGCTGACGTCAAACAACTGTGACGTCATTCTGTCCGACAAAAATGACGGAACGTTAAGATCGGTTTGGTGAGCACTGTAAGACATGTAGTGTAAAATGTGCCTTTATAATGCAAGGAAGCATAAATATAATACATCATTGATCTATAAAATTATTCATTATAACATAATAACAGCGAATATAACGTCAAAAGCAAGTTATTCCCGAATTTTAGATACTCGCGATCGAAGACCCGACATCACCACTTTTGACGTCATTTGCTTTTACGACGTCATATATTTGATTCAACGTCACAGTTAAGAGTTAGTGAAATGTTGTTTTGTCGGGTCATGGTCTGTATGAAATTCAAATCTACATCGGTAATGTGAAAATCGGCTACTCCAATGATATGTCTACTGTAAATTTCGAAAAAGGACTGTTTAGTGATTTATTGTGCTAACTGCAACCGACTCTTGTTAGAGATCCCTTTCTTTTTTAACACAAATATATAAAATTACACCAGCAGTTTTTATACCATGTGATAAATTAGAAAAATGGCATATTACATCCAAACGATGTTATCGGGCAACATTAAATTTCAAGGAATTACCTAATGATTATTGTGAAAGCCTCGACCATGTTTTCTTTTGAAAATGAAAAAAATGTTAATCTTAAGATAAAATTCGGGGATTGTAATGTATTCAGAGGATAATTCCCTTTTTATAAGATGTATTTCCTTTCCCTCCCTGATAATCAAATACATGTAATTTGGTTAGTTAGACTCTTGACTATACTATAAATTTTAATTTATAGTCCGAAACAAACGATATCGATTTTAACCGAGGAGTTTGATATTGATTACTTCTCTAACGAAACGACATACATGAAATACTGAGTTACGTCTCTTCCGGTTTTTTTTCAGTCTTTTTTATCCTAATAAAACATGTATCTTTGAGGACTGGTTATGATATATTATGAATTTAGTGAATAGAGAAGTATATATGAAAAGACGGGAGGAGATCTCCAACAAGACCCCGTTGCAGCATCAACAGTAAAACACCAAAACACCCGATGCAAAAACACAAAAGACGAGTACAGCACGAGACGGAAAAGAGACACACGACATGTAAACATCAAACACAAAAGACTACACATAAACCGACGAGACCAATGGGTAACCGGTGCCGACTTTGGACGGCCATCTGTCACGCAAGTAGCAAATGGTGTGGTTATCCTGGATTACGTGCGCACAACCCTCTCACTTCTCCAATTACCCTCTCGTTACCTTCTCGAAGAACGTACAATTGTGGTGTAAAACAACCTCCTCACTGTAAGATGACATCACACAAACAAGTCCGCAAAACGCAGAGGCCCCAGAGACACAGATGAATATGTAAATGGATATAAAAAGAGGGCATGCGTAATACAGTCCGTGCTCTGCCGGCTGTAGCGAGCTCATGTATGCAGTCACCCGAGGAGCCCGACTGACATTCAGAGAGGACAGGTGGTCGGGGCCCTGTCTTCTCTAAAGAGGTTCATATCTCAGTTGATACGCTATGCCAGAGCAAGTACCAAATATACGGATTTTGTTCTGAGAGCTAGGCGTCTTTCAGATAAGCTTCTCAGTCAGGGATATGTTTGTGACCGACTAACATCGTCACTGAGGAAGTTCTACGGTCGATATGGGGAACTCGTCATACACTATGATGTCCCACTATCCAGAATGGTGGGTGATATTATGTCATAGACCATTTGAACCATCCAACCAAAGATTGTACTCTATATCTTCCAAAATGGAAGTAACCGGATGTGACAGTTCTACCGAATTGAAGCGACGGGTGTTGCATGCAAGCAGGAGATGCTTACTCTTCCTGGGCACCTGGTCTCACTCTCATATCGGGAGTTCGCTTCTTTTCATATGGTGGAGGTTTTTGTTTTTGTTTGCTTTGGTTCCTGTTTTATCCTGATTTTGTATGCCTTCGGTTTCTGATTTTCTGAATTATCGATTTTGTACTGTAGACAGGGATATGGTCATTATCCATATTTGTCATTTGAACAGGGCCCGTCATGGAGTCCCGTCGTCACAGTCAGTCAGAGTGCAAGTCTCAAGGATGCGCTTGTACAAGACTGTAGATTGGTCAAGTACCAAGCCTAGTGTCCGTCTGGTGACATTAGGATCATATCCACGGTATGTAGTACCAATCGCAGTAGAAGTAGAAGTACCAATCGCAGTTCAGGAGTAGAAGTACCAATCGCAGTTCAGGATTCAAAGATCCAGTGTTATATGGCATCATTGCGTAAGTCTTCATTAATAAGGCAACCGCGAACCCCCGAATGGAGGAAGGACAAGGTTCCAGAGAGGAGTGAGCGTCCTCTGCATGCAACACCCGTCGCCAATTATAAACGTGCCAATTCCGGTTATGTCCAAATACGTCCAATTAGAAAGGTTCAGTTAGAAAGGTAGTGATGAAATATTTTTTCCAGCATGATATTTGTTTCTTGGAAATTTTATCATATAATATTTTTTCCAAGGAACTTTTATCGTGTATGAACAATTCCAAAAGGAAATTTTATTATGTAATGAATCATCCATGATCATAATGAAAATTCTCAAGCCATGGAAAATATATTACATAACAAAACCTCCACCTGAATTATTTTGTTAATTTGTAATGTTCATATTGAAAGTTCTGATACTAGTACCATGGAAAAATCGTTCAGAACAAAACTTCCAATAAGGATTTCATATCTGTGCATAATTATTAATATGAATTATGGCAAAACCATTGTGAGGACGCAGATGAAATATAATTTCAATGAATTAATACCCAATTTTCACCATATATTTTTTACTAAGTTAATAAGAATAAAATATGTCATACAATATGTGTTCTTGTTATTTTTTCCAGCATCATTTTTACCGTCTTTATCAGCCTTACATTAGTTTTTTTTTTCTTGAAATCAAGGACTTATAAACAGATATTATAAGTCCTTGTGTCATCTTAATCTATACATTTAATTCCTTTGATCTTGACGAAAACCAAGGAAAAGAGAACTCGGGTAAGAAAACTGTGGGCACAAACCATTAAAATTAAAAAAAGAAGAAAGAATTTTACTGTTTTCTGAAGTATTAATATATTGTAAGATTAACATGTATCTTGATTATTCAATGAATTCAAGTAAACTTTTAAATGTTTACTTTTTAAATCTCATTAGGTGATGAAATGTCAGTTGTCGAATCAGGAATATGTATCCCCCCTTGCACCCACCCATCCCTCTCCCCATTTACTTTCACCGGAAAAATTAGCATTCAAAATGTAGAAGAGAGAGAAAAATTCCTTTTCGGCGCCGTCTATAGTGTTATCAGCAATATATTGTTTTATGGGATGGTCTGGAAAAGGGAGTTAAAACTTACAAATTAAGTACAGTATAACATTAGTATTACAGGATTTTCCCTTCTAAATAATGTAAATGATTTTCCAATGTAATATCTGAAGACAAAATTCTTGCTCATTCCTTTACTTTAAAAGAGGGTGAAAGGGAGGAGGAGGGGCGGTTAAGGAAGGAGAGAGGGGGAGGGGGAAGAAGGAAGGGTGTGGGAGGGGAGATAAGGGGGCGGAGAGAGCGGGTACCCCATGTCTGCTCCCCACCCCCATAAAAGGCAAGGATGAATGGGAGGGGGAGGGGAGGAAGGAGGCAGCTGGAGGGAGGCAGAAGGGAGGGAGGGAGAGGTTAGGAGGTGGGAGAAGGGAGCGGGACAGGGGAGAGAAGGAGAGAAGTTAGTAGAAATCTACCCCCTGTCTGCCCCCCCCCCTTTGAATACAATCAACCCCCCCTGTCCTTTCTACAAAAAATCTGAAGCCTTCACCCCTCTACCTTGGATCCGCTTATGATTTACCTCCTCTACCTTGGATCCGCTTATGATTTACCTCCAAGGGAAAAAAATACCCAGCCTTATTTCTGACAGAAAAAAAATATACTTCATGCTTTGAACAGAGCCCCAGCTGTGTTGACCTATTTGTACTAAATACTGTAAATGATGACGTAAGTTCTGACGCGTTGTAAACAGAACCAAAGACAGCAGACATTTAGAGGTTTGTGTTGGGATTTACACTGCATAGATTTCCTGTATATTCTACATGTAGATCTTATATATGTGGAGAGAAACCACATTATTCGATCTACAGGTATCAAAATATCAGCCGCAAATCATCCTTGAAAGCAAAATGAAGTTCGGTAAGTCGCTGATCGCGCTGATATTTTTTTGTTTGTTTTTTTTCTCTCAGCATTATGAGTTTATCCATGGATTTTTCTGAGGGAGCTGTCGATGAAAGAAAGTCCGCGAAACAAAGTTGTATGCTGACGTCGCGTCGCATGCTGACGTCACGTTGTAATTTTCATAGAGGATATTCAGACTAAACATGGTATATGTTGGAAATGATGGTGCAATGTCAGTATTACGTGAAGCAAAGTACAAATCATACATTGGGACACTGGAGGAGTAAGCCAAACGAAGAATATTCAAAGGAGATCGAGAAATCTTGGTCATCGATGGGTTTCATTCTGTCGTCAAGTGACATTGTCAAAAAAATAAGCTTGCGCTTCACGCCGATCAAATGGGCAATGGGGAGAATGACGTCATTGACCACGGTTTTAGAACCTATAGGTATAGCATAGAATTCAATTGAAAAACACCATTTTTCCTATATATATACACGTGTTACCTTGATGAGGACTACGTCCGCGCCTGCGGCGCGGGCTGCGTCCTCTATTAATAATAATAAAATATTATAATGAACGTAAAAATTTAAATATTAAAATAGAATTCAGAACAAGAAATACCAAATTTTGAAAATCATATCTTGTACAATTAATGTACAGTACAGCTAATAATTTTATCCCTACATTATTTCTTCCGATAGCTGAGTGGTTTATTTGTAGAAAAAAATTTAAAAACTATTATAATGAAATGTCCAAAGTAATCTTCCTTAGGGAAGTGGTGTAACATCATCAAATAAAACAAACTCTTTTTTTCAAATTTTCGACCGCGTGGTCTTTATCAAGAAAATTTTACAGACACAATATAAAGTCTATGTAACGTCCATCTTTGCGCTTGTAATGTTTGTTTAAGCGCTTGCTTATCATGACGTCATAGACGTCCTGAGACCTGGAAAAACGCATTAACGCAACGTCATAATTCCCGCGCTACTGCTAAGACTGCTACTGCTACTGCTACTGCTACTGCTATTGCAACTGCTATTTACGTCGGCGAAACAGAGAGAACTTTAAAAGAACGCATCAGCGAACATCTGCGTGACATAAAAAATTCAAATGAAAAACCAATTAATAGCCACTTCGAAAACCATAACGCGAAGGACATTGAATACGCGGTTCTACAAAAATTAGGACATAACGGTAGAGCTATGCGTCTTCTTGTAGAGGATATTTGGATAAGAAAACTAAATACTTTAGCTCCGTGCGGATGCAACGTTCAGCGCAACCGTTGATACCTTAGTACACATCTTAGCAGTAGCGCGGGAATTATGACGTCGCGTTAATGCGTTTTTCCAGGTCTCAGGACGTCTATGACGTCATGATAAGCAAGCGCTTAAACAAACATTACAAGCGCAAAGATGGACGTTACATAGACTTTATATTGTGTCTGTAAAATTTTCTTGATAAAGACCACGCGGTCGAAAATTTGAAAAAAAGAGTTTGTTTTATTTGATGATGTTACACCACTTCCCTAAGGAAGATTACTTTGGACATTTACCATTAAACTCCTTGTGAGAGATGACGACAGGCAACAATTTGCTGCTCCGGAGACTGAAGGAAAAATATGCGAGGTATGTGTCACACACAGAATTCCTGAAACGCTGCATCAATGATTCTCTAGTTACGACCGGTTTTAAAATTAATTGCAAACCAAACATTGTTATGGACAAGGATATTTCAAAAAAATGTGAAAAGATAAAACTCGATGCATCTATAAAACTGATGGAACTCACCGTGCAAGCATGTGAAAAGGGTATAGCAGGCATGTCAGAAAGAATAGATTCACTGGAAGCTACGGAAAGTGAGGATGTTATACACGATGCAAATGTATATTATGAACGTGAGCGACATCGGTTGGAGAAGGTCAAGAAGGGTAAGATTAATAGGCTCTTATGTAAGGATACTAGTCTAGGTGCCATTCATGAAACCCAAAAATTTGTTACGCACAAAATGTTTTTGCATGAAAGTGTTGTCAATACCCTCTTATTTGATAATCCGGCTGATGCCACTCTGGCATCCTTGGGCATTTCGAAATTTTGGGGTAAAATGGAATTTTTCGAAGAAAAACCGTTGAAAATAGGAGAACTTCAATTACTTTTTCCATGCTGCAGCTAGATCAACAAAATTGGTACCAAAAGAACGACAATTTAATTTTCTTTAAGTCTCAGGCTCAATTTACCAATTTACTTGTCAATAAAATGGGGACAACTGTGGATTTTCGATGAAAAATCGATGAAAATTGGGAAAATTCAATATCTCTTTTTATTCTGTAGCTAAATAAACAATTTTGATACCAAACGCACAATAAATTTATTGCCTTTCATTTTAAATAATACAGAAGTCAGATTCGCAATTTGCTGGTACGAAAAATTGGGAAAAACAACTACTCTTGGACGAAATATCGCTGAAAATTTGCAAAATGCAATGAACTTTTTCAAACTGTAGTTAGTATGAATTCAGCAATTATGGTACCAAAAGAACTTTTTCTATTGTTTACGTCTTTTATTCTGAATTCGTATTAAGCAACTTGCTCATAAAGTGGGAGAAAACCAATGAGGGAGAAAACTTTGATTTTTGAAAGGTTTTGTCCATAAAAAGTTGGGACTTTGAAAAATGCAAAACTTTTACAGAAATGCTAGAACAAAGATATGTCAACATTTTTTTAAAATAGTTTACTGGTACATGGAATCTTGTAGAAAGCTTTTGAAAGACGTGGGTGAAATTAGAGACATTGTTCAAAAGGAAGTGGCTTCTGTCTATGATACATAACGTGCATGTCTGGTCCACGCTCTTAATTAATCTGCTTTAAAGTGATGCTAATGAATTTGAAGACGTTTAACATTTGTACCACTTGGTGAGTGTCACTGCTGGTGGACCAGGAGTCCCCGAGGGCACATGTAGCCAAGTTCGATCAATTTCGGTTGGTCTTTTCTTCAAACGCATTCGAAAATTTCTGTTTACAAAATTGTCACAAATTTCTGAAATCTTGGTCCTGTAGCATCATATCCCAGTCATCTTGCAACGTCTTTCGGTATATTTTGGACAAAATTATCACACATTTTGGCCATATCATTGTTTGGATTAGAGATCACTGACGAGGGTTAAATACCCGAAACGTGCATGTCTGGTCCAAGCTGTTAACTAATCTGCTTTTAATGATGCTAATGAATTTGAAGACGTTTAACATAGATGATTTCTGCCAGGGTCGTGTAGGTTTTTTTTTCAGTTATTGAAGTGGATCTTAAAGACCTGCTTAGTCGTGACATTGTTCTATAGGCCCTACGTCAATGTCGAAAAGATGACTTCAGTTTTGCAAATTCGAAATATGTTTTTGACAAGAATGCCTAGGATCTGATTGATGTATGCAGGACTCTGATGTATCATCTGACCATTAAATGGCAGAATTAATACCTTGATTGTTTCTGGTCGTATATTTCTAAACCAATTTTGATGCACCAGATACGTGTTTCAGATAGAAAAATCCTCATCAGTGAACTACATGTATGATGTCCATGATATTCTGTCAGACCATTTAAACCATCCAACCAAAGATTGTATACTCTATGTTTTCCAAAATGGAAGTAACCGGATTGAAGAGGCGGGTGTTGCTTGCAAGAAGGAGATGCTTACTCTTCCTGGGCACCTGGTCTCACTCCCATATCGGGAGTTCGCTTCTTTTCATATGGTTGAGGTTTTTCTTTGTTTGCTTTGGTTCCTTATTTAAATCCTGATTTTGTATGCCTTCGGTTTATGATTTTCCGAATTATCGATTTTGTGCGGTATACGGGGATATGGTCATTATCCATATTTGTCATTTCAATAAAAGTGACTTCTTGTCACGGCCAAAATCCTCTCCAGCAGCTATCACTTTGCAGAGAGCAAATTTATATGATATTCAACTGACCCCTACTAACAATCACAATGACATAAAAGATTCAGTGAGGACAGCTACATCTCTTGAAATGACGTGCAACTGAATGATATTACATGTACTTGCAATCAGTTGATCGAGAAAGCAATCCGATTGATTAAGAACTCGCATTCTACACATCATTCTGAAGATCAGATCATAATGATGGATATCATCAACATATGATGGCATTGGAGAGACAAAGTTGTTCTGTGGGAAGCTTTTGAAGTGGTGTTCCGTGTCAAATTTTCGAGAAGTTAATTCAGATATTGAAAAGATGGTGACTGAGGCCATGATATCCATAAAGAATTACTATGGTTTAGAGAATCTAGACTGTATATCTGATGCCAGGTCAAGTGTACGATTGAATGAAATGGGATATAAATGTTCAAAACTCTTGGATGACCATTACCTCCAACAATTAATTGAAGAATTTCGATAAAATGTCAAGAAAAACGACATATTTGTAGCCATGCATAAAGAAACATTCTTAAGATGCAGTTCAATCAAGCCTGGGTCTGCTGGAAGAATTAAATTTGTTTAAAATGTTTAGAACTATTGTGATAAAATTTTGCCAATCGCGGCTGTACCTCTTTTTATTTGTTACAGTTGCACACGAAATCTGAGTTGTGTAACAAACAGATGTGACAAATTCTGTGCTCAAATTTCTTTAATTCTGTAAATGTTTTGGAGTAGAGAATTGTCAGAGTACGATGCAAAGGAGGCATTTTGATCAACCATGTAAGAGGGGTTCGTTGTTGTTAGAAGTAGTTGCAAACAAGTATTTAAATTGCATGTTGATGAAACTACAAGGCAATAAGAAAGGAGGTGATCCCCAACAAAAGTGAATTGCAGCACCAATATCAACACATCAAAATATCTCAAGTAAAAACACAGAGAATACACACACAGGAAGAGACACCAAACGGGCAGGGAACAGCAAACACGACATCAAACATCAAATAAGCAATGTATAAATTATGCAGATAAAATGGAACATTCTTTTCGTGAATTGTTGCTTGATATTGTAATATGATGCTAGGGCATTTATACTATTTGGAATGATTTATCTAGAGTAGAAAAAAGGGTAATAACAGAGTGCAAATCTAAAACTATCAATAGGAAATCATTTTGATACGAAAATTGTTGTTCTTGGATGTCAATAAACCTATTTCACTTTTACAATTTAATACCTTTTTTCAGCCAAAAAAGAAAAAAACAAAACAAAACAAAACAACAAAAAAGAAACAAAACAAGAAGATTCCATTTGCTTGAGTGGAATTCTGGATTTAAATAAATGAAATCATTTTTCTTGCTGTTGTTCTAACTGCAGCATGAAAAAAAGCATTGCAATATCCCAGTTTTCAGCGACTTTTTCATTCAAAGTTCATTCTTTTCCCCATTTTCGTACTTGAAAAATGCTAATATGATATTTAAAATGAAAGGCAATACATTTATTGTGCGTTTGGTACCTAAATTGTTATTTTATCTACAGTATGAATAAAAGATATCACAATTTCCAAATGTTCAACGGTTTTTCATCGAAAATCCATAGTTTTCCCCATTTTATGGACGAGTTAATTGATAAATTGAGCTTGAGACTTGAAGGTAATGGCATTGCTGTTCTTTTGATACCAAATCTGTTGTTCTGGCAACAACATGGACAAAGTAATTGCGTTTTTCCAATTCCCAACGGTTTTCTTTGAAAAATCACAGTTTTTCCCAAAAATTGCAAATTGCGAATCTGACTTCTGTATTATTCAAAATGAAAGGCGTAAAATTATTGTGCATTTGGTACCTAAACTGCTTATTTAGCTACAGAATAAAATAAGATAATGTATTTTCCCAATTTTTAACGATTTTTCATCATAAATCCATAGTTTCCCCCATATCATTGACAAGTAAATTGGTCAATTGAGCTTGAGACTTAAAGACAATTTAATTGTCGTTATTTTGGTACCAATTTTGTTGATCTAGCTGCAGCATGGCAAAAGTAATTGAATTTTTCCTATTTTCAACGGTTTTTCTTCGAAAAAATCCATTTTACCCAAAAATTTCGAAATGCCCAAGGATGCCAGAGTGGCATCAGCCGGATTATCAAAGTAGATGGTATTAACATCACTTTCATGCAAAAACATTTTGTGCGTAACATTTTTTGGGGTTCCCCCCAAAATAGCCATTTGGCAACTAGACTATACGGTTGTTGGGGAGAGGAACGTTAAAGGGGATGGAAACTGTTTCTACAGGTGCATGGGTGTAGCGATATATGGTACAGAGGACCTTCATAGTGAGGTTAGGCAAGAGATATGCGATTACATGTCACACCACAGAGAGAAATTCGAGTGTTTCACAGACTGTTCAATAGACCAACATATCAGGAATCAAAGGAAAATGGATGGTAGCATAAATTCATGGGCAACGGAAGCCGATATATACGCAGCTGCTGCAAGGTATGAAACCAATATTAAAATAACAATGAATAAGGATAAACCACAGTGGCATAACCATGTACTTCGTATAAACGACGACGGAACAGAGGAAACATCTACAGCTTCTAAACGTTCTATTCATTTGTTACTGAGCAACAATCATTTTACTGTGTTATATGTCCATCAAGACGATGCGGTTCCAACGCTCAATGATCCCGCTCTGGCATGCTTAACAACTCAAAATGAAACAGTTGATTGGTTTGAAATGACGCAGAGTAGTGCACAAAATTCAACAGAGGGTGCAAAACCGGAAGCGGAAGTGGATCCAAAACCGGAAGTGTTGAAAGTTGTTCATGATCCTGAATCCGATTCTTATGAGGTGGTTGGTGAAACAATCTATCTTGCGGGCGAAAATGAAAGTAAAAGTGGTAGGATTAAACCGCAAAAATCAATGTCTGGTAGAGAACACGGTAAGAAACGGTTTAAATTGAAGGATAAGGGTGACAAAAATATGGCAGGAGACACAGGAGTCAAAGCAGAGTTTGACCACATGAATTCTAAGCAGGATGTTGTTACAAATTTGTCAAAGTACAAGTTAACGAGGGAAGAAATATCTCTGTTGAGTAAAGGAATAAAGTTCATTCCTGACAAAACCAAAGTCAACAAGGTCAGATTATTGGCTGACCTCAACGAATGGGAAAGGAGAATGCGTCTACGGGAATATTTCTATGTGGAGGAGAAAAACAATGAAGAAACAGACCATACTCTTGACGAAAAATTTAGGCTTAAAAAGAAGAGTCGGTTCACACCAAACAAGGGAAGAGATATGTGGTTGGATCTCTACATAGAGACAGTAAAGAGAGACATTGTATCCAACTTAAAACGTTCTGGAAAACTCAATCTTACAAAACAAGAACAATCGGCTTTCCAATCTCTTCTAGATAACGACGCAATAGTAATTCGCCCTGCAGATAAAGTATCTGGAGTTGTTGTCATTGACAAGTCGGATTACGTATCAAAACTTGAAAGGGAAATTGAAAGCAGTGCTTCGTATGAAACAACGCACTCAGATAGGACGCAAGATTCACTTAAATCTGTACGCAAGCTGGCCAACAACATGTTAAAAGAAGGCGCAATTTGCAAAGATATGTACCAATATCTAGTTCCGCGTTATCCGAAAGCGGGATCTTTGAAGGGTAATCCGAAGATACACAAATCGGGGGCACCAATGAGAACCATAGTCAGCGGTATAAATACCCCAACAGAACAGTTTGCTGAAGTAGCAGAACACGAGTTGAATCAATACGTGGAAAGTTCTCCGTCTTTCATTCGTGATACCACAGACTTTATAAATAGATTGCAGCAGATTGAGGAACCGCTCCCTGAAAACGCCATTCTTTTTACATTTGATGTCGAAAAATTGTATCCATCAGTACCTAGAGAGGAAGGTTTAGCAGCCTGCCAACAGGCATTAGAAATGAGAGCTAAACCACTTATTCCAACGCACTTTGTTATTGAAATGATAAGGACAGTGCTTGACAACAATAACTTCAATTTCGGAGATAGAAACTTTCTACAAACGGACGGGGTAGCTATAGGATCGCGCTTAGGTAAAAACTTTGCGTGTAGTTACATGAGAACATGGGATGAAAAACTTTTGGAGTTTCCCAAATCGCCTCTGTTTTACAAACGGTTTATTGATGATGGTTTTGGGATATGGACAGGAAGTGTAGATGATTTGCTCGATTTTGGTAAACATGCAAATAATATTCACCAAAATATAAAAATTGAAATGAAATGGAGCGAGGAGAAAATCGAGTTTCTAGACACTCTAGTGAAAATTCAAAATGGCCGCATAATTACAGACCTGTATCAAAAGCCTACGGATAAGCAGTTGTACATAAGACATGACTCTTGTCATCCTAGTCACACAAAGAAAAACCTTCCGTATGGATTGGGACTACGTTTGAAAAGAATCTGCACAAGAGAAGAGGATTATAAAAGGCATAGGAATGAATTAAAATCTCAGTTGCGGAAAAGGGGATATAGCGGTAAAAAGATTGAACAACAATTACAACGGGTGGACCAACTTAAACGGGAGGATTTACTACAAAAAAAACCCAAACAAAAAAGCAGGGGATAGAGTACCGCTGGTTGTCACGTTCTCTAAACAACTCCCAGACATTACAAATATTCTGCAGAAGCACCATAGCATTCTCGAAAATTCTGAAAGACTCCAAGCTGCTTTTAAACAACCACCACTGGTGGCGTACAGAAGGTACACAAATATATGTGACTCCTTGATTCATATGAAAACAAACAGATTAATAAAGAAGGAAACTCCGTGTATGTGCGTATTCTGTCAGAAGATCATCAGGTCAGATATCCCCAGCGCCGATAGAAAGGAAACACATAAAGTAATAAAGGAGGCCCGATGCACGGATAGGAACATTATATATGGAATCAAATGCACAAAATGCGACCGCGCTATTTACGTCGGCGAAACAGAGAGAACTTTAAAAGAACGCATCAGCGAACATCTGCGTGACATAAAAAATTCAAATGAAAAACCAATTAATAGCCACTTCGAAAACCATAACGCGAAGGACATTGAATACGCGGTTCTACAAAAATTAGGACATAACGGTAGAGCTATGCGTCTTCTTGTAGAGGATATTTGGATAAGAAAACTAAATACTTTAGCTCCGTGCGGATGCAACTTTCAGCGCAACCGTTGATACCTTAGTACACATCTTAGCAGGACTGTAGACGGTAATTAATGCGTATATCATGAATCAAGAGGTAGTTTGCCAAAAAGAAAAAAATCCCTCACATGAAAATGTGGTGCATTGTTTTTAGAAAGACAGAGACGTTAAAATCGCAGATATTTCCCCAAGCGTAACCTCTTGATGTTATAGTCACGAATCCCCCCCCAGCGAAAAGATGTGTTCAATCGAACAGGCTGTATTTAATTTGTATGTGCGTTTGGTTTTCGTACCATGTGACGTGTTGTACCCTTCAGTTGTTTTGTCTGATTTTTGTTGTTTGTTATAAATTTTAAGATACAAAACACTGTTTTCCGGGCAAGATTGCCTTGCTTAAGAAATGTAAGACATCTTACTTTAACTCTTATCACCAATTCTCTGTTAGCACCAGCAATTTTGTATAGGAGTCTTCTTATTAAGACATTTTTCTACACGCATATACGTTTGAACTGTAATGTTGGATCCTAACTCTATGTAATAAAACCATACCATGAAGGACAAATAGAAAAAATAGAGTTACCTTAACAACCGATATTCCATTGTCTGAAAATAGTAAGTTGTCATTTTTTACTGAAATAATGAAGAATGGAGATGCTTTTATGAAGTTTAAAGAAATAATCAGATGACAATGAATAACAAGTATATTTTCTTAATTGCCAAAGTAACGTGGAGAGTGATTCAGGAAAAATACTCATATTGCTTCAAATTGCAGATCCAATTTCTGTCAATTTCGAAGGACAAATCACATAAAGGACTAACTTAATTATAAGCTTTGAAATTTAAGGAAATCTGAAATTTTGATTGAAATAATATATCTCCATGCTAAAAGAAGTAAGCCGTTGCTAAGCGGGTGTTGCACGCAAGCAGGAGATGCTTACTCTTCCTGGGCACCTGGTCTCACTCTCATATCGGGAGTCCGCTTCTTTTCATGTGGTGGATGTTTTTGTGTGTTTGCTTTGGTTTCTTCTTTGTCCTGATTTTGTATGCCTTCGGTTTTTTTATTTTCTGAGTTATCGATTTTGTGCTGTATACAGGGATATGGTCATTATCCATATCTGTCATGTATAAGATTTCAGTTTTAAACTGAAAACAGTTTTTTTTTTCTTTGGATATGGCCTTTACAAATTAAAACAATTGAATGAACATTTTGCTATAAAACCTTCAAGACTTTAATGTCACATATATTTTTCTTTCCTTACTTGATAATACATTTAATTTTAAACGCTTAAAAAGTCCGAAAAATGATGAAATTGTGTGTGAATTGGTCTTGTTTTCATAAAAACTATACATAAGTTTGCCTAGTTTTTATCAAAATCAATTCTATTAATGGAGTTTTTTTTCTATTGGAAGGAAAATAATTATTATAAAAGCGTTTGAATTTTTAAATTCGACATGTTCTTAAAATGTTTGCCATGGTAACGTTCACCCTAATTATGTTATTTGAGTTTTTGAAAGAATGCATCGTATATTAAAGTAAGATATTATCGCATTTTTTGCAATGAAGTGGATTTTTTTTATTTATCAAACTCAGAAATTGTTAAACGTTTTTAAATTCAATAGCATTATTTAAGAACAGATGTATTTGCAACGTCGACCAGACATGCACGTTTCGGGTACTTAACCTTCGTCACTGATCCTTAATCTTAACAATGTATTATTGTCAAAGAGAAAAACTAGCAGGATGGGTGGGATATGATGCTAGAGGACCCACATTTTAGAAATTTCAAGAAATTTGGTAACAGAAATTTTAGAATACGTTGAAAAGACAGACAATCAACCGATGTTGATCGAACTTGGCTACATGTGCCCTCGGGGACAACTGGTCTACCAGCAGTGACACTCACCAAGTAGTTCAAATGTTAAACGTCTTTAAATTCAATAATTTCATTTAAGAATAAATGAATTTGCAGCATGGACTAGACATGCAAGTTTCGGGTACTTAACCCTCGTCAGTGATCCTTAATCTTAACAATGTAATATGGTCAAAGAGTATGACAATTATGATGTCCAAAAGTACCGAAAGACGCAGCAGGATGGGTGGGATATGATGCTACAGGACCCACATTTTAGATATTTCAAGAACGTTGTGAACAGAAATTCTTAAATGCGTTGAAAAGACAGACGATCAACCGATGTTGATCGAACTTGGCTACAAGTGCCCTCGGGGACTCCTGGTCCACACAGTGACACTCACCAAAGTCCGATTTATCAATATTTCACGCCCCATGGAAACAGTTGCTATGGGAATTAAGGTCCTTGAAATCCTACTTATTTTAGTGTATATTTTTATTTCTATCCAATCATTAGAAGAAGTTGCTTCTTAATAAACTCAAAGCAATGGAAAAACAGAAAATAAAATCTTAATATTTGTTCTTATAATGAGCAATATTTATCGCCATGGTAACCATATCTATGAAGAAAATCTGAAAAGATAACAAATATAAGAATCTTATAGCCTTTTTTTGAATTTGATTATGATTGAAAACAGTAGGGCGACCAAGCCAGATTTGCGCGTGACGGCAACCGTTGCTAAGAACGGCGGATTAATATCGAACGAAGTTCGCGTCGCCGTTACTAAGCATTTTTTCGAAACACATTCACAGCAGAAAAGTACTAATAACAGCGATGCAAATTAATGGCATCGGATTTTAAAAGATTAAACAAACTCTTTAAGATTTTATGTCTCTAAATATACCCAAGATGTGATGTTTTATTCTGTAATTTTGTCGAAAATCAGCCGACAAAATGACAGCAGTACTCTTAACGTTCGACTTCCATGCCCCCTTCCTCGCAAACAGGGGGATCGTTTTCAAAAATATTAAAAAGTGGTTCTGTAATTTTTTATATGTTGTGGAGAATATATCCAAGTGTTTAATTCTCAAATTTTATGAAAATCGGTGAGGGACCATTTTTTGTACCTCATTTATGTACCCCGACATGCTGCACAGTTTCGACAATTTTGGAGAAATCGTCAATCGACCGAACGCTTCAACATCAGAAATTCACAAAGCAGAATATAAATTCGTATTTACCATTCTAGAAGAAAAGGTTGTTTTAACCTTTTGATGAGCAAACATTTAGATTGTAAAAAATATCACCAGAATTCAACAGACCGAAGATTTATCCAGCGACCTTCCTAATTTCCTCTGATCAAGTACATAACTGCCACGCACAAGGGAAAAATGACATTTTCTTGGATATGCCAGACAATACATCCACAATTTGAAATATACCCATTGTATCCGAGAAAAATACATATAAAAATTCCGATTTTGTTCTGTTTAATGCGCAGGAGCTTTCAATAATTTGAAAACAAAACATACAAGTATGTGATTTTCTTTACAAGGAAGCCTATATTTACTTTTTTACTCCAGATAGTCACTACAAAAGAAATAACTATCATAATTTGATGTGCCCATGATCCATGACAGTTGAATTTGAATTCCTATATCATGAAGAATAAATTTAATTGACCAATTCATCCTCTGCAAGAATTCACAAAAAAATATTTATTTCATTATCTCACTATATCTGACATTGTCCAATAAGATTCACAGTTATTAATCATTTTAATTGTTTTCTGAAATGTTGACAGGTCTTGAACTCTTCCATCTTCTGTGAATAATCCATTTGTATGGTATTTTTGCACACTCACAATTCACAAAGAATATGATGACATTATACACAATCTTCAAACCAATTCGATGTAGAATATGATATCAATATACTATAGTACACAATTTCCAATCAATAATTCCTATTGAATTCATGCCTTCCATATAATAAGCCACTGGGTGATTTTCAGACAGCAAGATTTCTTCTAACAAGTTTGACCTGAAAAAGTAATACGTTTTCAATTAGTTTTAAGTCATTCATTTATTTATTTATTTTTTTTTTATTTTGATACAATTTCACTAATGCATAGTCATAAACTGAAAAATTCAAAATGATTCATAAATTGTACTTAAATTGTATTAATCCTTTATAACTATGTTATTCATTTAGCAATCATAAATTTAGTACTGGAAAGAATAGTATTGAAAAATTCAACACTCAACCAATAGAATTCATGGAAAATTATTTTCAATGAGTTGAAATACAATATAATCATATTATATTATGATATGTTATCTATCTAGAAATTCATAGTTTAAATTGCCCATGTTGCATTTTGCATTTTATATGTAGATCTATATATGTGAATGTAAATGTGAGTAACTAACCCCCCCCCCCCCCCATCAATCTCTTTTCTCTTTTCACTTATATTCTGAATAAATAAAAATACATTTATAATATCATGTATACTTGTGAATGACAAAGTGTAATTTTTAGAAATTTAAAAAATATGGCTTCTGGCCCAATGAGGTAGTGTTGAGGTTGGAGGGGGGTGGGGCGGTGGGTAGGCTTAGTTGGTCAAAATAAAGGCACATAAATGAACTTAATAAACTGATTAGTTCAGTGATAAAAAATTATTACAAATCTTGGTAGTATTAGTAAAGTGTGTGTATGTATGTGTGAGAGAGAGAACGAGAAAGAGAAAAAAGATATTTGTTTACAAATTTGTTTATTTACCTTGAGCTTGAGGCAAAAGTCGATGTTTTCAATGGTTCCTAGATTGATTTCGTCATCGAGGCATCGACCTAGTATTCATTTCTCTATATAAACAAACAGCTGAACTGAAAAAAGTACATGTATGTGAAGTACACAAGTTGTACCGTGTTTTTGTGTCATCATGTTTACATCACACCGACACTGGCACTGCACTGACATCGACCTTCGTGAAGTCGGGTTGGACGAAAACAGCTTGAAACCTTCATTAATCTCTTCTTAATTGCAAATCCAAGGTTAGAAATGAGATAAAAATCATCCAACAGTTATACTTTTTCATACACAAAATACTTTAAACTCCGAATAAAGTTATTCATTCATGTTTACAATGTGACACACGTTCAATGTGTATTGGGTCCAAAATCGTGATTCTGCGCATGCCGAAACGAAGCTAACACCAGCTGATTTTAAACGGGAATTATTTCAATATATGAAAAAGTGGTTCTGTAATTTTTTGATATTTGAAAGATGCCGATGTGAATGTCATTTTTTGAAAATATTACGAAAATCTGTGAGGGACCATTTTTTGTACCTCATTTTTATTTTCCACTTTTTGGGGCATTTTTTCCCGGGAAAATTTAGATAACTTCAATCATCGATTTAGTAATTAAAATGTCAGGTTTGTCTAAAATAAACTAATTGAGTGTAAAATATAAAGCTAAAAGCAAAAGTTCGTCGATATTTTACTTGCTGAAATAAAAAATTGTGCTGTCTAGAGATTTCGGAAAAGGACGAAAATTCGGAGGCGTCCATATTTTCTCCGACGAGAAAGAGTGCGTCATGCATTCGCGGACTCATATTTTCCTTTTTACGCCGCACGTGCAAATCCGGCTTGGCCGCCCTACTGAAAAGATAAACCACTTGTATAATACGCATTGTGGCTTTGAAATTGTTTAATTTTCATATTTTGGTATGTTGTGAGCTGGTTACCATAGCTACCAAGTCACATGACACTGAGATGTTGATTATTTTTATGCCTTGCTTTTATCCCTACCCGTATATGAAATTTAATGAAAATTGGAGAACATGCGTTTCGAAATATTCATGGTGCTTACAGAGAATTGGTATTAATTCATAAGCAAAATAAATTTTGTGACTGACATATTTCAGTGGTATCTTGAATAATGTTGTTTACAATTTTTCACACTGACTTACTATGAAAAAGATGACTGTTAAAGCTTCGTCAAGGCGCACGTTATTTGGATAAGCATACTATTTCTTATATATAGCCTCATGTCACCCTAGCAATCAAATTGTTCTCCGTCTTTTTATATGTTGTCATGCTCATCATTGTTTATTTTGGTTTTAGTGTTTTCCTTTTGCTCCTTAATGTCTTTGGGATAACATCATTAGATACATTTGTTGCAATCACGAACATTTTGCCCCATGTCTTATTTTCATTCTAACAGATTAAGACTGAATCTGTCATAACTCATGATTGATAGATAGTAGTCTACTGAATGAATTCATGTATTACATCCATTATAATGTCATTTTAAAAAATATCTATCGGAAAGAATTAATTCCCTCTGCGGTGATTCTTGTAATTTTTTTTTCAAATGTGTACATTCATTTTCTTTGACAACTTGATTGCAACACAACGCTTATAACTTATATTGTTATATCCTCACCAGTCTCTATATAAAATCCCCATAACAAAAAATGCCTATAATATACAATTATTGACTAGGAATGAGGGCAATATATGATTTGGTGGACCTGAAGAAAAGAAATTGTCCGAGGCCGAAGGCCGAGGTCTATATTTTGTCTGAAGGTCCAACAAATCGTATATTGCCCGAATTCCCAGTCAATAATTGTTTTGTTTTATCTTACGTCAATACTGCAGCAACTAACCGATTAAACCGTCATGTTAATAGCATGACAAATATGGATGATGACCATGTCCCTGTATACAGCACAAAATCGATAATTCAGAAAATCAGAAACCGAAGGCATACAAAATCAGGATAAAACAGGAACCAAAGCAAACAAACAAAATCCTCCACCACATGAAAAGAAGCGAACCCCCGAAATGGTAGTGAGACCAGGTGCCCAGGAAGAGTAAGCATCTCCTGCTTGCCTGCAACATCCGCCGCTTCAATTCGGTAGAATTGTCACATCCGGGTACTTCCATTTCGGAAGACATAGAGTACAATCTTCGGTTGGGTGGTTCAAATGGTCTATGACAGAATATCATCCACCATTCTTAAGAGTGGGACATCATAGTGTATGACGAGTTCCCCATATCGACCGTAGAACGTCCTCAGTGACGATGTTAGTCGGTCACAAACATATCCCTGACTGAGAAGCTTATCTGAAAGACGCCTAGCTCTCAGAACAAAATCCGTATATTTGGTACTTGCTCTAACATAGCGTATCAACTGAGATATAAACACGCCATAAGCAGGCGATGAAGGGGTGTTGCTACTCAGAAAAGGAAAGTTTGTAATGCTGAAATTGAAGTCGTCACGTTTGTCATAGAGTGAAGTGTTCAAGTGACCATCAGTGTCGTAGGACAACAGTATGTCCAAATAGGATGCTGAATTATTTGTCTCTGTAGTTCCTTTGACATCAAGCTCCGAGGGATAGATACTGCTCAGGTAATCCGCGAATTTTGGATTATTGATGGACAACACATCGTCTATGTAACTCTAAGTGAAGTTGAAGTCAGAAGCTAAGTATCTTTTCCCTTCAGAGACCAAAGATTGAATGAATTCAGCTTTCTATGTAACCATTTAAACAATTTCGGCACACATGGTCTCCTATTTTCATAAAATTTCACACATAAGTAAGGACCAATGAACAAAGGAAAATTTGACAAAAAATTTATTTCTAGGTCTTCTGGTTACCATGGCAACGACCTTTGAATTTGAGAAATTGGCAAAATTGAGCTAATTTGAAGCTGTATAATTTGGTCTATATACGTCATTAATGGAAGATTTTTCATACATCCTAAAGATTAGGACATAACATTTTAAATAAGCTCACTAGTAATGTCTGACATTGTAAAAAGGCTGATTACCATGACAACACATAATTAGCTAATTTTGATATATTGATTTCAAAATGATGTTTGTATTTTCCATCTCTCTTGATGGATTTATAAACTTGTTGCTATGAACATAGATTACCTTGGCAATGATAATTATGGTCTACAATATTACTTATTTTGCAACTTCAGAGTCATTTTGAAAATTTTTGCATCATGATGAACAGATATAAATTGTTGGAAAATATCCAACGCAAAGAGCTCTTTCAAAAACCTTGAAAAAGTTATGGTTATATGTTACCATGGCAACCATTTTTCTTATTAATTTTATAAAACAGTAATTATTAATTCCAGGAAGTTCAAATTAAATATCAATAAAGATCAAGTAAATTCTATCAAAATACAATGAAATAAGTTTCAAATAATTAATGGTTGCAATAGTAATTTGGTCATACATTATAAAAATAAGCATTTTTTGTTGTTTTCGAAGCCTTTTCCTCCAAAAACGAGGCTTTCACAACTTTTTTTACATATACGATAAAGCAAAGTCTAAACTTTATTTTAGATTTGAAAAATATTCAGATTACTTAACTTTTGATGCCCGTATTCAAGGACTCAAAGTGGGCCTATGTGTAATTTTACGAAATCGTTCCCATAGCAACGGGCTATTTCCTGAATTTAAAAAGAAATTGTCGTTCATTTAATGAAAGATCTACTTGAATACATTAATTAATTGTCATCAATTTGAATTAAAATTCAATGTACTAGTATACATAGGAGTCTAAATATTGTCCAAAATTGCTTTCATTTTTGCGATTTGAGTGCATGTTGCCATAGCGACGAACATAAACTTTGTCCCAATGTGAATGCTTATGTTTTATTTGCATAAAAAACTAAAAAAATGTAAGTAATTTATCATTGAATTTTGAAAAAATGCCAAAAACACTATTTTGATAGGGTACCTGTGCTGTTGCTATAGAAACATATACGTTAGACCATAAACCCAACATTATTATTACTTAAGAGGGTATGAGCGTGAACAAATCAAACGTAAACCGTATCGATGTCGTAAAGAAAATAAAATCTGAAAACTTATTGAACTAATGGTTACATATACCTCTAGATTAAAGAGCAATTCATTTCGAATGACGAGCAATATATATCCTTGTTTACATCTAAAATACTCTTCAATCACGACATCGTTTTACCCTTGGCATATAGTTTACGTAATCAACGGGAGTTTATTTGACGTCATACTGAATTATGACTTTGTAATATTTTTCCGCGAATTATCATGAAAGCGCTTTGTGCTTGTTTTTTAGAAGTCCGGTAAATTCAGTTTGTCTTACATTATTTCACGCCATGACAACTTTACGGAACGGAATAATTTGATTGCGATTGAATTGAGTAAGTTAATACTTCAAATTTATTCTTGCATAAAAAAGACACAAATAAATTCAAAAGAATAATTATATTTTATAGTACAAGTTGCCGATGCGGCGTTACTGACCACGCAATTTACCTCAAATATTGAAAACATGTAAAACTAATATAACTTGAAAGTACTTTTCTTTCATTTACAAAAGGTACCGGGTATGTGTTATAATGATTTAGCTAGAATTTATATCACGAGGCCTATTTATTAGTATAGTTGTAATAAGTGAGCATGACGACCGACTGTCAAATCATCAAAAGGACCAAAGATCACGTACATGTACGTTGTAAAATAAATGGATCCGAAGGACTCCGTTACTATACTTCCCATTGTACGCCCTGTTGAAAAGGGAATTCTTTTTCAATTTTACTAATCTTTCATTGAAGAGAACATGTGCAGGAAATCAATGCGGAAGACAGGGTGTACGTTTACTACATTTCCTATAATACCGACCCCCCCCCCTTTCTAATCCCGTGCACATAGTATAATGAAACAAGAAATGTTACTCAGCTAACTTTAGATAAATCATTTCAAAGCAAACTTATCAAGAGATTAAGAAATCTTTCGTATCGTTGTTCTACTGAAGTTGCTTCATATTTTTTTTTAAATCTGGTACATGTACGAGTGTCAAAACTACATGTACATGTACATGAATAAATAGATACGTGTAGATGCCGAAATATCAAATTTGAGAGAAATGATATACAGAAGAAGCATACAGATAGGAATCTAAAACATCCATTTTTTCTCATTCACTGAGATTAACAGTATACAATGTCACGATGTGCGCTACGTCACGTTACGTTGTCGGTGCTTAAAAGCGCCAAGTGTTGGGAAAATGAATAAGAAATTGATCAGAATATTACTCAAAGGAGCTGTTAAGATAAGGGCCGTATTTAGCCCTGAATCTCGTGACTTATTTCTTGCGCATGGCGAATCGTATACAGAAAAACATGAATCATTATTGAAATATGATGTATTTGCAGAACTTTTACATGTTTTACATTATGTTAAGGAACTCTAAAGGTTGTAAAATTAAGGTCGAAAGAGGTAGGGGTGCTCGGATAGAAAATCCGATAATATCGACAAAAAACGTATACATTTTTGAATATTTTGTCTAAAATGGATAAACATAAGCTATAAGACATCAAATATGTCTACATTGTGTATCAGAACTAGATTTCGAACGTTCTATCTCCTTTAATCTGTAAATAATGAAATCCGGAACTTAAAATACGGTCTTATTCTTCATTCAATGGCTACAATGTAAGCCTTTTAGCGCGAAATACACATTGACGGAGAAATGAACATCACTCTTGCTTATTCCGTTCCTAATTCTTGTATCTTTCATTCAATCATATTGAGTACACAATGTTTGATGGATTAAAGAGAAAAAATAGTCGAATGTGCAATATTTAATGGTCAAAAAGATCGATTCTTAAAAAATGCACCCCCCTTTCCATTTTTAGTTTTTCGTCTCTGGGGTAGTGTTCCCCCCGGAGATACAGAACCCCACTTTGCAAAAAAATTTGTATCATGGATACACATCTCCAGTAAAAGTGGCTTTCTGTATATCCGGGGGGAACAATGTTCAATAAAACTTTTCCGCTTTCTATTGATTTCTATGAGAAAAAGATAAGTTTTGGCCCCAAAATTAGCAATATTATGCAAAACAGATACAAAATAACTTCATATTCTGATGGGATGCCTTATAGGTAAACATTTTACCAAAAAAGGTTCTTGAAATTTCAATTTTCAAAATTCCACTTTTCAGGGCTGATTTTACGCCTTATCTTAACAGCTCCTTTGTAGTCTGAAGTCCAGATAATAAGAAATCTCAGATAAAATGTATAGATATATAACAACTTTCCATTTTCAATCATAAACAACGGATTTATCATATCCAGAGGCTTGGTCAGAGGAATTCTTAGCTAAATATCTTTAAAACGGCTACACTCTTTTTTCTATAAATTATTTTTTTATCTTTAGCATGTATCACTAGATGATGAAAGAAACATTTTATCAAAATTCTATTATGCCAACTACTTCAAAAATTAATGTTTTTAAACTTTTCATACAATTTTTACTGTCAAAAATGGGATGAAATATATGTCCATCTCCAGCATGGTTACCATGGCAACAAAAATATTTTTTTCGAAAATGATAGATTTACTTCAATTGCTACGTCAATGGATTAAAATTTACTTCGCACTGTGTTATGTTGATTTTTAAAATAAAGCCCAAAGTTAGGACATTGTTTTAGAAAAAAAAAAGTGTGCAGAGTTACCTCCCTTCTTTGTCGGTATATAGGGGACAAACGGCTACACTCTTTTTTTCATGAAATATTGCAATCGATAAAGGAAGGGATATTCTTTGATATGTTGACAATTATTTTCAATTTCTATTATTCTCTGAAAAAGCGGTTCACACTCATACCTCCTGAACTTGAAAGAGCAATGATAGAATACTTATAATTCATCAGTGCTTGTTTTAAATTATGCTGCATAAATAATGTATGTGACTTAAAAACGCCAAAAAATGCATTTTTTTCAATATTCAAAGTCCGTTTCCATGGCAACCGGATGTGATATTAAGAAAAGTTTTGACAAATTTTTACTTTTGGGTCAGACACAACCTTATGTACAAATTTTATCAAAATCTGAGACATGCCGTGTCATGCGTCCTTAATAAAAGTGCAAATGCTTACAGAGAATAGCTATTAACGTTCATTTTCGTCTATAAGAGAAAGAGCGCGGAAAAATAGGTAGAGCTGATAACGTCATCAACGACGTGACGTCACAAACGATTTGTCGTTTATCGGTCAATATTTTTTTAACTTTTGCTCTAGGGCCAATATTAATGTAAATAATGACTGCTTGGTCAAGTATTCGAATTTATCGGCATTTTTCCTATTGAGATTTTATATAAGATACTGATAAGGGTATAACAAATGTGAATATTTGACCAAGCAGTGAATAGTTACATCAGTATTGACCCTAGGGCAATAGTTCAAAAGCTATTGACCGATAAATATCACGTCGTTTGTGACGTCACTTCATTTATGACGTTATTAACTCTTTCTATTTTCCGCGCTCTTTTCTGATATAGACGAAAATGAACGTAAATATGCCGGCCAATCGGTTCGTAGTTGAAGTAAGGTATAACAAAACAATTATTAACTGGCAATTCGGGTAACATTATTAGTTATGCGATGTTTTACAGGGGGGATACAGAAATATATTGGGTCGATGAAAAAAACTGTATTCGGATCGGCTTGAAAAAAGTTGTATTGGGCGAGGCGAAGCCGAGCCTAATACCATTTTTTTCATCGACCCAATATATTTTTTTTATCCCGCCTCTGGCAAATTTCTTGCAATCTGATTGGTCGAGGAGAACCAAATATTATGTTGTATTATTTTACTAACAGGATATTATTTTAATAGCCTGCTTCTACTAAGACGCTTTATGCTTTTAACGTCACCAAAATGCTTTAAAATATGTTGACGTAACATACACGAACCAAAAGCCATCAGCGGGATAAATTCGTTATACAGTGTTTTACAGGGGAGATATACAAAAATATATTGGGTCGATGAAAAAAGTTGTATTGGGCTCGGCTTCGCCTCGCCCAATACAACTTTTTTCATCGACCCAATATATTTCTGTATCCCCCTGTAAAACACTGTATAACTAATAGTATCATATCCTATTCCATCCTATCCTATCCTATTCACCTCATTCCAATCCAATTTTAGCTCATCCTTTCCTACATCTTATCCTTAATCTTATCCTATCCTACATGTACAAACTGTCCTTTCCTACATCCTATCTTACATCCTACCCTATTCTTTCCTACATCCTATCCTACATTATATCCTATATCATATCATATTTACCTTCATATACCTCTCATCACCTTTAGCGAGATTTTGATTACAACTAAACGACTTGATAACAATTTATGAATAAGTAGTAATTTATAAAATATCTGTAATTATTGCTGGTTTATTATTTTGATATCGCAAGTCTGTTTTTAATTAAATTGAAATTCGTATTTTCCATCAAGTCAAGTGTAGAATTTCAATGGATCGAATTTAACCAAATAAGTATGTTTGTCTGCTATTAACGTAAGGATAAAAACGATTGGTTTGCAGAACGAGGTGGATAACATGTAGGATAGGATAGGATAGGATGTAGAAAATGATAGGATGTAGGATGAATAGTATAGGATAGGATGTAGGATAGAATGAAATAGAGTTGGATTTAATTGAGGTGGTTAGGATAGGTTGGGATGGGATAGGACAAGATTCTATCAATTTTCTTTCCTACATTCTGCACCCTACATCCTATCCTACCTACGTTTTTGTCAAACACGTGACTGTACACATACAAACAACGTATGCAAACAAGGACAAAAGCAAAAAGAGCGCATATATTTCTTGAAGTCATCGACATTCTGAAATACCACAATTCTGTCCCCGCTGACTGCAGTATATCCAAGCGTGGGGACAAGAATTGTAAAACATGCCCTATTCTAATTACAGACAACTCCTTCACAAGTAACTTTACCAAACGAACCTTCACCACCCAGAAATTCGATAACCTATCTTGTAGGCCATCCAATATTATTTACGGGATTGAGTGTTCTCTATGTGGGTTGATACGTGGTATTTTGTAAACGAAAAAAATTACCATGACCATATTTTAACCATCAATTAGTCAGATAACTATCAAGATATCCTGTAAATTTCAGCTCTCTATTCAGGGACTTGGATGTTTCCAAACGACACAAATAAGAGGTGCACAGCATTTCATGTAAATACCGGGTAAGATCTCGTAAACGAAGAATTGTACCATAACCATATTTTGAACATCAATTAGTCAGATAATTATCAAGGTAAATGAAATAGGCATTGCTTATTTTGAATGTTAAACAACGCTCTAGAACGAACGCGTTTCAGCATTCGAATGTTGAACCGCGTTCCAAAATCACACTACATTTATCCCTTGTCCAAACCTCTTCATAGAAGAAATGACTCCGACCACCTGCCCTCTCTGAATGTCGGTCGGAGTCCTTCGATGATTAGATCCATCAGCTCGCACCATCCGGCATAGACATAGACTAGTCTGTTCATATACCCTTGTTTTTTTCATCTACTTGTTCATCGATGTGTTGCTTGGGTCCCTGTGTTTTGCCGTCTTGTTTGTTTGTTCATGTTACACTGAGGAGATCATTATGAACAACAATTGTGCGTTCTTCGATACGTCTTGGTAACCGGAAATGAGTGGCGAAACTGGGAGGATTTTGTAATCGTATTCAGCGTAACATTACAATTTGCTTCTCAATATGAATTCTCTGTAAGGACTCAGATAATTTGGAAATACCTAGAGCTGTAACGTGTCGGGACGTTCTCGATTCGAATCGATTTCGATTGTTATGACTCGATTCGATTTATTTCTATTCAAATGATACACGATGAAACATTTCCTCTCCTAAGTTGTACACACTGGTCATTAATGGGTATGGACAAACTGTTATTCGCCATATTGGATTTTATGTAGTGTGTTATTGAAAATCTGTCCTTACACCGAGTCATGGCTCCAACTTTATCTATTTTAACCCGCAGTATGCTCAATCCCAATAGCTACATTTTTCCATATTTTCGACGAAAAATTACAGTAAGATTTTATCATTAGAAACTTTTTAAATTCATGCACCGAATTGCACAGCTGAACCTCAGAAGAATTTATGAATAATACTATAACTTAACTTACATTGATATTATGTCTGCAAACATTTTGAGTACAAGGTCTCATAATCTTATGAATCTCTTGTTAGTACAACGAGGTTTTACAGGTAAGCATTTTCATGTGCCGATCCGCCCTAACATAGGTAGAAAAAATACGATTTTAAAGTTCCTTGGGTAATACACTAGAATTTTCACTGTTTACGATTCATTTATTAATTATTTTCATGATCTATATTAGCAGAGTGGGATAGTCTTGTGAATTATTGGTGACAAATTACAAACATTCTGGGGATCCGCCCCTGGATTACTTTCTATGTTGATATGGCTACTAGCCCACCGCATGTAAAATGAAGATTCCCGGTATTTTGAGAAAGTATGATCAAAATTGAAGGATAAATGTTTGTAGACATATGATGGTAGTAACGTTTAAGGTAGGTTTTAGTATTAATCATGAATCCTGCAAACCTTTGGCTGCGCAGTTCGATGAACTAAGTTCAAAGGGTTGTCATGAAAAAATATTGATGCAGTTTATGCTAAAAAGATAGGAAAGTGAAGATGTTGAAGTAAAGAACATTTAAAATTTAGTATCCTAAAAAATTGTTAGAGTTGGAGTCTAAATACTGCAGAACGACAAAAATTTCATGTACTATGCTTCACGTCAAATCAAATATGGCCGATAAACTTTTGTCCATACCCGTTTACAAATAGTTTCTGTATTAAAGTATGATAACAAGAATTATGAAAATAATTCAATAATTAAGACCTCAAATTCCTGCAAACTAATTAGGAAACATGAAAACTATCAAGTCCCTCAATTTAGATATGTGGTTCCAGCTTCAAAATTCGTAACAATATCCGTAAACATATTATATTCAAATAACATTGTTTGTCAAAAAATATAAATATTCACGGCAAGATGCTACTTTTTAGATGGTATTCTGATTATTTCCTGATTGTCTACTTTCTCATCCTGATGAATAAACTTCAGTCAACTTCGATATGCCGTCGTCGTTTCTTAAGACACTATACAACAAAAGGAATAATGCACTTTTCTATCAAAAAACTATTTAAGCATGGGAACGACTTTAAGCTTTGATGATTGACCTTTAATGGCATTTGTTCAAAAGGATCTATCCTAATGAACACTTATGAAAATATGACCGATTTCTAATGTAAGGTTGTGGATATGTGAGCCCGGAATGACCAACAGAGCAACACGAAAACGTATGTTTTCTCCCCTGAAAGCTTTCGATGCGATCATAGATGTCGTAGAAAAAAAATCAAAATAAATTAAGATATTTTCTTTACCACAATTGACGTGATAGAAATATTGCATCCCGCAATTTGTGCAGAATTTATAAAAACATTACATCAATTTGCCTCTTACGTTTTTGAGAATAGATTTTGAAAAAAATACGTTTACGGATAAAAAAAGAGAGAAAATCCCTCGTATTCCGACATGTTATCCAACAGAATATTTTTCAACTGGGAAAACATTCACTACAAAAGAAAATCTTGTACACAGTTTATTTTATGATATCCAAGGAAAGAAAATGCCATATAGTGAAATGCAAACAGTACTTCAAAGTAGATTAGATTTCAGAGTATGTATTTCAAACTGTTAAAAATATAAATGAAATACTCTAACATTAATTTGTGAATAATAAGAAAACGTTTTCGATGTCTTCTTAGGAGCAACTGTTAATTTTGAGGTAAATGCTGATTGTAAACGAAGTAATTAAAGTTTTGATACAAAATAATAATTTTAGATATAACATACAATGTAGATTGTGTTCACCCAATAATTATATTAATATAACAGAAGTGAAGTTTGTGATGTTCATAAACCAAGAAATGGTCGTAGATAAAGTTATTAATTACGATTTTGATACAAAATAATATTTTTAAATTCAGCATATAATGTAAATTTGTGTTCGCCCAATTAAAATATACAAATAAAGTAGTAAGGAGAAAACATGAAATTTAAGTTTGTAATATTTATACACAAAGAAATGAATGGTCAGGAAGCATATATGTTCGCATTTTTCACTGCAAGATTACATCATTATGTTATTCAAAATGAATCGTAGGTTGAACAGAGTGAGGATATCTATATCCAGCTTGTTGATCGCATGTTCCACTCCGCTGTAGTTTCGCTGAAGAAGAATATTTTTTTCTGGAACCCCAAATGTCTTTGAAGCTTCTCTCGTAGCCTTAAGTAGTTGATCATTGTAAAAGACTTCAGAAGCATTGAATCCTTGTTCTGATTTATCAATCTTTGTCATCAGTAAGAATACTGGGATTCCTAAAAAGAAATTAATATATTGTATTGTTATACCCTTATCAGTATCTCTATATAAAATCCTCATAGGAAAGATACCTATAAATTCGAATATTTGACCAAGCAGTCAATAGTTGAAACAATATCGGCCCTATGGCAATAGTTCAAAAACAATTGACCGGCCTTTGGCAATATTTTATCTTTGTAATGAGATAAAGAAAATCCTGACGACAATCTCAACAGCACTCAAAATGGAGCACCAAACTGAGGTGGGATCAGGTGCCCTGGAGGAGAAAGCATCCCCTGTTTGGCTAGCCGCCCCCTCCGTCGATGTCCACGCACGAAAATGAAAACAATATATTAAAAACATGCACTGTCTGAGGTTAAGTCCGTATAGAAAGTGCTATGGCGACAATTTCAGGGAATGACAATTAAAACACTTACTGTAAAACCCCTCGCGGGGAACGTTTTTTACATCAAAACACCAAATACAAAACACAGAGAAGACATCCACAGAAAGAGACGCAAAAGGGACAAGGAACACAAACTCACACCATAGAAACATGAAATAAAAAGACCACAAATAAACCAACGACACAAATGGGAAACCGGTGCCGACTTTGGACGGCCATCTGCATCGCAAGTAGTAGACGGTGTGGTTATTCGGACAAACCGCCCACTTTTCCGATTACCCAGAGGTCTCGAAGAACGAACAATTGTGGTGTAAATTACCTCCCTCACTGTCAGATGAAGATGAAACATACATCATGACGCAAGGGCCAAAGAAACACATAGATATCTGGATTATGTAAATGGATATAAAAACAGAAGGCATACGAAATACAATCCCTGCTCTTCGGGTTCTAGCTAGCTCATGCATGTGAACACCAGGGTAGTATGACTGAAATTTAGAGAGGACAGATGGTTTGGGTCCTGTCTTCTCTAAAGAGGTTTGGACAGGTCCCGTCATGGAGTCTTGTAGTCACTGTCAGTCAGAGTACATCGGTATTGGACTGTTGATTGTTCCAGTACCGTAAAACACGAGGAAGTTCTTCAGTAGGTACAGGGATTTTTAAAAGCATATCAGATCCCTATTTCCAGAATGATAAGTAATATTTGGATTTCTATTGAATGGCTGTCATCATCATCAAACAAGACCTCTTTTCATAATATGTACACTAATACGTACACCGAGACAATAGCCGACGTTGAAAAGTTTTCATGGAGCTGTTGCGACGGCAGTGCATGCAGACATGATACGCTGAATCTCACGGGCACCTGATCTCATTTTGAAATGTCGTTCGTTCCGGGGCTCGGAGCTGTTCAAATGGGAATTCTAATGATATTGCCCTACCTTCTCGACGTTGAGACTGAATACTGATGGGTGTTTCTTTGATGATTATTTACTTAAAGCAAATTTTTGATTGACGCGTCACTTTTGTACTTAGTCTATTGTTTGGTTTTTTTTTTGGTATTTGTACTTTGCAACTTTATGAAGATGATTGAAAGATCACTTACTTTTTCTACAAGCGTGTTCAACACAGGCTCTGAAGAATTCGTCATCTTCGCTCAATGCAATGTTTTCCTTGTACATATTGCAAAAGAGAACAGCATGGATTTTTTTGTTGATACTGTATTTTTTTAACCCCTAAAATGAAGAAAAAAAAAATAGTCGGAAATAAAAATACATTCAATTTCAATAATAAATATAGGCCTTTCAACTAGATTTTCAAACCCAAGAATATTCCTTTAAAGTACTTGACGACTTTCGATTCTGTGTCTGAAGAACATTAAAGAACTTTGAATTGAAAAAAGCTAGCGAATTTTCGAAAATAAATTGATTTTTATCACCACATTCTAAATAGAATTTGCTTAAGAAGGGAAGAAATTCAAACTCTATTATTTGACAAACGCTTCGTTTGAGTAACCGAGTTTCAAGGGGGTCCTTTAGACTATGAAACGAACAATAAAAGAAATGGAAATTAACGAGAGGAAATATTTTTTTCTTTTGCAAAGAATAGAAAAAATGTAATGGTAATTGGTAAACGACGCAAGCGTAAAATCAAATTTCAGGGTTGGTGCTCATCAAACTTATTTCATTAAAATTTACGAAAAATAAAAACATCAAACGGTATTAACTCTTTTGTTTCCACACAAAATACAAAAACCAGAAAAAGAACATTTATCGATTCTTAAATTGATTTAAGCGGAGTATAAATTAAGTTAGGGAGAAAAGCCGAAAACTATGCATTATGTCAGAGAAAGTACTGGACGAGGCCCGTCAGGGCCGATATCAGATTTTTCTCTGACATAATGGATAGTATGAGGCTTTTCTTCCACTTAAAACATGACATCTTTTGTTTTGATAATGGACAGTCAAAGGTAGATCCTTTCGCAGTATTTGGACACCACAAAATCAAGAAGTGTATCATTGGTCAAGGGGCGATGATCAGGTGCACGTAGCTTGAATCCCTGGCCAGCCAACCGATCGATTTCGTTTGTCTCAATAACGGACACTTTCATGTCAAGGTCAATCACTGAGTTGTTGAGAAAATAATTCATTTCAATGTAGCCACGCTTGTGATATACAGCGTCTTTTTCGTAAGGACCTCGTTTTTATTTCTGCTTTAAAAAAACTAATTGATCATTTTTAATTGAAGACTGTCGCGGTGTTTTTAAGTATTATTCTAAAGACAACGAGAAAAATAGGATGTAATTCGTCTTGGATTTCGTCAGATTTCAACATTTTGTACTTTTACTTACTTTATTTTACATGTATTTTTACTTCTATTTCATTTTACATATAATGTATTTTCGGACCTTCGAGCTTGAAATATAAAATTACGAAATCCGCGCACTGATGGATTCTTTCGTTTATCAATATAGAGGAACAAGTTTTACGCAAAAAGGAGGAATATTAATGGATATAGAATTTGAAATAGGAATTAGCAAAGAAACTTGGAAAGCAATTTTCCTTGGGATATATAGTTCTTTCTGTGTGATATTATTTCATCATAATCAGGATTCTTTCGTCCGAAATTTTACCTGTGACTGTCCATTAAGTTACCTCTAATTATTTTTAATAATGGACAGTTTTGGCAAACTTAATGGACAGCTACAGGTGAACTTTTGGACGAAAAAGGATCCTGTTGAGACGTTATCATATCGAAAGAACTGTTTAGACAATGGGATGACGTCATAGTAATGTTTTAAGAATGGAGCTCTGAGTGACTATCTAGGTGGATACAATAACACTACATTTAATTTGAAATGTCACTCGTCTATTTGGTGTCACTCGTCTATTTGGTTGAAGTTTTGCTCTTGAATGTTAAAGTAACGTCCATTTCTATAATACATACTGGGATCACCAACAAAGAAAGGAAGAGGGGGGGGGGGGGGGCGCTTGTATCCATCCTCAACGGGGCAATACATATATCTGGGCGACATCATAAAGTGAACAAATTTTGTTATTATAAAAAATTAAATTAAATTAAAAAAAGCCTGGTAAAATTAGCTCAATACATCGATTATGAAGCTCGTTTTTATCAATACAAGAAGAAACCTTCTTCTTTCCACTTCAGGACAAGTCTTATGTACAGAGGGAAAAGGAGGGGGGGGGGGGAGAATTCAACCTTTCCGACACAAACTTAAAAAAAAACCCAACAAGATAGAAACAGAAAAGAAAAAAAGCCTCAAGTACAGTAATTAGAGTCATTTTATATTCAGAGAATATTCTGAATCAGCACAGTAAATAGCTCAAAATAAAGAATTGGTACTTGACAACAAGTCGTTTTTTCAAGTTTATGAAGCTGTCCAATACAAGCAATAGTGGGTACCGATTATCGCTGATAATCGATTATCATACGATAATTGCTTTTGAATCCGATGATCGATTATGGATCTCAATAATCGATTATTTAGCGACGTGATTTAAAGAATGATTATTTAATGAAAAGGTTTCAAGTAAAATTGTCTCGCATGGTTTAAAATAAAAGGAGTCCAATCCCTCGCATATTCATTATTTAATGAACGACTAAGCGGCAATGTACGTGTAAAGAATAGTCTAATGTTTCAAGACATTTTGCTATAAAGAAGTAACTCTTGCCGATAAAGCCAATCCGGTCTTTTCATTCGAGTGTGAAAAGAAGTAAAACATTCTGTCATTTCTTTGGTTTTATTTCTTTGTTTGTTTTTTTTTTTTAGAAAAGGAGAGGTACAAAACCAATGTGC
This sequence comes from Pinctada fucata, assembly GCA_028142955.1. Taxonomy (NCBI): domain Eukaryota; kingdom Metazoa; phylum Mollusca; class Bivalvia; order Pterioida; family Pteriidae; genus Pinctada; species Pinctada fucata. The sequence continues at coordinate 32,526,327 of AP027112.1, read as the reverse complement.
CTTGAAAGAAATATTCATATATGAATAAGTAAAACCTGATTCTTTTTTTCAGAGTAATTCTTAAAATTTTTCAATACAAACACACATGAATTGCTGCAGTAATTAGTGTCTCAAAATACTTCAACTTTAAGACAATTCTGTGTAACCGATTAATAATCGATAAAATCACATTGGATGGCCAACTGTTTGTAACAGATGATCGATTATTAAGGCTCAGTTAATTCACCATCACTCGTGTCATACCTATTATTTTGAAATAAAAATCTGGAAAAATCTCGTCTTTTTACAATTTCCAAGAGGGAAGGGTCTGAACCCAACCCATTACGCTCTTGATCCCCGCTTAGAAGTAACAATAGGTATTTAGGTGACATGTTTTTGAGTATACGTTCAAACAATCCAAATTTATAAAAATGTATATAGCGATCTTTAAATCAATGCGTATTGATAAAAAGAAAATGTAGAACAGTCATGTACTGACACTTGACAAAATTAATGTTAGAAAAAGTTAATGCATATAATGCATAAATGCACTTTCGCAGATTTTATCATTTATCGTAGGGAGAGGGGGTTACACCCGACCTCTTTGATTAGCAAAGGGTTAAATCGCAAAAAAAATTTATTTTAGTCTTTTCATTAAAAGATGTATAATATTGAAATATTTTCAAATACTCTAATATATTATCGGATGTTTGCACCGTAAAATCAGTATTTGCCGACCAAAAATTACGTCCATGCAGCTCACTTCAGAAATTGGAAAATTGAAGTTATGTCAATTTTATGGGCAAATGGTCAGATTAAAATTCATATAGGGGATAAACACTAACAGCGTGAAGTCTCTACGACCAACACTTTTTAATATATTTCATTTATTTTTTTTATATTTTCTCGCTAGTCTCCGAATACTGTTGACGCATTCTTCGTTGGGCATATTCATCGAAATATTTCAGGTATTTTCTATTATCATGTCAATGACCTAGAAACATACATGTACATCCGCCAATTTTATTTTTGATGCTTATTTTAAACAAAAAAATTCGAAATAAGATTTTTAGTGCATACGTACACAAATGCCCATCTTTATCCCTTTATATAAGCAGATTTCACGTTGAATTTTAGCGAAATCGGTAACGACTATGAATATATTAAAACTTATCAGCTAGTTTTTTGCACAGCGCAAATGTAGATACTTTAATATGTATACTAATCTTTGAATCGCATTTCCCGCGGAATATGATAGGAAGCACAGAAGCTCGATGCCAATAACCTTCAATGACACCCGCCCCTTCCCATATCTCTCTAGTTAAAGTATAAGAAAAGTAGAGGCGGATATTCCTGAGGATTGTTGGCATCGAGCTTCTGTGGGAGGAGGATACAAGGGAAAATATCACCACTATTCGATCGTAAACGAATGATTTAATGGAAAACTTGTAATTCCTTTCTTCGTTTTATTTCGTATCTTTTCATTACGTTTCTTGACGGTGATGTCCCTAAATTACCGTCATACGGTATCTACATTTCACAGCTCATCCGGTATGCTAGAGCATGTACTGATGTTTTGGATTTTCATAGTAGAAATTTACAAATTACAAAGAAATTTTTAGGTCAAGGTTTTCGCATTCACAAACTAGTAGAACCTTTCTGGAAATTTGACAAAAATTATGATCAAGTTTTTTTTGAAATTCGGAACCATACAAGCAACATGCAGAGTATAATTTCTTTAGGTGTTTCACAACCTTCATTTTATGATGACATAATTTACAACATAAGAAGGATCAAAGGTAGACAGCATAACTATCGAAAATGCGTAAGACTCATCAAACGCCTATTATACAGTGGATATGATCCTAATGTCACCAGACGGAAACTAAGCTTGGTTCTTGGCCAATCTACAGTCTTGTACAAGCGCATTCTTAAGACTTGCACTCTGACTGACTGTGACGACGGGACTCCATGACGGGCCCTGTCCAAACCTCATTAGAGAAGACAGGGCCCCGACCACCTGTCCTCTCTGAATGTCAGTCGGACACCTCGGCTGATAACATATGTGAGCTCGCTACAGACGGCAGATCACGGACTGTATTACGTACGTCCTTTTTTATATCCATTTACATATTCATCTTCGTTGCTTGGACCCCTGCGTTTTACGGTCTTGTTTGTGTGTGGTCATCTAACAGTGAGGAGGTTTTTTTACACTATAATTTCGCGTTCTTCGAGACCTCTGGGAAATCGGAATAGTGGAAGGGTTGTGCGCACTTAATCCAGGATAACCATACCGGCTGCTACTTACGTGGCAGATGACTGTCCTAAGTCGGCACCAGTTGTCCATTGGTCTTGTTGGTTTATGTGTGGTCTTCTATGTTTGATGTTTCTATGGTGTGAGTTGGTGTTCCTTGTCTCTTTTGCATCTGTTTCTGTGGATGTCTGTTCTGTGTTTTTAGCAGAAGGTGTTTAGGGGTTTTGCTTTTGAATGCTGCAACCTAGTGTTGTTGGAGATCCCATCCTTTCTTAGTTTAAAAGCCCCCGAATGTTACAGATATTATGAAGGAGTTACTACCCTTCAAACATTGTGTCAAATGTTATACCACAAGGACAATTGTATATTGGTATAAAATCGAATCTGCAAATCTGTGCTATCTTTCTTTGTCCTTTTATTGTCTTCAGTAAACCAAACAAATATAAATGTTATACTTAATCATCCAACCTTGTCCAACAACCCAAAAGAGATAAAAAAAAATGAGAAAAAAGCATAATTTGAAGTAATATTTGTGCTATATGTTTATGAAGAAGCACGAAATGTCCCGATTTCTGACACCTACAGTACGCGTTGTCGTTACTCTCAGTCGAAACTTAGCGTTCGTTGAAAGGCCAAATAAATATTTGTTCAATTGTGTGAAAGATTTAGCTATTTACCTCTCAATGTTTACTGAATCGTTCAGATAATTTATTAAATTGTTCCAATAGTCCATGCTAATTGTTTGTTACAAATCATGATCAAGCAAGTGTTCAAATTCATTAGCATCAAAGTATATCACCACTCTGGATAGAAAATCTCAAGAAAAAGCACGATGTAATTTTTGCTTTTTTTTGCAAATTCAACCTACCTCCCATCACACCGTATTAAATCTTTAAATTTCCTTTTTTTCATTGATATACTCAAGTTTCAGTATGAAGATGATGAAGTACATATCGTAAATTGTCAGTTCATTGGGGCTGATTAGAGAAATATTCAAAGATATAATAATTATACATATACAAGAATATTCATCATTTACAGATCATATTTTGATATTAATATATAAAATAATTAGTAGATCAGTACCCACAGTGCTAATCTATTGAACATTTGCCATTAATCTTTAGTTTAAACTTGAATTTATTTCAATTTCATATTCAATAGAAGTGCAAGTAAGATCATGCAGGATAAGGAAACAAGTACAATACTTATACATTTTTGTAAAATTCCTTTTCCTATAAACAAATATTTGCTTAGAACAGTAATGTTTTTGGGTCGTCTGAAAATCTGAATTCCATTTTACTTGAATGAAAATCGCAGCTGTAGCTATACGGTAAACTTTAGATAAAAGCTTTAATATAAGGTTAAACAGTGTATCTACCTACAATGTATTCTTCAATTCCTTCCGCAATTGCACTGGAGTTGTTTAATTAGATATGTTGTTTAGGTTGATATTGTGCCATTGTTTTTGTCTGTTTGTTATATTTTCTTTTCAGGTGATAAAGTTTCCTTTTGTATTTTTTTCCCCTAAATTCCTATTGTGGTTTTTAGATTATTGTTGACATTTGTGCTTGACGTCATTCACTGGTTGTATTAGAATTCAAATATGAAATGATAAAAACCTCTGATTTCATCTCTCCTTTATCTACAATTCCATCAAGAATAGCGATAATTTCATCGAGTTTGACTGTTCGCTCAATCCCTTGCATATCGATAATTGTTATTTTCCAGTCCTCACGTTGTGATGAATCCTTCAGTTGATATTCTTGTAACTAAAATAGAATACGGAGAGAAATCAGTATGAAAAATTCAAGCCGAATTTTACATGTATAAACAAAAATCACCAGTAATAGATCATATTGAATTGGAAAACAGAGCCATCAAAACACAACACACACACACACACACACACCCTCACACACACACACACACACACACAAATCAACACCAATTCTCTGTAAGCACAAAAGAATATTTGGAAACGAATGTTCTCAGATTATCTTGATAAAAGCAAGACATAAATTTGTAAAAATATCGTTGCCAAGTGACTTGGTTGCTCACAAGATAGCAAAATATTTTTGAAGCCTAAATGTGTCTCATCCAAATGGTTTATTATTTCAATCGTTATTAAATTCACGAATAGAGGTTATTAGATACTCACCATTTCAGAATTCAGATTTCCTTTATAAAATTTTTACAATTGCAATAAATATTGCTCAACATGGTAATCTTTTTTAATATGTTAGATTTTATTTACGTTTTTACGTTGCTTTAAGTTGAATGATAAGCATTTCCATGAGTGTGACGACAGGACTCCAAGAAGGGACCTGTCTAAACATCTTTTGAGATAACAGCGCCCCGACAACCTGTCCCCTCTGAATGTCAGTCCTACTCCTCGGGTGAGCAGATGAATGAACTCGCTATATTCGGCAGAGCAATGAGTTCTGTTTTTTCTTAACTATTTACATATTCATCTGTGTATTTCTAATGTCGATCCTCAATTCGGCTTCACATTCTCAGAGCATTTTACTCAACGACATGTGTTTGTTCGCTATGATGATAAGTCGGTTGTCTTCAATACTTTTATGAAACTTGTCCGAAATATCCCTCAGCAGTTGAATTCATATCATCAGAGTGTTACATGGCACACATCAAATATGCCTTTATTCAAAATCTTCAAAAGCAAAGAAAACATGACGATGTGTAATGTTTCATTGGTACTTCTAGGTACCTGGATGATATTCTTACTATCGATAATCCTGTTTTTGAAAAGTATAAAGATGTTATTCATCCACAAGAATTGACTCTTAATAAGGCAAACGTAACAGACACAGAAATACCATTTTTGGACCTAAATATCAAAATTGTCAATGGAGAAATTCATACAAATGTGTATGACAAACGAGATGATTTTGGATTCAACATACATGTAGTAATTTCCCCCTGGCTTGACGATGATGTCCCTATAGTAGAGCGACTAGATTGAAAAAGGGGCTTAGTTTCGAGTTTAATCAACACCCCTAACGCAGGCCTTAATTTGGTCTTAACTTTTAGTTGAATACCATTGCTTTCAAGAACAGCTGTCGTAAAGAATATATCATGGTCAATGGGTTAAAAATGATAAAACCTTGTAAAATGAAAACGAAATATTTATCGTTTACATCCTCTGTATTCCTATACATTGTATTTGGTTCTGTTTTGTACAGAGAGTCATTGCAACCCTGCATTAGATATGTAAATATGATATAGAATTGTTTTGGAGGTATAATATATTCTCCTCTCTCGAAAAATGGCAGTTTTATGCAAATTACTATTAAATATAAAGAATCCGTGTTGATATCTTTTCTAAAGCGCCGAGACTGAATTTTGTCTCGAAAGATATCGACAAATATATGTTTATTATTTCTGAAACCATTTTTATCGATAATTTTTCTAGAGGTTTATAAATGAAAATAAAAAAACTAATGCGTAAACAATTTTATTTTAAGCGTCATTTCCCAAAGACATTTCCATAGATGAAGAATCGGTTGACCACGTGTTAAAGTTTCTATCGAATCGTACCTTTTCATCGGTACATATACGTATGTTTGATAAAAGAAACTGCCGAATGTGGAATTATGTCATCCTTTTGACAAGTTCATGAAAAATACCTCATTTTGATATGCCGTGTCAAGATCATGTATGGAGACCCGCTTGTGACAAGTTGGAATAAAAATACATGAATTAAAAAACTGCGCATGAAGTTTCTATAAAATGATAAAAAGTATATTACGACGTTTAAAAGGTATATTACGACTGAAACGTGCGTCCTGTATTTTAAGATCCCACCCATCCTGCTACGTCTTTCGGTAAATTTTTGTACATAATAATTTTCACACTCTTACGCAATATCACACTGTTTAGATTGAGGATCACTGACCAGAGTTAAATACCCGAAACGTGCATGTCTGGTCCATGCTGAAAATTTATCTGCTCTTAAATGATGCTATTGAGTTTGAAGACGTTTTACATTTGAACTACTTGGTGAGTGTTACTGCTGGTGGACCAGGAGTCTCCGAGGACACATGTAGCCAAGTTCGATCAACTTCGGTTGATCTTCTCTCTGTTCAACGTATTCGAAATTTTCTGTTATCAAGATTTCTTGAAATTTCTGAAACATAGGTCCTGTAGCATCATATTCCACCAATCCTGCTACGTCTTTCGGTAAATTTTTGTACATAATAGTTTTCACACTCTTACGTAATATCACATTGTTTAGATTGAGGATCACTGACGAGGGTTAAATATCCGAAACGTGCATGTCTGGTCCATGCTGAAAATTTATCTGCTCTTAATTGGTGCTATTGAATTTGAAGACGTTTTACATTTTAGTACTACAGTGATGTAATTATATATGCCAAGTACATTGGTTAGAGTTTGGACTCTTCGTTTTCTTTGTTTTAAACATTGAGATATGCCTTTTATAAAGGTTGTGCAATTTCTTTCCTTTTATCATCCGTACTTACTCTCCGTTTAGATTCGTAGCTTTTACAAATTAAGCGGATGCTTTTCATGATGCATCGGGTCAGAGCATTCCCCTTAAGGCGTCCAGGGGATCCAATGGAAAGTCCTTAAGTGTCACAGAATTGGGGTGCTTTGTTTTGTGATGCAGTACATTGCACGGACACCACATAGTCATACGTAATACTTGTAACGTAATTGAGCAATCCTACATTAATTAGGTCTATAAGAATACTTCTACAATACAACAAAATAAATAGCTATATATCTCTGAGAGAAAAAGGAGAAAAGTGTGTGTTGTGGCCTGTTGAAAACGTTAAGTTTGCTCGACAGAAGCCTGGAATTATGGCGCGTCGATGGCCGTTTTTCCCGAAGCACTCCTAATAAAAAAGGTATGAAAAGTATGACTAAAGTCAGTGCAATGTATCCAAGGTCCCATTTTCAACTACGGATATTAAAGAGTCCGAGACACGATACAACAATTATTATTAGAATAAAACTTTTATAACGACGAGACTGATGTTGTCAGCTCAGCGTCGAACGTGAGTACCAAAAAGGAGATCGACAAGAAAGTTTCAGTGAATGAAGACCATTAAAAAAGAAAGTAATTGATAAAATGAATAGCCGATTAAAAATACAAATTACATCAAAAGTCCAAAATTCTGTATAGCTACAACACTTTGATTGCATCATGAGACAAGTGAAATATATATCCGTAACTTTAGGTGCCTATTGAGTAATTTGAATGTCATATTACCTACTCTAATACATGGCTTTTTTGTACCTGGTTACACTCATTTATTATTTTGAAGTGTTCTTTTGTTTTTGGTCGAGCAATCAAATTTTTCAAATCAGAATTAATAGTTGGGTGTTATATTCGAAAATATGAGAGGAAGAGTTTCGGATAAGAACACCAATTACTATGTGCATAGTAGGTGACCTTCTATAGAATAGAGCATCCTTTAATGTATGGTTATTTCTACTTCAATATCGTATAACATTTGCTTCTCGGTTGGTATTTTTATGTGAGTGTCTTCGATTGTTGTAGGTTTGTTTGCTTAATTTTCATTAATTGTTTATATTGTTTCTGTTTCATAGATAAACAAGTTGCAGGGACAAATAAAGAATTAGTTCAAGAGACTACGATGAAGCATGGAAAATGATGAACAGAGTCAAAAAACTCAAAAAATGCATACAAAGTCATATTTTTCGTAAGCGGTCAATATCGTATAATGTCCAACAATGATCAGCCAGTCAGAAACTAGAGATCCAGAACTAGAAACCAGATTTTATCCCCATTACCATCTACATGTAGTATAATTGCTTTTAAGTTACGTTTTAGCGACAAGTGTTGTCACGCCGTCAAACGGAGGACGAAAATGCAATGATTGCCTTGATTTTGATGGGGTTGTATAGGCAGCAACGCTGCTTATCTATTTTGAAGCTGGTGGAAGTAAAATACAATTCGCATTTCCTTGTTTTGTTGATCTCAAAATCTTTGTTTTACCTAAGTATTTCTATAATTGGGCGGACAAAAGGCTTCCATATCAAATGTTTGAAATCATCAAAATAGAGATAGTACAGAAAGAAAAAAAGCATTATTTTCAAAATTACTGATGTTAAGGATCCCGGACCTTAAGGAAATGTTATAATAATCGGATTTATGAATTTTCAAAATTTACTGAAATAATCATGCAAATTGTTTGATCTATGTCTGAACCACAACTTTCATATTCCTTTCTGCGAAGATATAGCTCTAAGCGCTTGCAAAATTTACTAAAACACACCCACCCTTCGTGAGCTTTGGTTGAACACTGCACAAAAAACACAGGTTGTTATGATAAATTTCACTTTAATTAGGTATGGGCGCAAAATAGAATGGCTAATTCAGATAAACTAGTGAAAGATAGATATACGACAAATTCTCCTTCAAAAGGAATTAGCCATTCTTTTTCTGCGCCCATGTTGAAATTAGAGAAAATCAGAGAAAAAATACAGTCCCCAAAGTACAAATTAGCATGTAAAACGCCTTTTACATATATCGATCTATAAATCTGCATTGATTTTTACCTGAGCGAGGGCAGTTAATCCGGATATTTCGGTTACCCCTCTTAACTGTATAGACGTTACATAATCTGTGATGAGATTACAAACGAAATTTTCATAATTGTTCTTACTCATAAAATGTTAAATTTTCTTCTGATGTAAAAACGGACACTAAATCTTTATAATCAATCGATATACAGATGATCAAAAAGGGGCCTTAAGGTCCGGGATCCTTTGTCGTATTCTTTAAAATAAAACAATACTTTTATTCATATTTATATGTTGAAATTAGACTTTTTTGTAGGTGTTATTAACAAAGTTATGGGTACTGGCAGTTTAATTTCCTGTAACTTTAAAGTCTTTAAATCGATCTATATCAAACTTTCCAAAAAGAAAAAAAAACCACATTTACATATTAAAATATTGTTTCTTTCTGGTAATTTTTATGTTTGAATCAACATTCTCAAAATTTAAAGAACTCAATTTTTCCATTTTACCTATTTTTCTTAGACTGTGTGCTTATTCATCCATGAAAGTTGAAATTTGAAAAACCAACTTAATCCAAAAAGTTTCTTTTGACTTAAATAAGCATAATGATATTTATTTCGGTTTCCTTGACAATCCATTTTTAAAAAGAAGTGAGTTTTTGTTAAAAAATCTATGATTTTGAATTTTACCAATTTTCCGCTTCTCTATGAAATTACAGACCATACGATATTTTTACGACTCCTCAAACAGTTGGCCCAAGTTATATTTTTTCGTTTGATATGAAATTTAGCCCTGTGTTAGGGGTGTTGATAAAAATTTCAAATTATCTGACTTGGTTGCTCTACTACTAGATAACCGTCATACGGTATCTACATTTCACAGCTCATCCGGTATGCTAGAGATGATGCTAGAACTGATGTTTTCATAGTATAAATTTACAAATTACAAAGAAACTTTAAGGTCAAGATTTTCGCTTTCACATAGTAAAGACATTCTGGAAATTTTACAAAAAATATGATCAACTTCTTTTGAAAATCGGACCTATACAAGCAACATAGTATATTACTTTCGGGGTTTCACAACCTGCATTTTATGGTGACAAGATTAACAAAATAAGAAGGATCAAAGGTAGATAGAATAACTATCGAACATGCGTCAGAGTCATCAAACGCCTTTTATACCGTGGATATGATCCTAATGTTACAAGACTAAGCTTGATACTTGATCTACAGTTTTGTACGAGCGCATTCTTTAGATTTGCACTCTGATGAAAACATATATGAGCTCACTACAACCGGCAGAGCATGGACTGTATTACGCACGTCCTCATTTTATATCCATTTACATATTCATCTGTGTTGCTTGGACTCCAGTGTTTTACGGTCTTGTCTGTGTGTGGTCATCTAACAGTGAGGAAATTTTTTACACCATAATTGTGTATTCTTCGAGATCTTCCAGACCTCTGGGAAATCGGAATAGTTGGAGGGTTGTACGCACGTAAAGTGACGTAATCCAGGATAAACACACCGTCTGATACTTATGTAGCAGATGGCCGTCCTAAGTCGGCACCGGTTGCCCATCTCGTTGGTTTATGTGTGATATTTTATGTTTAATGTTTCTGTGGTGTGAGTTGGTGTTCCTTGTCCCTTTTGTGTCTCTTGATGTGGGTGTCTGTTCTGTGTTTTTTTGCATTTGGTGTTGTTGGGTTTAGCTGTGGGTGCTGCAACCTAGTGTTGTTGGAGATTCCCTCCTTTCTCTTTCAGCGATAATGTGAATGGTAATTAAAAAAGTAGCTTAGCGAATACCTGCCTTGATTCATATTTCTTCTATACCACTTCTTGATCATGTTTACCAGTATAACATTAACATTAAAACAGACACACCGTTGTCTGACGATGCATGGAATTATGATAATGACCATCTCTCTATATACAGCGCAAAATCGATAATTCAGAAAACCATAAACCGAAGGCATACAAAATCAGGATAAATCAGGAACCAAGGCAAACAAACAAAAACCTTAACCACATGAAAAGAAGCGAGCTCTCGATATACAATGTAGGAGTGAGACCAGTAGCCAGTTTCACAAAAGCGTCGTAGATTTACGACCGACGTGTACTTCGCATATACGTTCCAGTTGCACGGGTTCACAAAGGTGACGTAGTAATGACGTAAAGCAATGACATAAAGTTTATGACATACGATATTGCTAGAGAAATCCAATTTGGCGTCGTCGAAGGAAGTTTCCTCCCAGTTTTCAGTGTTCTACAGCTTATATTTCACTTATTAGTAAACGTACCTTGACGATTTTGGTATCAATTGAATCGGAAAAGAATTATCTATACGCCAATGATCATAGATATGTTTGAAATTTTCTTATTTCATTTTAAAATGTCAGTAATCTCTTCAAAAGCAGTGTTAACCTTCGTAAAACTCGCAATTTTGCTACTTTATAGTGCACGTTCAGATGATTTCGCGCCATGCATGGAATTAAAACTTGTTTGGGGTAACTTTTATTCTCATTAAAATATTTTAGCGATTCCAATGATTGAATAGTATATAAAGTTTAAGGCTATAGCAGAATGAAATTGATTTTTATTTTAATAATGATTTAGTAAATTAATGATTATCTAAAATGCACCATCCTTTTTCTCTCGAATTTCCATACATTTTCAAATATCTGTGATTTGTTTTTCTTTTTTATATACTACGTACGGACTAACGTAATACGATGCGAGTGATTGATATTTAGAGAAACAGAATGCAATTTTACTGATTATCAACAGTAATATACACATTACAAGGGCTTGTTAAAAAATTAATCATTATATTTGAAAGGAAAAAATAACGAAGGAGTGCCAGATATAAAAAAAGACGTGTTTGTGAAACACAAATGCCCCGTTATCAGACACCTAAATTTTCCAAACGAAGGCCAAACATCGAAGCTAAGGTGACAGGTTCAAATATCATGTACTGTTATGATGTAGACATTTTTGTCCTGTAACATAGAATATTACATGAAGATATAAAAACTCTATCAATTTCCAATCAAAAATCAAAATTAGAAAAATACGACCGTTTTTTTTAAGTTGGACGAGACTGAATAGAAATTGAAATTTTGTCTGCCTCCTTCCTGTGATGCACAATAAATTCATTATAAAATCCAATTATTTTATTGTATAAAAAATGAAACTGCCAAAAAATAATAACGAATAAATACATGAAAAGAATCATATAAACTTTAAAAAAAAAGAAGCTAAAAAAAAAAAAAAAAAAAAAAAAAAAAAACAGGTACTGGAGTCCAAAAGATACCGCAAAAAGTCAATTTAATAAAAAATTATACACGTACATGTCTTTGTCTTTTTTTTTATTAGTGGGGTATATATATATAAAAAAGACAAAGACATGTATGTGTATGATATTTTATTAAATTGACATTTTTTTTCGGCCTCAGGACTATGCTTGAGCTAAAGAAATTCGTTTATGCCTCTTTTTTTTCAATCAAACGCTCCTTTCGTTAAGTTTTTAAAGCCAGGGAGACATACGCTCCCTTTTTTCTCTTTCCCTAGCTTTACAAACATTACGAAAGGAGTTTGATTGAAAAAATTATATAGACGAATTTCTCTGACTCAAGTACCTGTGACTCAAAACAGGGTAGTCAGGAAGAGCGGATTTCGAAATATCTTTTGACTATTTGTTAATCTAAATTTTTTACCACAGTAAATTAATATTTTATTACGTCCCCTGGGGGGGGGGGGGGGGGTTATCTCTCAACATACAATGGTAGATTTTGTACGGTTTATGCATATACATAATCTTATACTTAATTACGATATAAAGGCATTCCAATTTTTATGACTTTATGTTTAGGGGATAAACGTACTGTGTTTTGTGGTTCCGCACTGTTGGAAACGCAGTTATACCGTCGGGGCTTGTCCCCGACGGTATAACGTATGTTTCCAACAGTATATCCATTATATACCTGTCGAAACCACAAAACACAGTACGTTTATCCCTATTCTAATTGATGTGACATATTTTATTTTTTTACACACCTTAGAGGATTTCACATATCGCTTTAGAGGCGACGTTGCTACGGAGGACTAACAACGACCAACAGAAATTATTGCGCTGTAAAGTATTAAATACAACTGCTTCGTAATTAGTACAATGGCGACAAATCAAAGTGTTATCAATAATAAACTTACTTTTTCTCTTGTTTAAATGTGGAGAACTCCATTACAAGCTCATACCTTGTAGTTTTACGTCAAAGTATGACATCACAGGAGGGAAGAACAAAGGGAAGCATGGCGTCATACGCAAAAAAGTGTGCTAAATTTGTAAAGTGCAAATTTACGTAGGAATACATTTTGAAGTATGTCAAGTGAGTCGGTTTGCGGCTTGTAAATCGTCGTTATACATTCTTGTATAAATCCTGTGCATCAATCAGAATGCGTGAAACAAACAGAATGAATTAGAATTTTTTTAAGTACTGTTACCGTTTTGAAGCCGATGTTATGGTTCAAACAGCAAAATGATTATTCATATGTGTAGTATGTTTAAAGATGTATCCTTTCTTTCTTACTCTGTTCTCTTTTTTATCCTCGTTTTCTTTCATTTATGTTCAATTCTATTTTATTTCTTCAATTTGCGCTTAAGTTGTTTAGCATGATTCATATGTAAAATGCGGACTATGTATTCATAATATTAGCCTTGGGAAATGAATTTGAATAAGCGTTATGCTTTTTTTTTCAAATCCCCCCCCCAATAGAGATATAGAAGAATATTATTTAAAAAACAAATTCCAAACAAAAGCATCAAATAAGCATATAGGACAAATATACAGCAAACAAGGCCATAAAACCATCGATTAATTTTTAGTACATTCAAGAAATAAAACAAATTGAGCAATTTTCACAGAAGTGTCTAATGTGTAGGTACTGCATAGTAACACGATCTTCCAACGTTCACTTATTTTGTGTCACTTGTTTTCGTATTATCTACATGTATATTCATTAAGTTCACAGAAGAAGCGAAGAAGTGAAGCTGCGAAGAAGCGAAGTTACGACGAATCGAAGTTGAGAAGAAGAGAAGTTGAGAAGAAGCGAACAAGCGAGGTTACGATACAAAGAAGCGAAGATAAGATGCAAAGAAGCGAAGTTACGATACGAAGAAGCGAAGTTATGATGCGAAGAAGCAGTTTCACATCGCTCCTTCGTAACTTCGCAACGTAATTTAGATTTTTCGCATAACAAATTGTTTACGCGAAAAAGCTATGTCCCCAATGGAACACCTAGAAAACATCTCAAAATTCATTAAAATCCCTTTCGATTATCTTTATAAGACCAAATTGGTCAAATTCACTTCAATATTTCTATAAATAGTACTTGTGATGTCTAGGTTCAAGGCTTCAAGTTAGACTTGGCAAAAAATAAAATTATAGTAGAAATAAAGAGAGCGCATTTTCAATTGATTTTTATCAAATTAAACTTAATTATTGGTCGCAATGTAAGAAAGTCCTTAGGTAAAAGGTCCAGGTCACAGGTTTGAATCGGTCGGTTTTTGGTGTAAATAAGAACTCTATGAATGGTCAATGTCAAAGGTCAAGGGTCAAAATCACATATTGGAATAAAAACCTGTATACATTGTAGTGTAGGGGACACGTACATAACCGATTGGTCATGCTGTAATGAATGAATGCATTGATTTCAATATCTAATTAAAATGTCAAGGTCACAAATTACAGGTCAATTTCTTTTAAAAACGTTAGAGGGGCACTTTCAAACGCAACATCATCAATGTTTGCATATGATTTGCATATGTTGTGACATCAGAATCTCAAGTTCACAGTTTCCCCCTTTTTATCTCACCTGAGCGAAGCTCAAATGAGTTAAAGAAGATTTTGACGATAATCTCAACAGCACTCACGATAAAGCATGAAATTAGCATCGACGGACCCCTAGCAAGCAAGATGTGGGACTTGAGCGAAGCTCAAGTGAGCTATTGTCATAGGTCGTCCGTCCGTCGTCTGTCGTTAACTTTTTAACACTTTCGACTTCTCCTCTGAAACCGCTGCACAGAATATCACGAAACTTCACAGGAAGCAAGTACTCATTTCCCTATACCTTGATTGTGTTTTTCAAGCCGATCGGAAATCCAAGATGGCCATCACAGGCCCTGATTTGCTGACACTTTTTCGACTCTTCCTCTGAAACCACTGCATAGAATTTCACAAAACTTCACAGGAAGCAAGTACTCATTGCCCTCTACCAAGTTTGCGTTTTTTGGAGCCGATCGGAAATCCAAGATGGCCGCTACAGGCTCTAATTGGCTGATGCATTTTCGACTTCTCCTTTGAAACCGCTTCACAGAATTTCTTGAAACTTCACAGGAAGCAAGTATTCATTGCCCTCTACCAAGTTCGTGTTTTTCGAGAGCCGATCAGAAATCGAAGATGTCCTCCATAGGCTCTATTTAGATGACACATTTTTTACTTATCCTCTTAAACTACTGCACAGAATGTCACCAAATTTTACAGGAAGTAAGTACACATTGTCCTCCTCAAAGCTTCACTAAAAGCAATTTCCTTAAGGTCTTATACTGACTTTGATTGAAAACATACATACAGTCTCCTCAGGTGAGCGATGTGGCCCCCTTGGGCCTCTTGTTATACTTATTCAATCCCCATCAAGAATTTTAAACGATTATGCATCTCTGTACATGTTGACGGGATGGTATCTTACATAATATTACATGTAGTTCTACGGCAACGTAAAACAAGATATTTTATATTAAATATTTTCTATCATATTTGATGTAAGACCGCCACTGCTTTCCTATGACGCTTGCGTCCTGTCCATGTTATTTAAATTAAAACCTTATGAACGATTTTTACTCATTTTTAGATTTTTAATTCTTACATGCACTCTTTGCGACCATGGCCAACATCGCTCAACTGAGACGACTGGAGAACTGACGTGATCAATATCTCTTTTTTTTTATTTAAATATGACTAATTCCATAATGATTGTTTATCATACAAAATGTATGACCATGAGCTTTGCCTTCACCATTGATCTAGCGACATTGCGCTTTGACGAACTTGAAGGAAAATGCATATACATGTACGTACTGGACACAATAATACTTTTTTAATGTATAGTTTCTCTGTAATATGTCACATTTGCATTTAGAGGGGTAAGGCTGTTTCATTTAAAAATATTTTACCTTAAGCCATATTATCCATAAGTTTTTAGTATCGTTTACCTGCCGCTGAGGACATGTGTATTTTTCTAACTTTCCATTTTTTAAATGAAAGTTAGAAAAAAAATACGCTATAACACACATAGTATTATTTTGGTCGTAGTTTTCTTTTGTTTTCTACATGTTTTCTATGACGCTGCAATGTTGTTGTTATTTTTTTTTTTTTAATTACTCGAAAATTGTTGGAAACAATGCGTATTTCCTCAAAGCACATGTTCTGATATTGTAAAATCCTATTTTATATCGTGAAATCTTTGGCATACTTTTTTGTATCTTTATTATATTTTTTGAACAATGTCGTGGTTATACTAAAATTGAGTGTTTTCGATACCAACCACCTATGATCGATGTCTTTTTGAACGCGTAATTCGATGCATTCAATAAGATTCGTTCTGAAGCTCGGAATCGAGAGCGAAAATGAAAAGGCAATAATTAAGCGTTTCAAAGAATTTGCGTATGACAGGTCACTACTGTTGCCATTGGCTCTCTGAAAGCGGGATTTGAGTTGTTTTCTTTTTTATCCCATCAAAAAGTTAAAAACAAAATTTCCTCTCATTCTTAAATATTCTCTGTTCTACTCGAATTTTCTATTTGTATCACATTAGATTTTCAGCTGATTTACGTCCGACGTAAAACTTCGTCGCTTTTGTGAAATGCTTTTGAGTTGCTACGTAGCGCTTACGAACGTCGTACGTCATAGCTGTGCCGTAAGGTGCTTTTGTGAAACCGGCCTCAGGTGTCCAGAAAGAGTCAACATCTCCTGCTTGCATGCAAAATCTGCTGCTTTAATTCGATAGAATTGTCACATCCGGTTACTTCAATTTCGGAAGATATGGAGCATAATCTTTGGTTGGATGGTTCAAATGGTATGACAGAATATCATCCACCATTCTGGAGAGATGGACATCAACGTGTATGACGAGTTCTCCATATAGACCGTAGAACTTCCTTAGTGACGATGTTAGTCGGTCACAAACGTATCCCTAACTGAGAAGCTTATCTGAAAGACGCCTAGCTCTCAGAATAAAAGCTGTATAGTTGGTACTTACTCTGAGCTTACATTTTTGTATCAACTGAGATGTAAACACGCCATTAGCTGGCGATGAAGGGATGTTGCTACTCAGAAAAGGAAAGTTTGTGATGCTGAAATTGAAGTCGTCACGTTTGTCATGTTACTATTAGTATCACATACCAACATACGTGTTCTTCAATATCTCTCACTGACAGAAAATGTACAGGTTTTTACTGTCATCCATAGATAAACCTCGCCTTACTTCTTTCTTTTCAACGAATATCAGTGGATTATCTTCTGAAGTATGACATGATATTTAGTTTTAAACCACCTATCCATTTTCATGAAATGAAAGAAGAGACATATCTTCCAGAAGATATGGATGAATTATGCCATCGGTGGGAATAAAGTTAAAACGCAGTCACTTATTGTCCATACTGTGTTTTATAATCCATGACTGTACGCATCGACAAAGGTTGCATAAATTCTGTTCTTGAGGTGATATTATCATACACAAACATGACTGTATTTAAATACTGGTATGGAGATGAAGTGACTGTGTTTTTACTTTACTACAAACCGATGGCCGCAGTTCTTCCATATCTTCGAGAAGGCATATCTCTTGCTTAATTTCATGAAAATGGACAATTTGCGATCAAAGAGAATATGACTGGTTCGATGGATTTTGAATTTGTTGTCTAGAAAACCTACCTTTAGCTGAGGTTTCCAAGTACCCTTTTCAAGACGGGTACACAATTGTGCAATTGAGCAAATCGTAATTCAGAGAGATGTTCCTGTGCAAAAGTTATGTGTTATCTATTTCATTTTGTAAGTGTAATAACAGTAGAGTCGTTGACATTCGCATAGTAGATCTTCATACTTTACAATTATCGGAAGGCTCTGATAGTATTTCTTTACTTTATATAATGTTAAAGGCCTAATACTTTTCGAGATACGTAACTTTGCTTTCCGCCATTTCCTTTCTTTTCTCTTTTCTCAGATTGTATAAATATGAAGCGATTGTACTTTTTCTTTACATTTGTTGCAACAACAGGGCAATTGTTTCAGGTATACCTCCATTTCATTTTGTGTTTTCTTTGATATTAGGTAGGATCGAGGTTCGAGAAAATTTCCTGAGCGCATCTATAACCTCTTTAGTAAGAGCAGTAAAGGAAGTATGTGCGGTAACCTATCATATCGGCCTTATTTTCAAAGTTGTGCATATATCCATAATATTCTAGTATTTAGAATGTCCAATGTATGGTGAATCCATAATATGGAAAGCTTATTTTGGTTTCACAGTCCTATACTGTATAATACGTCGCTAAAAACCTCTAAAAAAGTTGAAATCATTGAAAATATCAGTAAATGAGCGAAATTTCGATAGAAATTTATAAAATTTAGTATCGATCCAGGCCTTGCAAAGGATAATTTTGTACCAATCGATCGGTTTCTGATCAGCCTTTAAATTTGCATAAAAAATATCGTGGGCAATGCCTGGATCATAGATGAATTTTGAAGATTTGTACGTTAAATACGATGATTTTCCTTTGTTTTGCGTCAATCAGGGCAAATTACGTCAAACTTGACGTCATACATCACGCGCGTGACGTTCCGAGCGCTAAAATATGAAGCGGTATTTTCTCAAGCATTCAACATTGCAAAAAGTGATAATTAATAGTTCGTTTATCAAAAGCAATTTTCGTCGAAATTATAGGGCCGATATAAGGGGTTAGCGCACCTAGTCCTTTCACTTTTTTATCCTAATTTTCATATTTACAAGCCAGTTACTGACTATATAATCGCCATATCTATATTTTGTTGATTTTAATCCATTGATTAGGCCCTAACCAACATTTTGAGAAACCAAACATGGGAATAGGTTTAAAACTTCTTGAGGTATGTTACTTTTCTTTTCCCTACCGACTTCCTATTATTTTTTTCTAAAATTATGAAAATTTGTAAATAATTGCACTTTTTCTGATTCATTTGTTGCAGTAATAAGGCGGTTGTTTCATGTATACAATTGTTTGATTATGTGTTTTCTTTGATATAAGTAGTTGGATTTATCCAGTATTAAACAATTATACGCACATCTTGAGGCTATGACTCATAAATTTAGCTCGAGGCATACATCCGTCAATCAATCGTATAAGTATTGATAAAAAAGACATGTTTATACATATCTACCCCTTGTGTAATAGATTCCATGGCATCCATTGCTTCTGTAGCTACAAGTTTCTGATATCCATACAGTGCACTGTATACTGTATTCACATATGCCGATTTCCCTTGACCAGTACTTCCAAATAGAAGAATGTTTACTTCCTTCTTCCTGTACCGATACAAGTCCCTTTTTAGTGTTCTTAGTACCTAAAAAGCAAAGAAAACAATTCTTAACAATTCATTTAATCGATTCCAACTGAGTAGAACAAATCAATGGCCCAAAATTGTTCTTTCCGATAGTTGATTATTCTAACCCTTGCGAACTAGGTTGAGGGGTTATATAGAAATTCAACACTTTGTTATGTCCCTCCACCTAGAATCCAGATACCCTTCATAATTGAAGTTGTGGTGTTTACATACATTTACCGGATGGTGTGCTACTACCGAATAATTTGTAGGCTCATAAGGTTTTTTTAATCAAATTGTCTGATCCGTTGTCAGGTTCGGTCGAAGTATCCCCTCCTTTCTTGTAACTTTTCGTTTAGGATTGAAAGGTTATTGGTATGATTAAATATTAATCTTCTAGCGTCTTAACGAAAGTTTGATGTTTCAATAAATTTTCATTTAAACATGAAAATTTGTGGTAATTTTACGAAATTTTAGATTAGATAAATATATCTTGTCATGTTTTTATTTTATAATCTATATATAGAAATAAGATTCCTGTTTGTCATTCCATTAATATAAGGTAAAATAAATAGAGAAAGTTCGATTCATCTACAAATGAAACTGTTTTACGGAAGTGTTCCAACTCTATACCTTCTTGAGGAAAAAATTCAAACCAATTTTCATGCACCAGACACGTGTTTCGAATATTTTAAATCTTCCTCAGTGATGCTTCAAGTCAAAGTGCTTTTCATAAGTGACAAAATAAAATACAACTTCATACATATCTGGTGTTTGTTTTACCAGTAAGCTATCACATCCCAAATCAGATTTACTGGTGACATCCATAGAAAACATGTCGATATTTTATTTCGACATGACTAGAATAAAATGTTTGAGATCTTTTATTACTCATTTTACATATTACTCATTAAATTCAATTCATCTAAAAAGCAAAATAAATGTTTTGAACCTAAACAATAAAGAGCACTTGGTTGATCTGCAACTGTTTTGACTCTTTGGTCGACTATCATATACAAAGATTCAGGGGTAGAACAATGCAAGGCAATGTTTACAACACCCCCTTTTAGACAAGAAAAAACTAGAAAAGTATATAAGTGACCAACACAGGTCGTCTGTCACAATTACCTGAGCGTGATGGTTTGTAGTTGATGATAAAACGCAGGTGTAAAGGCGTATGGACCAGCTTGTACAGCTTGAACAGTTATATATTCTATAGAATCAGTAATGTTGATGTAATTTCTTTCTGATTATATTAATTTTTATTGGCATTGTTGTAAATGTAGAATTACTCTCGATCGCTTCAGTTAGCTTTTCATATATTCGTGTACGTATAATAATGTTATATTTTCTTTGGAAAAGTTACGACTAGCAAATAAAAAGGTTCAATCATTTTAAAGCATCGGAAATACAAGAGCCCCAAGGAGCACAACGCTCACCTAATATTCATGCACGCTCTTGACACACTGACATTGAATAGTGATATTGCCAGTGCCAGGATTTAAGCCCACAACCTTTCTAAAATGATTTATGCTGGATGCAGACAAGTTTGGGGTTTTTTTCTCAGACAATCGTTAAAAGTACAAAAAAGAATAAATAGTCATATGTCAAAACTTTACCTTTTTTTTACTGATTCGAATAGACAGATGATGTGATCCAAAATCTTATACCCGGCTCGTATACTTCAATTATTCAACATCAAAAATTTAATAATAATCAATGTGTAGGAGGTGATGAAGAAACGGACGAAAATAATATTAATACAACAATGAGATAATCGCATGAATTAAGCTTATTTAAAATTGAGCACCACGCGGCTACGTTAAGGTGCTCCATGCTGACGTCGCGCCGAAGATAATCCATTTTTACATTGCCAGGCATTCAATCCACAATCACAACTGAAACGTTCTTTCTTTAGTTCAAAGCTGTATACTTTTTATATCTTGTAGGTGTCTGATAGCGAAGAAAATAAATCACCAGGTGGGAATTCCCCACTGTCATGTGACAGCCCTAAATATAACTCTAAAGTTGTCCCGGTATTAAATTGAATTTTGCAAGTGGTAAACAAGGAAAAAATGATAGATATGTTATATTATTTTCTTTAGTATATCCTGTAGATTGAGAAATGTGCTGGGCATTGTGACACTTAAAACGATTAAGAGGAGAAAAGGTGCCGAGAAGGAAAAGAAGTGGTAAAAACACTACAAAACTCGACTTTACATCCACATTTTGCACAACTATTACAATTTCCATTAAATGCCCAGCAGTACATGTTTTCTAGTAAATTAAAGTGTCCTTTATAGATTCTGCATAAAAAATATTGAATCGTTGAAGGATAGTCACCTGCAATTTACAATGTTTTACAACTACCCTTTATCTGTCTATTTTCAGATGGGACCTAAACGCATAAGTGATCTGGATTACCTCATAGGGCCCCGACCACCTGTCCTCTCTGAATGTCAGTCGGACTCCTCGGGTGATAACATACATTAGCTCGCTACAGCCGGCAGAGCACAGGTCGTATTACGCATGCCCTCTTTTAATATCAACTTATATATTCATCTGTGTTGCTTGGGCCCCTGCGTTTTGCGGTCTTGTTTGTGTGTGGTCATCTGACAGTGAGGAGGTTGTTTTACACCACAATTTTACGTTCTTCGAGACCTCTGGGTAATCGGAATAGTGGGAGGGTTGTGCGCACGTAATCCAGGATAACTACACCGTCTTCTACTCACGAGGCAGATGGCCGTCCTAAGTCGGCACCGTTTACCCATCGGTCTCGTTGGTTTATGTGTAGTCATTTGTGTTTTATGTTTTTCTGTGATTTGACGTTCATTGTACTACTGCGTCTCTTTCTGTGCGTGTCATTTTTGTGTTTTACAGTGGGTGTTTTGGGAGGTTGCTGTTGATGCTGCAACTAGGTGTTGTTGGAGATCCCCTCCTTTCTTTCATAGAAATTTAGCGGGAAAGCATTAACATGCAACATATATATATATGAAGTGCAGATAGATAAGAACACCATGACAGGTTTTTACATGTCTCAAATGTATATATGACACATTTTTTTTTTATTTTAGTGCATGTATTATTTTTATTACGATGAGAATGTAATATACATATACAAATATAAAAATAAGTGGGGGGAAGGGGGGACTTTCTATCTAAAAGCTGATACTTCTTTCCATGTGAAAAAGAGTACTTTATTTGAAAGAAAAAAGGGACTTAAATTTGCATGCAATTGCTTATAATTGTTTTAATGCACTATGCGTTACTTCTAATTTCTATTTTTGCTGATAGAAGCGTAAAAAATCTTCCCCAGTGTTAGCGGATCTGCCATTGCCTTTCATTCGTGTCAGGCTCCCTGACACGAATGAAAGGCAATGGCAGATCATTTGAACAATACAGCGAAAGTCGCAATGAAAAAGGCCTTTAACCAATAAAATTATACAAGTAGTACACAAAGTGACATCGTACATGAATAAAACGGATTTATTGGACATGTTGACGAACTTCGAACTTCGCACTCCAGACTTAGGAGTCATATTAAAAAAGTCAAGTGCAATTAAAAATGTAAAATATGAACACGCATAGACGAAATTACGCTTGAGTGATTTAAATATGTATATTCATACAAAAAAATTAATAATTTTTAAATAAGTTTTTTTTAGGTTCATTGGGATTACAACAACAATTTACGTTTGTGACATAGTCCCCTGCAAGAGCGGTGTCCGAAGACGAAGTCCGAAGTCCCCGGACATTTAAAATGTCTGTTAAAATCTATCAAAGCGCGAGTTCGCAAATAGATGTATTTAATGTGGCCTTTCGCATGTGGATGTGCGAGTTACCTCTCTTTTCATACATCGACCCCCAAGCATGATTATCATACTACGTCATTAGTAGACGCCAAAAAGCACATGTTTTCATATACGGGTCCTTGAACGACCTCTTTCTGGAATTCAACAAAAGGTCAGATACCAATTGAAAATTTAAGCTGGAAAATATTGGGATACGCTTATTAGACATGTTTCACTTAATGTAGACTGAAGCTCGACGAAGGATTATTGTGGACTGGATGATGTTGAATTAAAACTACATCATATGTTGCGAAACTGCAGGGTGATAAGTTCGACTTTAGCTCAGAAATGCAATGCATATTCGACAATATAGTATGATGTAAAAATTTAAGAAAACTCATGAAACGAAAGCAAAAAAGACCACTTTCTTAAAAAACAAAACAAAACAGAATAAGCAAACAAAAAACACATTTCGTTTAAGATCATTCATCTCCATTTCTTGTTGTTTATTTTTATCTATGAATTTCATTTATCTATCTTTTTATTTTGGCAAAAATCATTAAATTGTTAAAAAGAAGGGAGATCTCCAACAAGACCCCGTTGCAGCATCAACAATAAAACACCAAAACACCCGATGCAAAAACACAAAAGACGAGTACAGCACGAGACGGAAAAGAGACACACGACATGTAAACATCAAACACAAAAGACTACACATAAACCGACGAGACCAATGGGTAACCGGTGCCGACTTTGGACGGCCATCTGTCACGCAAGTAGCAAATGGTGTGGTTATCCTGGATTACGTGCGCACAACCCTCTCACTTCTCCAATTACCCAGAGGTCTCGAAGAACGTACAATTGTGGTGTAAAACAACCTCCTCACTGTAAGATGACATCGCACAAACAAGACCGCAAAACGCAGAGGCCCCAGAGACACAGATGAATATGTAAATGGATATAAAAAGAGGGCATGCGTAATATAGTCCGTGCTCTGCCGGCTGTAGCGAGCTCATGTATGTAATCACCCGAGGAGTCCGACTGACATTCAGAGAGGACAGGTGGTCGGGGCCCTGTCTTCTCTAAAGAGGTTTGGACAGGGCCCGTCATGGAGTCCCGTCGTCACAGTCAGTCAGAGTGCAAGTCTCAAGGATGCGCATGTACAAGACTGTAGATTGGTCAAGTACCAAGCCTAGTGTCCGTCTGGTGACATTAGGATCATATCCACGGTATAAAATGCGTTTGATGATTCTGACGCATTTTCGATGGTTATGCTGCCTACCTTTGATCCTTTTTATTTTGTTTATCATATCACCATAAAAGACAGGTTGTGTAATACCTATAGTAATGTACTCTGTTGCATGTATAGATCCGAATTTTAAATGAAGTTGACTGTAATTTTTGTAAAATTTCCAGAAAGTCTTAACTAGATTATGAAAGCGGAAACCTTGACCTAAAAGTTTTTTGGTAATTTGTAAATTTCTACTGTGAAAATCCAAAATATCAGTACATGCTCTAGCGTACCGGATGAGCTGTGATATGTAAATGCCGTATGACGGTAATCTTAGAACATCACCGTCAAGCCAAGGGAAATTTACTATGTTGAATCCAAAATCATCCCTTTTGTCATATACACTTGTATGAATCTTTCCGTTTACAATTTTGATACTTAGGTCTAAAAATGGTTTTTCTGTATTAGAAAGGTTTGCCTTGTTAAGGGTTAATTCTTGTGGATAAATTTCATTCTTATAAAGATTCTTTGATAATTTCGATTAATTATGCAAGTGCAATAAATAAAACATTTTGTGTTTAATTTCTCGCGATTAAGTTGCAATTTCACTTGATAATGCACATATGTGACTGTTATTGTGAAATCAATGGAATTTGAATCAATTTGAACAAAACATTGTAATAAAGAAAACTTTGATTGAGCATTGAAGTGAAATTGATCTTTAGCTTTAAATGAGCATGAATTGATTGGGATTGAAATAAATTGAATTGAAATGAATTGAAATGGGATTCCAATGGGTACAAATTGTGCGCCTCTTGTTGCAGATTTATTTTTATACACGTATGGAAAGGAATTTATCTAAAATCTTCAAAAGCAAAGAAAAAATGATGATGTGAAATGCTTCATTGGTACTTCTAGGTACCTGGATGATATTCTTACTATCGACAATCCTGTTTTTGAAAAGTATAAAAATGTTATTTATCCATAAGAATTTATTCTAAACAAGGCAAACGTTTCAAACACAGAAACACCATTTTTGGACCTAAATATCAAAATTGTTAACGGAGAAATCCATACAAGTGTGTATAACAAAAGAGATGATTTTGGATTTAACATAGTAAATTTCTCACAATTTCATCACAGAAACACCATTTTTGGACCTAAATATCAAAATTGTTAACGGAGAGATTCATACAAGTGTGTATAACAAAAGAGATGATTTTGGATTAAACATAGTAAATTTCCCCTGGCTTGACGGTGATGTTCCTAGATTACCGTCCTATGGTATCTATATTTCACAGCTAGAGCATGTACTGATGTTTTGGATTTTCATAGTAGAAATTTACAAATTACCAAGAAACTTTTAGGACGAGGTTTTCGCTTTCACAAACTAGTTAAGACTTTCTGGAAATTTTACAAAAATTATTGTCAACTTCTTCTGAAATTCGGACCAATACAGGCAACAGAGTATATTACTTTGGGTATTTCACAACCTGCATTTTATGGTGACATTATTAACAAGATAAGAAGGATCAAAGATAGACAACATCACTATCGAAAATGCGTCAGAATCATCAAACGCCTTTTATACCGTGGATATGATCCTAATGTCACCAGACGGACACTAGGCTTGGTACTTGACCAATCTACAGTCTTGTACAAGCGCATTCTTAAAACTTGCACTCTGACTGACTGTGACGACGGGACTCCATACCGGGCCCTGTCCAAACCTCTTTAGAGAAGACAGGGCCCCGACCACCTGTCCTCTCTGAATGTCAGTCGGACTCCTCGGGTGATAACATACATGAGCTCGCGGCTGCAGAGCACGGATTGTATTACGTACGCCCTCTTTTTATATCCATTTACATATTCATCTGTGTTGTTTGGGCCCCTACGTTTTGCGGTCTTGTTTGTGTGTGGTCATCTGACAGTGAGGAGGTTATTTTACACCACAATTATACGTTCTTGGAGACCTCTGGGTAATCGGAAAAGTGGGAGGGTTGTGCGCACGTAATCCAGGACAACCACACCTTCTGCTATTTCCGTGGTAGATGGCCGTCCTAAGTCGGCACCGGTTGCCCATTGGCCTCGTTGGTTTATGTGTAGTCCTTTGTGTTTGATGTTTCTGTGTTGTGCGTTGACGTTCCTTGTCCCTTATGCGTCTCTTTCCGTGCTTGTCTGCTTTGTTTTTTTGCATTGGGTGTTTTGGGGTTTTGCTGTGGGTGCTACAACCGGGTGTTGTTGGAGATCCCCTCCATTGTTTGAGAACTTGGTTGAATTGAACTTGACCCCTCGACATTATTGATTATTTTTGTAATTTGAATTTGAATTGCAATTCGCATTTATTTGATTTGGATTTATTTGCATTGAACTTGTATGGAATATACTTGTAATTCTTATTTATTTTGTCATAGTCTTATTTTCATATATACGGGAAAGGTCCACAGATAATTTGTTTTTGTTCCAAAAATAATTCAATGCTTGAAATATTGTTTTTCCTTCAATCATGATTTATGATAAAATATAATCTACCATGCAGATGATCATTTTCAATTTTCTCACGATAGCTAATGTCTTTTACGATTGAGTAATCTTTCAATTTGTCCATATTTCAAGGGGGGTCCCTACTCGAACTGTTATAGGTTATCCTTATATGTAGCAGTCTGCGTATAATGTTTGACAATGGCTTTTGGCGGACGAGCCAGCGCATTGAAAAACGCATACAAAAGGTCGTAAATGCCAAAAGAAACAAAACATGGGCAATCTATCAATGTCCACACCCATCATACAGTATATATTCCTAGTTGAAATGACAAATATGGATAACCAGATCCCTGCACAAAATCGGTAATTCAGAAAATCAGAAACCGAAGGCATAAAAAATCAGGATAAACAGGAACCAAAGCAAACAAATAAAATCCTCCACCACATGAACAGAAGCGAGCTGCCAATAAGGGAGTGAGACCAGGTACCCAGGAAGAGTAAGCATCTCCTGCTTGCATGCAACATCCACCGCTTCAATTCGGTAGAACTGTCACATCCGGTTACTTCCATTTCGGAAGACATAGATTGCAATCTTTGGTTGGATTGTTCAAATGGTCCTTGACACAATATCACCCAACAATCTGGAGAATGGGACATCATTGTGTATAACGAGCTCCCCATATCGATCGTAGAACTTCCTCAGTGACGATGTTTGTCGGTCACAAACATATCCCTGACTAAGAAGCTTATCTGAAAGACGCCTAGCTCTCAGAACAAAATCCGTATATTTGGTACTTGCTCTGGCATAGCGTATCAACTGAGATATGAACACGCCATAAGCAGGCGATGAAGGGATGTTGCTACTCAGAAAAGGAAAATTTGTAATGCTGAAATTGAAGTCGTCACGTTCGTCATAGAGTGAGGTGTTCATGTGACCATCAGTGTCACAGGACAACATTATGTCCAAATAGGATGCTGAATTATTTGTCTCTGTAGTTTCTTTGACTTCCAGCTCCGAAGGAAAGATACTACTCAGGTAATCCACGAATTTTGGATTATTGATGGACAACACATCGTCTATGTATCTGTAAGTGAAGTTGAAGTCAGAAGCTAAGTATCTTTTCCCTTCAGAGACCAAAGATTGAAAGAATTTGGCTTCGTACGAGTAAAGGAATATGTCGGCAAGGAGTGGGGTACAATTGGTCTCCATTGGAATTCCGACAATTTGCTGGAAGACCTTTCATCAATACATCACAAAAATGTTGTCGATCAGAAAGTTTAACATCTGAGTAATATCTGTTTCATTGTACCTTTTTTTCAGAATCGGACATTTCTTTTACAAGGTAGGTTTTGTCATAGTTAACAACAATAAATTTGTATTTGAAATTATCGTTCTTACTTGTAAACGCATTACTTATAATTTTTGCGAGTCTTTCTTTCAATTTAGAATGTGGAATTGTAGTGTAAAGTGTCGAAAAATCAAAGGCTTTGATCGAATGGACTCTACTAAAATAAGTGGATTTCAGATGTTCTAAAAGTTCCTTCGAATTCTTTACAATATACATCTGGTTGATACCACTGCGAGAATATACTGTCGAACAATATTTTTGAAGCTCACATTTAGTTTCAGATAAAACTTTGGTGAGTAAGATCGATACAGATTTGATAGAACATTTTGAGGAACCAGCGATGAAACGTTGTACGGATTCTTATGCATTTTAGGTATGCAGTTTAGGTATGGTAAATCTAAATCTAAATTGTTAGTGTCGAAGCCAAAGAAGCAAGACCTGATTTGTAGCTATCTATTATTTTAGAGGCAGAAAGGTTAATCGGGATGTAAGTGGGATTTCCGGGTTTCGAATTTAAACCCAACTCTTTAACTAGACTGTCGAAATAGTACTTTTTGCAAGTAAATGTGTAATTATTTGAGGCTTTGTCCGCTGGTGTGATAACATAATGTTCTTAATGGTAGGTAAGCTCTATGATGACATCAGGGTCCTTAAATATAGACTCGAATCTGATGTTCACAGTTGATTTTAATCGGTAAATTCTAGATAAAAGTAACCCTCTGATGGATTTTATCCATTCGGAAAGGATGTAGAGCTGTGCATCCTCTTTCATTGCCAAACGTCTTGCATATTCCTCACAAGAGTTCATGATAATTTTGACATTTTGGTTCCATGTAAAGGACATACTTTCTCTGTATTTTGGACCCTTTTTTAACATTTCTCTAAACTTGTCGTTCTTCTCTATACTAAGGTCACCAGTAATAACATTATTACAAGGAGAGTTGTTGAAATCCGATAAAGAATATTCGCAAGGAAGTGGATGTAGTGAGGGATTACTTAAATCAATACACTGCAAGAATCGTTTGTAATTGTAAATTTTAGATGCAACTGTTGGTATGTGGCCATACAAGGAGTTTCTTTTCTTTTGAAATATGGTGGGATTTTTTGTGTGACAGTTTTGTGATTTAAAATTTGACCAAGATTCAATTTATCAATACCTTTGTTTGCAATGACAAATATGGATAATGACCATATCCTTTGTATACAGCACACAATCAATAATTCAGTAAATCAGAAATCGAAGGCAAACAAAATCAGGATAAAACAGGAACCAAAGCAAACAATCAAAAACCTCCACCATATGAAAAGAAGCACACTCCCGATATGAGAGTGAGACCAGGTACCCAGGAAGAGTAAAGCCCACTTAACGGATCGGGCCACGGATAGCTACGGATCAAGAAAAATTTTGCATCCGTAGCTATCCGTAGCTATCCGTAGCAATCCGTGGCTCGATCCGGCACTAGTCGTGACAAGTCGTAGCTATCCTTGGCAATCAGTAGCTATCCGGGATGAGAAAGAAAATTTTTGAACAATTTCAAAATTTCCCACGACTCTGCTACGGATTGATTATTAGAAACAAGTATGCGCTTCTGGAATTTTGATAAAACGTTATATAAGAAATGAAAGAATTATGTATAAATCATGTCCATTTAACGGAGTCGCTTCATACCTTATGTACAAACAAGATGCCTTTTTCTTTAGTGGGGAACAATCTTCCATAAAAGATATTAATTTCTGTAGATTAAAAAAGACACGTTTTGATCCAAATGAGTTAAAGAAGATCCTGACGATCAACAGCACTCAAAACTTTGCAATAACCAAAATTTAACATGGAAAAAACCATATCCTTATCAAGAAGTACAAAATCGTTAATCGAAAATCATTAAACTAAAGGCATACAAACTCAGGATAAAACAACAAATAAGGCAAAGATGACACGGGACATCTTTATTGGACATGATTATGTCTTTTTTTGGAGAGGATATACGCCGACTTGCATTCACTGATAGAGGCCGAATCAATGTAGGGATCCTACCCGGAAGAATAGTTCGTACTTTAGCATACCAGTTTTGATCAGAGTTATCTTACAAAGGACACGAAAAGATAATAAAATACGTTGCCTCGATGATAGATTGTCAATGCATGAGTTTGTTCAAAAACGTATAAATGCCAAAGTTTTCCTTAAAGTCTATGTAAATACAGCCGAGAGACTATGCAAACACTCCCGATTGACAGGCAGGAAATGAATTACTGAAATATCAATAGTTGACATCTGTTTTTGACGCCAATTTACTGATAAATAATATTATAATTGTGTGTCAGTCTATATTTATTCTTGCAAAATGATGACTTGTAGATAAGGTTTGAGAAGATGTATAAGTATCGTTTTTAACAGATAAGAATAAGCAAAAATAGTAATTCTTGATATGCAATTGGGTTGTTTTTATACAGACCAAATATATTTTTGCAGTTCCATGATCTTATTTCTACTCTAGAACATTCAATTCAACGGTTTTTCATTTTTTTAATCGACTAAGCAATAAGCAGTGCAAACATTGGTATTGTTCTTGCAAAAAAGACCTGACCGGGCGTAGATTATTCAAGCGACTGAGACGATTCGGTAAAATATGAATTACAGCACATTGCATTTAGTACTCAGGTAAATACTTACATGTTACAAGGGCGTAGGAAGAGGAGGGGGAGCAGCGGCACAACCCCCACTTTTCAATCACAATATCTTATGAAGCATTAGCATTGTTTAGAAAAGCAATATTTTGTACCATAAATCTAAAATTGTTCGACCAATTTTCAAACTTTTCTTTGACTCGCTACCGCTTGCCAGCTCTTTATAAACTTTCTGAGTAATCTAGCTATTCTGAACCATTCTATATCCATATTACTTTATCAATGTAAATGAAGATATTTAACTCAATTTATATATTAGAATATTATTACATGTAATGACAGAGGGTATTGAAAGTATTTTCTTTATTTTGCCAAAAAGAAAACAAAAATTCTTGGCTCGCTACCGCATGCCAGACATTTATTAATGTACTTATTAAACAGATTTTGAATTTAGAACTGCACCAGGAATATCTAAATTTGTGCATATAGAACATAAAATGTTTTCTTTATCTACCCTCTTTTTGTTTTGCTTTGTTTTGTTTTGTTTTTCTGTTTTGTTTTTCTGTTTTTTATTTGTTTGTTTGTTTGTTTTTTAGCTTGTAAGAAATTTTGGGATGTTGCGCCCCTCGACTCTACGCCGTTGTGTAAGTAAATGTTGGTACACTATTGTCATGTACGGCAAGATATCATCCCGAGCTAAAAGGAGTTATCAAACACTTATTTCATGGTTTAATCTGCTTACATAATATCGTTGTCTGATTTAACACCAAAATATATTAAAGGTGTATGAAGAATCAAGTAGTATTTCCGATTACATAATCCATGCATGCTATGGTGAGATGTAATCAAATTAATCCTTGACAACATAATTATCGGAATTATGATTATTTTTCTGGCGTATGTCAAAATTAAATCTATGAAGCGGTTTTAGATGAGAAGTCGAAAATGTGTCAGCCAATCAGGCGTTTGGCGGCCATCTTGGATTTCTGATCGACTTAAAAAACAGAAACTATGTAGAGGGTAATGAGTACTTACTTCCTGTTAAGTTTCGTGAAATTCTGTGCAGCAGTTTGAGAGGAGAAGTTGAAATTGTGTTAGCAGATCAAAGCCGGTGGCGGCCATCTTGGATTTCCGATCGACTTAAAAAACAGAAACTTGGTAGAGGACATTGACAGTTCTTGCTTCCTGTGAAGTTTTGTATAATTCTGTGCAGCGTTTTCAGTGGTAAAGTTGAATATGTGTTAGCCAATCAAAGCCTGTGGCGGCCATCTTGGAAGAGGGCATTGTTTACTTGCTTCCAGTGAAGTTTTGAGAGATTCTGTGCAGCGGTTTCAGAGGAGGACTCAAAAATGCGTTAACCAATCAGAGCCTATTGCAGCAATCTTGGATTTCCCATCGGCTCAAATAACACAAACTTGGTAGCGGGCATTGAGTATTTACTTCCTGTGAAGTTTCGTGAAATTCTATGCAGCGGTTTCAGAGGAGAAGTCGAAAATGTGTCAGCCAATCAGAGCCTGTGGCAGCCATCTTGGATCTCCGATCCGCTCGAAAACGACAAACTTGATAGAGGGCTTTGAGTACTTGCATCCTGTGAGGTTTCGAGAGATTCTGTACAGCGATTTCAGAGGAGAAGTCGAAAATGCGTCAACCAATCAGAGCCTGTGGCAGCCATCTTGGATTTCCCATCGGCTCGAAAAAACACAAACTTGGTAGATAGCATTGAGTATTTGCTTCCTGTGCAGTCTTGTGAAATTATATGCAGCCGTTTGAGAGAAGTCGAAAATGTGTCAGCCAATCAGATCCTGTGACGGCCATCTTGAATTTTTGATCGGCTCGAAAAACACAAACTTAGAAGAGGACATTTATAACTTACTTCCTGTGACGTTTCATGACATTCTTTGCAGCGGTTTCACAGGAGAGGTCAAAAATGTGTCAGCCAATCAGAGCCTGTGGCGGCCATCATGGATTTCCGATCGGCTCCAAAAAACACAAACTTGGAAGAGGGCATTGAGTTCTTGCTTCCTGTGAATTTCGAGAGATTCTGTGAAGCGGTTTCAGAGGTGAAGTAGAAAATGCGTCTGCCAATCAGAGCCTGTGGCGGCCATCTTGGAATTTCGATCAGCTTGAAAAACACAAACATGGTAGAGAGCAATGAGTACTTGCTTCCTGTGAAGTTTTGTGAAATTCTATGCAGTCGTTTGAGAGGAGAAGTTGAAAATGTGTCGGCCAATCAGAGCCTGAGTTAGCCTTCTTTAATTTCGGATCAGCTCATAAAACAGAAACTTGGTAGAGGTCATTGAGTACTTGCTTCCTGTGAAGTTTCATGAAATTCTGTGCAGCGGTTTCAGAGGAGAAGTCATAAATGTGTCAGCTAATCAAGCCTATGGCGGTAATCTTGGATTTCATATCGGCTGGAAAAACACAAACTTAGTAGAGGGCATTGAGTATTTGCTTCCTTAAAAAGAAGGGAGGGGATCTCCAACAAGACCATGTTGCAGCACAAACAGCAAAACACCAAAACAGCCGATGCAAAAACACAAAAGACGAGAAAAGTATGAGACGAAAAAGAGACATACGACATGTAAACATCAAACATAAAAGACTACACATAAACCTACGAGACCAATGGGCAACCGGTGCCGACTTTGGACGGCCATATGCCACGCAAGTAGCAAATGGTGTGGTTATCATGGATTACGTGCGCACAACCCTCTCACTTCTCCAATTACCCAGAGGTCTCGAAGAACGTACAGTTGTGGTGTAAAACAACCTCCTCACTATAAGATGACATCACACAAACAAGACTGCAAAACGTAGAGGCTCCAGCAACACAGATAGATATGTAAATGGATATAAAAAGAGGGTGTGCGTAATAAAGTCCGTGCTCTGCTCATGTATGTAATCAACTGAGGAGTCCGACTGACATTCAACAAAGAGCACAGGTGGTCGGAGCCCTGTCTTCTCTAAAGAGGTTTGGACAGGGCCCGTCATGGAGTCCCACAGTGTCACAGTCAGTCAGAGTACAAGTCTCAATGATGCGCTGGTACAAAACTGTAGATTGGTCAAGTACCAAGCCTAGTGTCCGTCTGGTGACATTAGGATCATATCCACGGCATAAAAGGCGTTTGATGATTCTGACGCATTTTCGATGGTATGCTGCCTACCTTTGATCCTTCTAATTTTGTTTAACATATCACCATAAAAGAGAGATTGTGTAATACCCAAAGTAATGTACTGTGTTGCGTGTATAGAACCGAATTTTAAATGAAGTTGACTGTAATTTTTGTAAAATTTCCAGAAAGTCGTAACTAGTTTATGAAAGCGGAAACCTTGACCTAAAAGGTTTTTGGTAATTTGTAAATTTCTACTGCGAAAATCCAAAATAGCAGTACATGCTCTAGCGTACCGGATGAGCTGTGATATGTTAATGCCATATGACGGTAATCTTGGAACATCACCGTCAAGCCAGGGGAAATTTACTATGCTGAATCCAAAATCATCCGTTTTGTCATATACACTTGTATATGACATTTCCGTTTACAATTTTGATATTTAGGTCCAAAAATGGTGTTTTCTTTATTTGTAACGTTTACCTTTTGCTTTCATTCTTATATCATTCAAAAGCAGGATTGTCAATAGTTAGAATATCATCCAGATACGTAGAAGTATTATTGAAACATTTCAGATCATCAAATTTTCTTTGCTTTTGAAGATTTTGGATAAATTCTTTTCCATATGTGAATAGAAATAAATCTGCAACAAGAGGCGCACAGTTAGTACCCATAGGAATTCCTACAACCTGCTTGTATACATCCTCACCAAATCTAACATAAATGTTGGACAAGAGGAAGGACAAGGCATAACACAGGTCACTACATGTCCATGATTTGTATGATTTGTAGTCTGTCGAGGAAAAGAAACCATTCGATTCAGATGTACAAATGTAAGTTTTCCGCTCTCGATCAAAACACCATTTAAAGAGATTAGAAAATCGATCATTAATTTGGTCATGAGGAAGTGTGGTGTACATATTAGAGAAGTCGTATGAAGAAATCGTATTGGCTTGGAAATTTCCAGATTTCATTTTGTCAGTCACATCCCTTGAATTCTTAATAGACCAAAACAAATTTACATCGTTCCTGTTTAGAACCGTTTCACAATATCTAGTTACGTGTTCTTTAATAGCAGTAAGTGCTGACGTCAGATTTCTAGACAGCTTTGTAGTGGAGCAGTTACTAGAATTAGCAATAAATCGAAATTTGTAAGGAGACTTGTGCAGTTTCGGTATGCAATATAGTGTTGGGAGATCCAGTTTAGAAATAGAGATATTGAATGAAGGCAATTCACTGTTATTCTTGCTTAAAATTTTAGATGTACTTTAATTGCTTTTGATATATGTATTAGTAGACGAAAATTCCGAAACCAAAGTTGATACGTAGTAATGTTTTCAAATGATAATGGTGTTTTTGGCTGCTTTATCAGCTGGTGCAAAGACATATTTTTCATGTAATTTACTTAGTTTGGATTTGAAATATCTTTCTGATTTGGAACGTGGATTTTGAAAGAGATGAGGGTTTTTATGGAAGTTATCTATTCGAATATCCGTTATATCTAAAATGAGGTTTTTCCAGTCATTCAGACAATGATATTAAGTCTGAATAAGTCAGTGTTTCTTATGAATGCAACCTCTGCTTCATCAAAGATAGATTTCAAGTACATAACTGGTATTGACGACAGAGCATGTAACAGCTCATGTCTGCCGCCATTGCTTGCTATAGTGAGTAAATCGTTGAGAGAGCGGTAGACTCTAGATCGTTTTCTTTGTTGTCTGTCTTTTCCCGTGCGACCTGTATTTTCATTTAATGTTTGGGCGAATTGAAAAGATGTTGATATTGGTGGAAGCTGAGGAAATGTTTCCTTGTCCGTAGATTTGATCGTTTAAACCATGAGGGTACGCAGTCTGAGGTTTGGTGATCCAGGCAAGTTCGACATGTAGTCGGCGTTTTTTAATTTCGGTCTTACTTTCATTTTTACGTTTTGGAAAAGTCTGAACTGATATCCGAAACAGAATGGTTATAACTAACAAAGTGATTATAAAGAAAGTTTCTTTGTTTTTGTTGACGTGAGGTTCTGATCTTATAAGAATGGTTCCTAAAACGAGATTTTAAAGGTTGGCCTGTCTCACCTACACATTATGCGCCACATCCCCTGGCATTTCAAGTCATAACGTAAATAAGATCTTGAAACGATCAATCGATGTCTTGGTCTACCTCCATGTTAAATTTCTGCCCATTTATAGTAGAGGTTATTGTAGAGTCGCATTTGATGAGGCGACACATAGCTCATCTTCTACTATTGCACTTTGAAATAATTGAGAACCCTCTGTGTATGTTGTTGAATGTAGAGCCTGCGGTTGGTGTAATGTGTAAAATACGACTATGGGGTCTAAATTTAAGAGATGATAAGAGTACTCTTGATTAGGAAAAAAGTTTTTTACTGTTGAATTTAGATGATGGTAAAGTGACTGTAGTGACAGAGGGTAATCTCAAGGGGGTTAGTTTAATAAAAGGCGACCTTAAAATGCCATAGTGCGATAATGGAAGAAAAGTGAATTAGAGTCCTACGTAGAAGACACTACAACAAAGAAAAGTTAGAGAACATAATGAAATTATGTGAAGTTTCGTGGATTTCTGTGAAACGGTTTCAGAGGAGAAGTCGAAAATGTGTCAGCCAATCAGAGCCTGTGGCGGCCATCTTGGATTTCCGAACGGCTCAAAAAACACAAACTTGGTAGAGAGCAATGAGTACTTGCTCCCTGTGAAGTTTTGAGAGATTCTGTGCAGCAATTTCAGATGAGAAGTAGAAAATGTGTCAGCCAATCAGAGCATGTGGCGGCCATCTTGGATTTCCGATACGCTCGAAAAACACAAACATGGTAAAGAGCAATGAGTACTTGCTTCTTGTGAAGTTTTGTGAAATTCTATGCAGCCGTTTGAGAGGAGAAGTCGAAAATGTGCCAGCCAATCAGAGCCTGAGGCGGCCATCTTGGATTTCGGATCGGCTCGAAAAACACAAACTTGGTAGAGAGCATTGCGTCATTACTTCCTATTAAGTTTGATGAAATTCTGTGCAGCGGTTTCAGAGGAGAAGTCGAAAATGCGTCAGCCAATCATAGCCTGCTGTGGCCATCTTGGATTTCCGATCGGCTAGAAAAACACAAACTTGGTAGAGGGCATTGAGTACTTGCTTCTTGTTAAGTTTCGTGAAATTATGTGCAGCAGTTTCAGAGGAGAAGTCGAAATTGTTAAAAAGTTAAGGACGAACGACGGACGCCGCGCTATGACAATAGCTCACTGGAGCTTCGCTCAGGGGAGCTAAAAAGTGATTTTAAAAGTGGAAGGAATAAAAATTAATTTTCTAGAAAATAATGTAGACCATAATGAGCATATCCAGATAGACGCAAAGATTTCAAAAGGACAGTACTAATTTCTGTTAATATCAAAGGTATCTTCAAAATAAATCTTATTTGCAATAACATGGCTATAATCTTAGCAATATACGAGAAAAAGCCAACTTTGATTTTTCATCTCAACTGAGCGAAGCTCAAATGAGCAATTGTCATAGCGCGCTGTCCGTCGTCTATCCGTCAGGCGTTAACTTTTTGTGTCGCCTGCGAAGCAATGCTAAACTAGGGGAACACTTTGTCTGTCGTTCGTCCGTCTGTCTGTCTTTCCGTCCTTCCTACCATCCGTCCGTCCGACCCTAGT
Source organism: Pinctada fucata (assembly GCA_028142955.1). Lineage (NCBI taxonomy): Eukaryota > Metazoa > Mollusca > Bivalvia > Pterioida > Pteriidae > Pinctada > Pinctada fucata. Next base: position 32,488,686 of record AP027112.1, on the reverse strand, counting down.
TAATAAGATTGGACCCAAACTGATTGAGGAAGGAACTTCAAATGTACCATGTGGATTGAGTGTAGTTAGACGATCGAAGAAACTTATTGATTTTCAAGTCATAGGTCATAAATGAAGGTCATTTTTGGGGCTAAATTATTTTTTGTAAAAATATTAAAAAAATTAATTAAAAATCTGTATTTGATCAAAATGTTTTGAGATTTCATATGCCTCGAGAAAAAAGTATATTCTTTGACATATGTAACGGGTCAGAATTTTCATTTCGTTCATTTCCATTTTCGTCAGAAAATTGTTAAATTTTGCGGAAGGGTACGGGGATAGGTGGTTCAAAATATGCATACATGTAGCTTTCCATGTAAGCAAGATAGAGCCCAAACCAATTGTGCTATGAACTTCAAATTAAACAATGTGGGTTGAGTATAATAAGGCAAAGAGCCATATTAATTCTTAAGGTCAAATATCTGGGTAATTTTGGGGCCTAAAAGTAGATTTTTTAGTGGAGATTCTTTATAAAGTCATTACAAATTCATTTCTGGTCAAAATACTTTGAAGTTTCATATGCAAAATATGTAAGGGGTTTTAGAAAATTGAGAAATTATTCGAAAGGGGCGTGTCCAATATATGGATCCATGTAGTTTATCCTTGTATAAAAGATACAGACTAAGCCAATGGAGCTAGAAATTTCAAATTAACTATGTTGATTAAGAATATTAAGATGAAGAACCCTATTAAGGTCACAGGTCAAAGGTCAAGGTCATTTTGGGGCCAGAAATAGATTTTTTTTGTGTGAAATTATTCGAAAAAATAATTCGAAAAAATCTTTTGAGATTTCA
>AP027112.1:31752853-31880353 GCA_028142955.1 Pinctada fucata | reverse complement strand
ATTTTTCGTGCCGATTGTTCACCAAATATGGCTGCTGAGGGCTCTGATTGGCTGACTCATTTTCGACATCTCCTCTGCAACCGCTGCACAGAATTTCATGAAACTTTACAGGAAGGAAGTATTCAAAGTCCTCTGCCAAGTTTGTGTTTTTCGTGCCGATCGGTCAACAAATATGGCCGCCGAGGGCTCTGATTGGCTAACACATTTTCAACATCTCTGCAAAAAACCACTGCACAGAATTTCATGAAACTTTACAGGAAGTAAGTACTCAAGGTCCTCTACCAAGATTATGTATTTTGTGCTGATCGGTCAACAAATATGGCCGCCGAGGGCTCTGATTGGCTGACACATTTTGAAATCTCCTCTGCAACCATTGCACAGAATTTCACGAAACCTTGCAGCAAGCAAGTACTCAAGGTCCTCTGCCAAGTTTGTGTTTTTCTTGTCGATAGGTCAACAAATATGGCTGTCAAGGGCTTTGATCTGTAGAAGTATTTTTGTGACTTTAAACCCTTTGTCTGCAACTCAGGTGAGCGATGTGGCCCCCTTGGGCCTCTTGTTTCCCTTCCCTCCCTCTCCCTCCATCCGCCCCCTTCCTCCCCTCCCTTTCACCCTGTCCACCCCCTCTCTGATCACTATATAGCTGGATAAAATATATATTATCTATATTCATTCTCTTATATTTGTAGAGGGCGCTGTAAGTTTTTGTGGGAAAATAAGATAACAGAAGTGCAGCGCCTTAGATAGACAAACTTGCTATACAATTTAAACTAGATTCTTGCAGAATAATTGTTTGTATTCTCAGGACTATGTATGTGACGTATACTCCTTCATTATCTACCCGAGAAATGCATGTCACCTATAATTTGTGTTAGTTTCGCAATGCATAACTGGTTTTTACCGTGACATAGAAAAAATCTAAAGGGCACGGCATGAATTTCTAACTTACATTTTGGGGAAGGGGGCAAGAAAAATGGATTTGGTACATTGAGTAAGATTTAAGGTCAATTACAACATTAAACAAATGATTAAAGTTTGTATTCATATGTCGACTGGTGTCCAATTATTCAGCAAATTAAATAAATGATTAAGGTTTTAAAAAATGGGGCGTTTTCTACACCGATACGCAAAGATAAAAAATAAGGAATGTAGCCCTGTATCAGTCACGCATCGATCATTGACTTCGTATTTATGAGCAAATTAAGTTCATTATCCCCCCCCCCCATAAAAACGAAGCGTCTTTAGATTCTTACTTTGCTTCATCCGTCCGAATTCTTCTTGCGACCACCTCTCATCTTTGAATGGAATCCCGGCGGCCTCAAAGAGGATCCTGGTGGGCTCCACGCGTCCCCTGGCGTCAAAATATATCAATTTGAACCCCGGCATCGTTCAGGTGAAAAGTCCGTAATCAGGTCAAATAATGAAGTTATGTATGCACTGAACTGATCAATGTGTTAACTAAATATCAACACTCAATCAATCCTAGTGTTTACGTAGCATAAATATAGTAAAACGTGTAAAAACTGGCGAGAGAAAAGGCAGAAATTTCGAAATAACTAGAACTATTTATCTGTTTGTCTTACTGCTTTTAGTGCCTTTTTTCTATTGCAAGTTTTCTTTTTTCTTATTTAAATTTTATACGACATGGGTGACTGAAATTGAATAGAATGTAGATTTGATTTATCAATCATGATGTATCGTACCAATAATATGACACCTACATCGTATACTTTATCTTAAAAATTGACTTTAAAAATGATAATGTTGGCATACTGTGATCATTTGAAGCATATAAATGAGATGTGGATGACTTAAAGGTACTTGACTTGCACTGTTTGCGCTGATCTGCCTTTTCAACAGGACCTGGGCCATGGGGTAGGGTCCAACCAATGATTTATAGTAATAATGATAAAAAAAAAATAAAAGGAAATAAATACTTATATGAAAAGGAAAGGAATCAGAATGAAGAATATTTTGCGAATTTCAGGGATTTCCTTCTTCCCCGAACTACATCTCCCCAAATTAAATGGAACGGTTTAAAAGCCCTATTCACAATTAACCCGCCGTTTGTGTTTTTTTGGCCGTGCGTGTTTTGGAGAGGCTGCTGTCGCTACGTTTTTCTGAAGACGTCCATGTAGGGAAGCAAGTGGAAATGGTACGGAAGGAGAGCGTCTACATACATTGTACGTCGTATACGCACGGTTATATGGGAGGTTTTGTGAATCATATGTTGCGCACGTGGTAAGTACGTTGTCCGTGCTGACAACGCGCGTGCAACACGATCTCCGTACGTCTTCCACGTTATCGTAAGGGCGTCGTACTTACACGTGCTCACTCCTTTACGTGACAAGTCCGTTGCACGTACAAGTTTACGACGTATACTCACAACGTGCGTGTCGTACTTCTTGATGGATCCGTAGACCACACGCAGGTAGGACGCAGCGAAACTTCTGTGGTTGCACTAATTGACTAAAACTACTATCCTAGGTCCTGTCTGCGTGCTCCATGTGCGGACCACGTACATGTATGTACTGATAACGTACATGCAGATACCATACGGATACCTAAAGTCTACCATGCAACATATGTACACGTAGACAGCACGTACATTGTATTGACCATGCCTTAATTTTAAACGTCAGGTATTCGGGACCTTAATTTTAATTTGTTTTATTTCTTCTTCTTCCTTCTTTTTTCCCTGTGTTCAATTTGTAGTACTTTTACCACCATCTGGTGTATTTTAATACTGTTTACAGAAACATTATTGCACTTCTTCCAGTTCAGTTCAGTTATAGATCCCGCCTTTACTAGGCGTACCGTCCGAAGACGCAAGCTACTGTAAACATATGTTGTAAAGTTTCCCTATTTAAAAACTTTGAGCGAGTGAATTTTAGTTTAAACCCTGTTTTATTCAAAGATATATTCATTTTACAGATAAGTGCACGCATTATCGAGAACGAGGGAGGTTAGTGACGTCCACTTATTGACCTTGAACGTCAAAATGTTTAAAAACGCTTCCGTTTACTTTTTCTATTTCTCTTATTCATATTTCCGTATCTCCGACACCCGGCGATCGTTGTACTTTATAAAACCGCTTATTTTACCGTGGTAACGCCTTTTATAATATAACTTTATCTAAAAATTTCATCTACTGAGTTCCTTATTTCAGAATCGCCCCCCTTCTTTAGACATTATTGTCCACCTTAGCCCCCCCCCCCTTTTTTTCAATCGTTACTATGACAACCAAGTATTTTGAATCAGGTTGAACGAAAACATGTACTTTTTCATATTTTTTTTTAAAGGACAGAGTTTGTCGTTGAGAAATATGTAAAAGAAAATAACTTCTGACAAAGACTTCTTATCACTTTGATCACAAATAAGGGTACAGGGTACTTTTTTATTGATTTTTATTTTGGGGTGGGGGGTGCACAAAATGTACTTTTCGGGGACAATTTTAGCTACTATGCCCTTTGAAAGCATTATCTATAAAGAAATATACATATTTGATTATATCATGGTGAAAATAATCACAAGAATGGTTTTAATGTGAAATTATTATCCCTATATCATGTATTTATCTATCAAAATTCATTGTTTTGCGACAGATCTCGGAATTGGTTTACACATGTATATTCAGAGGACCACTAGTCAATCAAATGAACGATGATATGTTATCTTAATTACAAATATAAATCATCACACATGAATTTCAAAAAAACAAAAATTTTTTTTTTGCTCTGACAAAGGATTCTTGGATTATTGAGCCACCTTAATTGAATCCTGTATCTCGCCATCATCGACAAAATTTTAACTTTGTCTGCCTATAATATTCTTTATTTTCTCACCATGTTTTTCGAATTCGTGAGAGGAGGGGGGGTCCATCTTTCAGCTTTGTATAAAATCATTCGGTCATTGTTTTTCCTCATTTTAAGATGAAATCCATGGTCATATTTAGACCAACAACCCAGTATTACATGTATTATAGGCTATATCACCATGCATGTGCAGGCTTGAACCTCCCCCCCCCCCTTTCATAACTCCTTATTATTTAAATTTAGATCTGTACAATATTTAGATACAAAGGTCGGAAGATTTGCTATGATCAATTTCAATAAATTTTAAAATAAATAAGTAAACAAAATAAATAAATAACTCAGCAGCTCTGTATTTATCAGGTGATAGACGTGATGGCATCCTTTATCACAAGAATTGAATATCTCTGTAATGCGTTAGAACTGTAACTTTGTGAGAGTAACATGTCAGTCTTGTATAACAAAGTATCTTTGAAAAGACAGTGGCGTAGCTACAATGTATGCTAAAGCATCCACTTTTCCTCGAGAATTCCTCAATTCAGTAAAAATTTTCCTCCCTCTGGAGGTTTTTTTGTGAGCTGCTGGAGGTAAATCTTTATTTGCATTCGACCTCCTTCATTGCCATTCGAATGTCCTCAGCTTCTGAACTCATTTTCCTTGTATCATGAAAGGATTCACTTAGATTTGCCCAAGCTACGCCACTGATAGAGCGGCTAGAGCCCATGTTTAAAATAAAACACCATGACATCCATATGTCTATAGACATCAGAAAGACTCAAAATGTAGGCTTTTATAGTTTAGGATTAAATATATCACAAATACATATATACTTCTTTACAATAAAAGATCTTTATTGACACATTTTTTAACATTTGACAGACGATTGACGTGACATCTTCATGCTGGCATTCGGGTAAAGTTATATTTTCTTCCAAAGGCAAATTTCTGAAAATAGAAGAAAATTCAAATTTAGGTGAATAATAAGTTTTTTTTTTTGTTTTAAAATGTAATTTCTTACAGAACATTTTAGGGTTTGTCATTTGTTATTGTACTGTTAATTTAACTTCTTCACAAGTCAATTATTAGAACTTTAAAGAAAAGAAAATGGCACAAATAATGTTAACAGTTATAGATTTGTTCTGACAATATTCATATTAGATAGATCTAGATTTATATCAAATTTCAACTATGTATATATATATATATATGTGAAGATATTTTTACACTCAAGTCTCTAAGAAAATTATATATCATATATTATATACCTGGTCATTGAAAAGTTCTTTCAATTATGATTCTGGGCTAGGCTAATGCAGCATTCAACACTGATCCAGTGCCAAAACATTAGTTTTGTTTTGTTTTTTTTATGAGATGATTAAATATGTAATTTTCATCAGTCTGAAATACAAATGAATAAAAAATAAGTGTTATGAATTGTATAATACAAAGTAGTCTCATTGTTACATACTAAAACAGTAAACATGCATGTCCCACATCCACCCCACCCCACCCCCTTCCCCATATTTTTTTCTACTCGTAAGTTTACCTTTGTCATGAATATGCTTGTATCTAAATTATATAATATATCGTAGTAGACACTGATGATATGGAAAATAAAGTAATAACAATAGCGCTACAACCATACTTTTTTCACAGCATTGCTGCAATAATTCGTACACGACACATGCATCATATGACACACGTGTACTCCGCCAGTACTGTAAACAAGGTACATAAAAAGAATGATTTCGTACATTTTAAAATAGTTTTGTCTTTGATTAGGCACGGTCCATTTGATATTCTGGGGGGGGCTTGGGTTTTTTTCGAAAAAAATAATTTTGCTCTCAATTTTGATGAAAAAAATAAATTTGCTTATGGTGTGACAGAAAAAAATAATCTTGCTCTTACAAATAATCTGAATTTGAAGAATTACCATAAAATTTCGCAAAAATTAATGAAAATTTTCCGGCTCGCTTCGCTCGCCGCAGTTTTCAAATTGTAACACAAATTTTTGGCTCGCTTCGCTCGCCATAGTATTATATCAAAACATTATTTACTTATGGCAATGTTCATATATATGAAGATATCAAAAGTTATACATGTATGAAAAGGGCTTCCATAAAAGCTTAAACATATCATCAATATTTATGTATTGCTATTAATACATGTTGCATGTATCCCATAGAGTCTAATTTTATGTTCTTGTAAGCTTGGAAGAAGAACTTCAGTTATTCACCAATTTACAAATATTAGTAACATTTAACAATTTGTCTATGAGACCTTCCCCTCAGACCCTCTTATACATGTTATATATAACATGTACCTAGAATTGTATTTAAGTCTTTTATCTCTCTGTTTAAAAGTAAATTGAATACTAGCATAAAAATAAACTAATATATTAATATTTAAAGTTTTGAGTAAAAATATAGATAATTTCTATTGATAAAACACAAACATTCTTTAAATATGCGCATCACTTTGTTAAAAAAATTTCCTTGCTCCAACATTGCAAGAAAAAAAAAATCTTGCCCCAGTCCGGGGCGAAAAAAATAATCTTGCTCCGACAAAAAACCCAAGCCCCCCCCTGAATATCAAATGGACCGTGCCTTACATATATGATTGAGTATATTAGGATATTTTCTTTGTGCAGCATCTCTGTTTTCATGTAATTTTAACAAATACATACCGTTTTCCTCAATTTTTCTTATCACCCGCCTTGTAAACTGTCAGTTCGCACCTTCCATCGCTTCTCAAGCTTCTTAGTAACGCAGAGGTCCTTAACAACGCAAGGGGGTCACAAAGTGCACTCAATAGATTGGGGGTCTTCTCAAAGGTATATTGAATAGACGGAGTGTCAGCGATTGAGTAAGTGCATGACTTTTTAAAACTGATAACTTTCATCCTTTGAATTTACAAAATATCATAAAAATTAATTGAAATACTGTGTTGCTACCGTACTTGACGACACGGAGTCTATGACGTCAAATGACGTTACGTTATTTCGCGGCAAATTTTTTACGTAATATTCCATGGGACGCCTTAACATACCTGCGTGTTGTACATTATGAACATCTTGATCCAGAAATCTAGACATGTTCATAGTTTATATATTAGGTCTCTACAATGTTCAAAGAAAGACATTATCATAGTTCATATCTGCGATTTGTGATATCGTATTCATTCATAAAAGTTCATACATGTATAAATGACATCTAGAAATATTTATAGTTCAAATCCGAAATCTTTAAATGTTCATACATCTGATAAAGATTGAGATCGAGATTAGAGCATGTTCTGAATTATTGTTCATAGATTTGGACATACTTTGAAACATAGATCATATTCGAAATTTGGACATGTTCTGAATCATAGTTCACTTCGAGATTTAGATACAATGTATGTTGTGAGGCAAAATCCATAGAGTTCTGCCTTTTCGGATAAGTTATTCTCATTACACAAAATAGGGGAAGGGCGGGAGGAGGGAGAGAGGGAGAAGGGAGGGAAGGGAAGGGAAGGGGAGGGAGAGGCGGGAGGAGGGAGGGAAGGGGGAAAAGGGGAGGAAGGGGTTGGAGAGGGAGGTAAGGGAAGGGTGAAAAGGAGGGGGAGTAACAAAAGGTATAGAGAAGAAAGATATGTTCATATTCGGTATCTCACGATGTTGATAGTTCACATTCGAAATTGTTCATATTTTCCCCTATGAACTGTGTATATCAATTACATTAGACTTCATTCAAATTCTTCCTAAAGGCCCTTGACCTTGGTTTTATAATTAGGCCATGTACCGTGTCAAAAATCAGTTCCTGTATATAATTATACTTTTATATAAGTTTTTTTGTATTACTTTTTGAAAAAAAGAGACATCAAAGCACAATGTTAAGATTTTTACATGCACAATTTAATTAATAAATATCCTACGAAATATCTACAGACGGTACAACTATCATACAAAATGTCTAAAAGTCTTCCTAGATCTCAGAAGGGCGTCTCCTTCCTCTTTTTGACATAATCGGCTACTTTGGGAAGTTTTGCTACTTTTTCTCTGTTCTGTTTGATTCCTGGGTAAGAATTAAGGGCGTCTGGCATTTTGGAAAGTATGCTCTCAAAGGCCTCGAAAATGAATATGTCTGCGAATGTCAACTGCAAGAGAAAGGCGATCAAATGAACATTTATGTTTAAAACACACTAAATTAATTCCATAAGATTTTGCGATATTTAAATTTCAGTCATGATACTTAATATTTTTTTTATTATTTCAGTAGATAAAGGAACTAACACGTACTTTGCTTCATATCTCAAAAATGCATATATATGGAGTCCAGAGTTGTGAACTTTTAAAAGGCAATATTATCTGCCAGAAAAATGAGTGCATGAATAGTTTTTAAGCAAAAATATTTTTTAGTTCACTGGCAGAAAGACATAGATGAGAAGTTCTAATACCTTAGGTCCTACAGCAAACCCGGCACCTTTCTTCATGTTGGACTGTATTTGAGCTTCTAGTTTAGGACACATTTTGTTAAGAGTCTTGCCAAGTTTTTCCCGATTCTCTTCCTGTTGATACAAATTAAGACAGAATAAATATACACAAAGTCACAAAGCTTAAAGCATAAAAGGTTATCGTCGTAGTAAAAGTACAAATTTCTGATGGTTTTCCTTCAAAACATTTTCAGATTAAATTTCACTATCACGATCGAAAAGGAAGAAGTCGGTGAAACTTTAGAGTAATACATTTTTAGATTTTCTCCAAAGGATTTGATGATATATTTGATTCTTGAAAGCTTATATTTACCGTATCTCCAAAACCAACAGCAAACAAGGCAGACTTCACGTCGACGAGATTTTCGATGATTTCATCTACCATTCCCTTGTCATTCAGTGTAACACCATCTAAACCTGGAAATGTAACAGAAATCTTAGTTAAAGAGAAATAAAAAGCAATAAAATGTTGGTATGTTGCTTGTTATTGGAAGTTTTATTTTTACTTTTTTGCATACCAAAAGTCTTGACTAGTTGCCGATTAATTGTTATCAACTCGTTAGAATGCCAATGGCACTTATCAAAAGTTCTAGCTCTATTTTGAATATCAATGGCACTTACCAAAAAGTCTTGCTAGATACATGTAAATTGCCATCAACTCATTCAGTTCTTTTTAGAATGCCAATGGCACTTTCCGAAAGTTCCCGCTAGATGCATGTTAATTGCCATCAAATCATTCAGTTCTATTTTGAATACCAATGGCACTTACCAAAAAGTCTTGCTAGATACATGTTAATTGCCATCAACTCGTTCAGTTCTTTTTAGAATGACAATGGCACTTTCCGAAAGTTCCCGCTAGATGCCTGTAAATTGCCATCAAATCGTTCAATTCTATTTTGAATTCCGATGACACTTACCAAAAAGTCTTGCTAGATACATGTAAATTGCCATCAACTCGTTCAGTTCTTTTTAGAATGACAATGGCACTTTCCGAAAGTTCCCGCTAGATGCCTGTAAATTGCCATCAAATCGTTCAATTCTATTTTGAATTCCGATGACACTTACCAAAAAGTCTTGCTAGATACATGTTAACAGTCATCAACTCGTTCAGTTCTTTTTAGAATGCCATGCAATGGCACTTACCAAAAATTCTAGCCAAATGCCTGTTAATTGCCATCAAATCGTTCAGTCCTATTTTGAATAACAATGGCACTTACCAAACAGTCTTGCTAGATACATGTTAATTGCTATCAACTCGTTCAATTCTTTTTAGAATGCCAATGGCACTTATCAAAAGTTCTAGCCAAATGCCTGTTAATGGCCATCAAATCGTTCAGTTCTATTTTGAATAACAATGGCATAACAATGGCACTTACCAAAAAGTTGTGCTAGATACATATCAATTGCCATCAACTCGTTCACCGACAGTTCATTTTAGAATGCCGATGGCACTTACCAAAAGTTCTAGCTAAATGCCTGTTAATTGCCATACTCTGGTTCATCATGTAGGTATCATTGCCAGCCGTTACCTCCAGTATCGGTAGGGAAGCGTAAGGATCAGCTGTATGTGAAAAATGAGTAAATAAAATACAATACAGTGTAAATATTATTAAAGTTTAGGGAGCAACCATTTGATTTTTAGGGGGGGGGGGGGCAGGAAGACTTTGCAAAAAAAAAATTTCCGGATCGAAATTTTAGGGAAAAAAATTTTCCGGCCCAAAGGGCCGGCGAAAAAAATTTTCCGGATCATGAAATTGCCCCATACCCCTCACTTCCGACCTTTCAACTGCCCAGTAAACACTTTTTTGTGTATCATAAACAAAGTATAAAAAATGGAACAAACTTTACGCAATTTGGAATGAATAAATCAAATTCAAAAGTCATTAGCACCATATAGCCTGTCTCCGTTGAGTATCATTTTAGTAAACAGATTATAGGCACCATATGCCACTCAAGAAATTAAAATGAAGTGATCTGCTGGCAAGAGATGAACTCATTGTGTGTTTGATGTTTAATATGGCCGAAAAATCACGCTGAATTATTTAAACTTTAGGGTAATTTTCAACATTGGAAAATTACAAAAAAAAAAAAATAATCCGGCCCGAAGGGCCGGCGAAAAAAAATTTTTCCGGCTCTTAAAATGGCCGAAAAAAATTTTCCGGCCGGCAAAAGTCTTCCTGCCCCCCCCCCCCCCATAAAAATAAAATGGTTGCTCCCTTACTATGTGAGGGTCAAATTTGTATAAGATTTGTCAATAAAAAGAAACTCGAAATTTTGAGAAAAACAGAATTCTGTGAGCATTTTATCTTTTTATTTCAATACATACATGCAGAAACAGAATTCAGTTAGCGCTAAAGAACTTACTCGCTTTCATTTTCCCAAATTCCTCTTGTGTCACACGTTTATCGGTAAAAGGAATACCAGCGGCTGCAAAAAGCATCCTTGAGGGCTCCCCACGGCCCCTAAGATCAAAGTAGGAAAACTTATAGCTCGGCATTTTGGTCCAATAAGATCTTGTCGATTTGAGGTCTTTGAACTGAGTGGTCAGAGAAGGCCACGAGTTCCTGATTTATTCTACAATGACCATGCAAATATTTGACCAATGGTCAATATGTGGGATATAGGACATTAAATATAAGTCAATGGTCAATATGTGGGATATAGGACATTAAATATAAGTCACCTATTGCAAAATGACCCTATAAGATTCTATTTTGTTTTGTTGTACATAACTTCACTTATGCAATGTCCAGTATAAAAATAAATGGAGTAGTTAAAGGTGATATTGATAAAACACTTTAAATTAAGTGGTTTCGTTGTTATAGTAAATCTATCGACCAATCAAATTCCAATATCTCCACATGTTAGCAAGTCTTGACCCGGGACCGACTCGGCTTTCTGGCCTTCTCTAATCAATTCATGATTTATTCCCACTCAATACGTTTTTAAAATATACGCTTGGACCCTTCCAACACCCCCCCCTAAAACGCTACAATGATACAGTTACTGATTCCACAAATCTATACTTTTAATATCGTTTTACTAAATAGCGGATTTTTTCTTCAAAATTTTGTAATTGACTTCACAAAAAATTAAGTTTGAAAGAAAGAATGGCAATGACTCAAACTACATTCAATTTGAAACATGACTTTTTGTATACATGTATAATTGCCATCCTAGCACACATTGTCCGACGCTTGATGTAAAAAAAGTATTTCAGCTTCTTCTCCACATGCAATCTTTAAGGAGGTAAGTACGGTGTTCCGTTAGGGACATCGCTTCTTCGCGCTTGAAATGGACACGCGAAGAAGCGAAGTTACGATGCGAAGAAGCGTTGTCGCCAACGTAACACCGTAGGCGAACTCGAGTACTGATGAAAAAGGTTGTCAACCAAATGAATCCGCACATAAATATGGCTATCGATGGCAGACGCATTATTCATTTCTCCTTCGTAACCATGGTAACGTCTGTAAATATACTGCTGCACGAAACATTTTAGGAAACAGCTACTCCATGTCCTTTTATTTTTCATTTCTCTTCTCGAACCGTCTATGCGCAATACAAAGGACTCTGATTGGATGACATTTTTTTCGAACCATCCTCCTAGACCCCACCTCACTATCTGCCTGTACCAAGTTCTTGTTTTTTTTTCCCTTTTTACCGATCAGTCATCAAACATGGCTTTGAATTTCAAAGTTAGGTTTTGTTGACGTATTTTCGTCTTCGTCTACCTCAGAAGCAACTGAGAATATCACAAAGCCTCAGAGGTACATTATAACTTTTGCAAGACTTAGTGCTCAATATTTTGATATAAGTCAGGTATTCTTCCATATTATTATACCTCTACTGATTTTTCCATATATAAAAGAGAGACTCATTGAATTTAACTAAATTCCTGAAAATCGCATGAGAACGACTATTTCCCTGCAAAGGGATGCGTTAGTTGAGAAGACTATTTCCCTAGGGAGTTAGTTTCAAAATAGGGCGGAGCTTCTTTGGTGGTGTGTCAGTATCAGCCAATCAGCGGCGTTGAAGGTTGATCGGATGACGCTATTAATACGCGAGCAGAGTAATCCGCCTCCTATCCGCTTAGCACATGAATTAATCCGCAATGAAATAAAACAATCAAAAATTAAACATGTATGAGTATGATAAATGATGTTTCTGTTTCTCTTCTCATCAAAAATTAATATTTTCCGTTACTCAGTCATTCAGTCAAGAAGGCAAGGCAAAATCATTAGAATTTCCATTGGAACCATGTGAACCATATTTTCAAAGAACCATATTTTAAGCCCCCCCCCCCCTTAAAATGTTCATCTGCTGGTCTAGATCAATTTTACAAATGCTTCCGTGTTTCCACTCGCCTTATACTACCTTTTTTGGCAATCATCAAACAGAAAGTTTTGTAAGATAAGATAAACCATCATAGTCAAAATAAAAAAGAATGATTTTTTTTTATTTTTTATAATCATATCTATTTTCTCTCCGCTCTCACAAAAAGGCTTTGCCTTGATTCATATTATTGATATAAAAGTGAATATAGAACTTATTACGATAGGTCTTTCGTGTTTAATGTTTCTGTGATGCGAGTTGGTGTTTTTGTTCCTTTTTGCGTCTCTTTCTGTGCGTTTCTGCTCTTTGTTTTTCATTGGGTGTTTTAGGGGTATTGCTGTAGGTGATGCAGCCGAGTGTTGTTTGAGATGACTCCCTCCTTTCTTATATGGTACGAACCATAGTATTTGCCATCTGTAACGTTTCATGGAGAAATGTGCAAGGGGGTTTGAATATCCTGTGTCAGCCTTTGTGATCATATTAGTATACAGTAAAAGTATGCCATTGAGGGAGTTAGCACAATTCTGGTTCCCCTCGACCAGACCTATTTCCCTCGGCTTCGCCTCGGGAAATAGGTCTGGTCTCGGGGAACCAGGATCGTGCTAACTCCCTCAATGGTATACTTTAACTGTTTTATTATACCGAAACAAACATTATACTGAAACAAACACATCTCTTAGGTATACCGAAACAAACATTATACTGAAACGAACATATCTCTTTGGTTCACAGGGTTCAAATGAAAATTCTAATGATTTTGCCTTGCCTTCTCGAATGAATGACTGAGTAACGGAAAATATTAATTTTTGATGATAAGATAAACAGAAACATCATTTATCATACTCATACATGACTGAGTCATGTTTAATTTTTGATTGTTTTATTTTATTGCGGCCCGATTAATTTATGTGCTAAGCGGATAGGAGGCCTAGGCGGATTACTCTGCTCGCGAATTGATAGCGTCATCCGATCAACCTTCACATCATCCGATCAACCTGCAACGACGCTGATTGGCTGACACTGACACACCCCAAAGAAGCTCCGCCCCATTTTCAAACTAACTCCCTAGGGAAATAGTCTTCTCAACAAACGCACCCCTTTGCAGGGAAATAGTCTTATCAGGCGATTTTCAGGGATTTAGTTAAATTTAATGAGTCTCTTTTTATATAGGAAAAAATCAGTAGAGGTACAATAATTAACTATAATATGCAGTTAAAGTATACCATTGAGGGAGTTAGCACGATTCTGGTTCCCCGAGACCAGACCTATTCGCCTCGGGAAATAGGTCTGGTCTCGGGGAACCAGAATCGTGCTAACTCCCTCAATGGTATACTTTTAATTAATTGTTTTATTACACCGAAACAAACATTATACTGAAACAAACATTATCTCTTAGGTATACCGAAACAAACATTATACTGAAACAAACATATCTCTTAGGTTCACATGGTTCCAATGGAAATTCTAATGATTTTGCCTTGCCTTCTTGACTGAATGACTGAGTAACGGAAAATATTAATTTTTGATGAGAAGATAAACAGAAACATCATTTATCATACTCATACATGTTTAATTTTTGATTGTTTTATTTCATTGCGGATTAATTCATGTGCTAAGCGGATAGGAGGCGGATTACTCTGCTCGCGTATTAATAGCGTCATCCGATCAACCTTCAACGCCGCTGATTGGCTGATACTGACACACCACCAAAGAAGCTCCGCCCTATTTTGAAACTAACTCCCTAGGGAAATAGTCTTCTCAACTAACGCATCCCTTTGCAGGGAAATAGTCGTTCTCATGCGATTTTCAGGAATTTAGTTAAATTCAATGAGTCTCTCTTTTATATATGGAAAAATCAGTAGAGGTATAATAATATGGAAGAATACCTGACTTATATCAAAATATTGAGCACTAAGTCTTGCAAAAGTTATAATGTACCTCTGAGGCTTTGTGATATTCTCAGTTGCTTCTGAGGTAGACGAAGACGAAAATACGTCAACAAAACCTAACTTTGAAATTCAAAGCCATGTTTGATGACTGATCGGTAAAAAGGGAAAAAAAAACAAGAACTTGGTACAGGCAGATAGTGAGGTGGGGTCTAGGAGGATGGTTCGAAAAAAATGTCATCCAATCAGAGTCCTTTGTATTGCGCATAGACGGTTCGAGAAGAGAAATGAAAAATAAAAGGA
Source organism: Pinctada fucata (assembly GCA_028142955.1). Lineage (NCBI taxonomy): Eukaryota > Metazoa > Mollusca > Bivalvia > Pterioida > Pteriidae > Pinctada > Pinctada fucata. The sequence goes on along the minus strand of AP027112.1, from coordinate 31,865,547 downwards.
CATGGAGTAGCTGTTTCCTAAAATGTTTCGTGCAGCAGTATATTTACAGACGTTACCATGGTTACGAAGGAGAAATGAATAATGCGTCTGCCATCGATAGCCATATTTATGTGCGGATTCATTTGGTTGACAACCTTTTTCATCAGTACTCGAGTTCGCCTACGGTGTTACGTTGGCGACAACGCTTCTTCGCATCGTAACTTCGCTTCTTCGCGTGTCCATTTCAAGCGCGAAGAAGCGATGTCCCTAACGGAACACCGTACTTACCTCCTTAAAGATTGCATGTGGAGAAGAAGCTGAAATACTTTTTTTACATCAAGCGTCGGACAATGTGTGCTAGGATGGCAATTATACATGTATACAAAAAGTCATGTTTCAAATTGAATGTAGTTTGAGTCATTGCCATTCTTTCTTTCAAACTTAATTTTTTGTGAAGTCAATTACAAAATTTTGAAGAAAAAATCCGCTATTTAGTAAAACGATATTAAAAGTATAGATTTGTGGAATCAGTAACTGTATCATTGTAGCGTTTTAGGGGGGGGGTGTTGGAAGGGTCCAAGCGTATATTTTAAAAACGTATTGAGTGGGAATAAATCATGAATTGATTAGAGAAGGCCAGAAAGCCGAGTCGGTCCCGGGTCAAGACTTGCTAACATGTGGAGATATTGGAATTTGATTGGTCGATAGATTTACTATAACAACGAAACCACTTAATTTAAAGTGTTTTATCAATATCACCTTTAACTACTCCATTTATTTTTATACTGGACATTGCATAAGTGAAGTTATGTACAACAAAACAAAATAGAATCTTATAGGGTCATTTTGCAATAGGTGACTTATATTTAATGTCCTATATCCCACATATTGACCATTGACTTATATTTAATGTCCTATATCCCACATATTGACCATTGGTCAAATATTTGCATGGTCATTGTAGAATAAATCAGGAACTCGTGGCCTTCTCTGACCACTCAGTTCAAAGACCTCAAATCGACAAGATCTTATTGGACCAAAATGCCGAGCTATAAGTTTTCCTACTTTGATCTTAGGGGCCGTGGGGAGCCCTCAAGGATGCTTTTTGCAGCCGCTGGTATTCCTTTTACCGATAAACGTGTGACACAAGAGGAATTTGGGAAAATGAAAGCGAGTAAGTTCTTTAGCGCTAACTGAATTCTGTTTCTGCATGTATGTATTGAAATAAAAAGATAAAATGCTCACAGAATTCTGTTTTTCTCAAAATTTCGAGTTTCTTTTTATTGACAAATCTTATACAAATTTGACCCTCACATAGTAAGGGAGCAACCATTTTATTTTTATGGGGGGGGGGGGGCAGGAAGACTTTTGCCGGCCGGAAAATTTTTTTCGGCCATTTTAAGAGCCGGAAAAATTTTTTTCGCCGGCCCTTCGGGCCGGATTATTTTTTTTTTTTGTAATTTTCCAATGTTGAAAATTACCCTAAAGTTTAAATAATTCAGCGTGATTTTTCGGCCATATTAAACATCAAACACACAATGAGTTCATCTCTTGCCAGCAGATCACTTCATTTTAATTTCTTGAGTGGCATATGGTGCCTATAATCTGTTTACTAAAATGATACTCAACGGAGACAGGCTATATGGTGCTAATGACTTTTGAATTTGATTTATTCATTCCAAATTGCGTAAAGTTTGTTCCATTTTTTATACTTTGTTTATGATACACAAAAAAGTGTTTACTGGGCAGTTGAAAGGTCGGAAGTGAGGGGTATGGGGCAATTTCATGATCCGGAAAATTTTTTTCGCCGGCCCTTTGGGCCGGAAAATTTTTTTCCCTAAAATTTCGATCCGGAAATTTTTTTTTGCAAAGTCTTCCTGCCCCCCCCCCCCCCTAAAAATCAAATGGTTGCTCCCTAAACTTTAATAATATTTACACTGTATTGTATTTTATTTACTCATTTTTCACATACAGCTGATCCTTACGCTTCCCTACCGATACTGGAGGTAACGGCTGGCAATGATACCTACATGATGAACCAGAGTATGGCAATTAACAGGCATTTAGCTAGAACTTTTGGTAAGTGCCATCGGCATTCTAAAATGAACTGTCGGTGAACGAGTTGATGGCAATTGATATGTATCTAGCACAACTTTTTGGTAAGTGCCATTGTTATGCCATTGTTATTCAAAATAGAACTGAACGATTTGATGGCCATTAACAGGCATTTGGCTAGAACTTTTGATAAGTGCCATTGGCATTCTAAAAAGAATTGAACGAGTTGATAGCAATTAACATGTATCTAGCAAGACTGTTTGGTAAGTGCCATTGTTATTCAAAATAGGACTGAACGATTTGATGGCAATTAACAGGCATTTGGCTAGAATTTTTGGTAAGTGCCATTGCATGGCATTCTAAAAAGAACTGAACGAGTTGATGACTGTTAACATGTATCTAGCAAGACTTTTTGGTAAGTGTCATCGGAATTCAAAATAGAATTGAACGATTTGATGGCAATTTACAGGCATCTAGCGGGAACTTTCGGAAAGTGCCATTGTCATTCTAAAAAGAACTGAACGAGTTGATGGCAATTTACATGTATCTAGCAAGACTTTTTGGTAAGTGTCATCGGAATTCAAAATAGAATTGAACGATTTGATGGCAATTTACAGGCATCTAGCGGGAACTTTCGGAAAGTGCCATTGTCATTCTAAAAAGAACTGAACGAGTTGATGGCAATTAACATGTATCTAGCAAGACTTTTTGGTAAGTGCCATTGGTATTCAAAATAGAACTGAATGATTTGATGGCAATTAACATGCATCTAGCGGGAACTTTCGGAAAGTGCCATTGGCATTCTAAAAAGAACTGAATGAGTTGATGGCAATTTACATGTATCTAGCAAGACTTTTTGGTAAGTGCCATTGATATTCAAAATAGAGCTAGAACTTTTGATAAGTGCCATTGGCATTCTAACGAGTTGATAACAATTAATCGGCAACTAGTCAAGACTTTTGGTATGCAAAAAAGTAAAAATAAAACTTCCAATAACAAGCAACATACCAACATTTTATTGCTTTTTATTTCTCTTTAACTAAGATTTCTGTTACATTTCCAGGTTTAGATGGTGTTACACTGAATGACAAGGGAATGGTAGATGAAATCATCGAAAATCTCGTCGACGTGAAGTCTGCCTTGTTTGCTGTTGGTTTTGGAGATACGGTAAATATAAGCTTTCAAGAATCAAATATATCATCAAATCCTTTGGAGAAAATCTAAAAATGTATTACTCTAAAGTTTCACCGACTTCTTCCTTTTCGATCGTGATAGTGAAATTTAATCTGAAAATGTTTTGAAGGAAAACCATCAGAAATTTGTACTTTTACTACGACGATAACCTTTTATGCTTTAAGCTTTGTGACTTTGTGTATATTTATTCTGTCTTAATTTGTATCAACAGGAAGAGAATCGGGAAAAACTTGGCAAGACTCTTAACAAAATGTGTCCTAAACTAGAAGCTCAAATACAGTCCAACATGAAGAAAGGTGCCGGGTTTGCTGTAGGACCTAAGGTATTAGAACTTCTCATCTATGTCTTTCTGCCAGTGAACTAAAAAATATTTTTGCTTAAAAACTATTCATGCACTCATTTTTCTGGCAGATAATATTGCCTTTTAAAAGTTCACAACTCTGGACTCCATATATATGCATTTTTGAGATATGAAGCAAAGTACGTGTTAGTTCCTTTATCTACTGAAATAATAAAAAAAATATTAAGTATCATGACTGAAATTTAAATATCGCAAAATCTTATGGAATTAATTTAGTGTGTTTTAAACATAAATGTTCATTTGATCGCCTTTCTCTTGCAGTTGACATTCGCAGACATATTCATTTTCGAGGCCTTTGAGAGCATACTTTCCAAAATGCCAGACGCCCTTAATTCTTACCCAGGAATCAAACAGAACAGAGAAAAAGTAGCAAAACTTCCCAAAGTAGCCGATTATGTCAAAAAGAGGAAGGAGACGCCCTTCTGAGATCTAGGAAGACTTTTAGACATTTTGTATGATAGTTGTACCGTCTGTAGATATTTCGTAGGATATTTATTAATTAAATTGTGCATGTAAAAATCTTAACATTGTGCTTTGATGTCTCTTTTTTTCAAAAAGTAATACAAAAAAACTTATATAAAAGTATAATTATATACAGGAACTGATTTTTGACACGGTACATGGCCTAATTATAAAACCAAGGTCAAGGGCCTTTAGGAAGAATTTGAATGAAGTCTAATGTAATTGATATACACAGTTCATAGGGGAAAATATGAACAATTTCGAATGTGAACTATCAACATCGTGAGATACCGAATATGAACATATCTTTCTTCTCTATACCTTTTGTTACTCCCCCTCCTTTTCACCCTTCCCTTACCTCCCTCTCCAACCCCTTCCTCCCCTTTTCCCCCTTCCCTCCCTCCTCCCGCCTCTCCCTCCCCTTCCCTTCCCTTCCCTCCCTTCTCCCTCTCTCCCTCCTCCCGCCCTTCCCCTATTTTGTGTAATGAGAATAACTTATCCGAAAAGGCAGAACTCTATGGATTTTGCCTCACAACATACATTGTATCTAAATCTCGAAGTGAACTATGATTCAGAACATGTCCAAATTTCGAATATGATCTATGTTTCAAAGTATGTCCAAATCTATGAACAATAATTCAGAACATGCTCTAATCTCGATCTCAATCTTTATCAGATGTATGAACATTTAAAGATTTCGGATTTGAACTATAAATATTTCTAGATGTCATTTATACATGTATGAACTTTTATGAATGAATACGATATCACAAATCGCAGATATGAACTATGATAATGTCTTTCTTTGAACATTGTAGAGACCTAATATATAAACTATGAACATGTCTAGATTTCTGGATCAAGATGTTCATAATGTACAACACGCAGGTATGTTAAGGCGTCCCATGGAATATTACGTAAAAAATTTGCCGCGAAATAACGTAACGTCATTTGACGTCATAGACTCCGTGTCGTCAAGTACGGTAGCAACACAGTATTTCAATTAATTTTTATGATATTTTGTAAATTCAAAGGATGAAAGTTATCAGTTTTAAAAAGTCATGCACTTACTCAATCGCTGACACTCCGTCTATTCAATATACCTTTGAGAAGACCCCCAATCTATTGAGTGCACTTTGTGACCCCCTTGCGTTGTTAAGGACCTCTGCGTTACTAAGAAGCTTGAGAAGCGATGGAAGGTGCGAACTGACAGTTTACAAGGCGGGTGATAAGAAAAATTGAGAAAACGGTATGTATTTGTTAAAATTACATGAAAACAGAGATGCTGCACAAAGAAAATATCCTAATATACTCAATCATATATGTAAGGCACGGTCCATTTGATATTCAGGGGGGGGCTTGGGTTTTTTGTCGGAGCAAGATTATTTTTTTCGCCCCGGACTGGGGCAAGATTTTTTTTTTCTTGCAATGTTGGAGCAAGGAAATTTTTTTAACAAAGTGATGCGCATATTTAAAGAATGTTTGTGTTTTATCAATAGAAATTATCTATATTTTTACTCAAAACTTTAAATATTAATATATTAGTTTATTTTTATGCTAGTATTCAATTTACTTTTAAACAGAGAGATAAAAGACTTAAATACAATTCTAGGTACATGTTATATATAACATGTATAAGAGGGTCTGAGGGGAAGGTCTCATAGACAAATTGTTAAATGTTACTAATATTTGTAAATTGGTGAATAACTGAAGTTCTTCTTCCAAGCTTACAAGAACATAAAATTAGACTCTATGGGATACATGCAACATGTATTAATAGCAATACATAAATATTGATGATATGTTTAAGCTTTTATGGAAGCCCTTTTCATACATGTATAACTTTTGATATCTTCATATATATGAACATTGCCATAAGTAAATAATGTTTTGATATAATACTATGGCGAGCGAAGCGAGCCAAAAATTTGTGTTACAATTTGAAAACTGCGGCGAGCGAAGCGAGCCGGAAAATTTTCATTAATTTTTGCGAAATTTTATGGTAATTCTTCAAATTCAGATTATTTGTAAGAGCAAGATTATTTTTTTCTGTCACACCATAAGCAAATTTATTTTTTTCATCAAAATTGAGAGCAAAATTATTTTTTTCGAAAAAAACCCAAGCCCCCCCCAGAATATCAAATGGACCGTGCCTAATCAAAGACAAAACTATTTTAAAATGTACGAAATCATTCTTTTTATGTACCTTGTTTACAGTACTGGCGGAGTACACGTGTGTCATATGATGCATGTGTCGTGTACGAATTATTGCAGCAATGCTGTGAAAAAAGTATGGTTGTAGCGCTATTGTTATTACTTTATTTTCCATATCATCAGTGTCTACTACGATATATTATATAATTTAGATACAAGCATATTCATGACAAAGGTAAACTTACGAGTAGAAAAAAATATGGGGAAGGGGGTGGGGTGGGGTGGATGTGGGACATGCATGTTTACTGTTTTAGTATGTAACAATGAGACTACTTTGTATTATACAATTCATAACACTTATTTTTTATTCATTTGTATTTCAGACTGATGAAAATTACATATTTAATCATCTCATAAAAAAAACAAAACAAAACTAATGTTTTGGCACTGGATCAGTGTTGAATGCTGCATTAGCCTAGCCCAGAATCATAATTGAAAGAACTTTTCAATGACCAGGTATATAATATATGATATATAATTTTCTTAGAGACTTGAGTGTAAAAATATCTTCACATATATATATATATATACATAGTTGAAATTTGATATAAATCTAGATCTATCTAATATGAATATTGTCAGAACAAATCTATAACTGTTAACATTATTTGTGCCATTTTCTTTTCTTTAAAGTTCTAATAATTGACTTGTGAAGAAGTTAAATTAACAGTACAATAACAAATGACAAACCCTAAAATGTTCTGTAAGAAATTACATTTTAAAACAAAAAAAAAAACTTATTATTCACCTAAATTTGAATTTTCTTCTATTTTCAGAAATTTGCCTTTGGAAGAAAATATAACTTTACCCGAATGCCAGCATGAAGATGTCACGTCAATCGTCTGTCAAATGTTAAAAAATGTGTCAATAAAGATCTTTTATTGTAAAGAAGTATATATGTATTTGTGATATATTTAATCCTAAACTATAAAAGCCTACATTTTGAGTCTTTCTGATGTCTATAGACATATGGATGTCATGGTGTTTTATTTTAAACATGGGCTCTAGCCGCTCTATCAGTGGCGTAGCTTGGGCAAATCTAAGTGAATCCTTTCATGATACAAGGAAAATGAGTTCAGAAGCTGAGGACATTCGAATGGCAATGAAGGAGGTCGAATGCAAATAAAGATTTACCTCCAGCAGCTCACAAAAAAACCTCCAGAGGGAGGAAAATTTTTACTGAATTGAGGAATTCTCGAGGAAAAGTGGATGCTTTAGCATACATTGTAGCTACGCCACTGTCTTTTCAAAGATACTTTGTTATACAAGACTGACATGTTACTCTCACAAAGTTACAGTTCTAACGCATTACAGAGATATTCAATTCTTGTGATAAAGGATGCCATCACGTCTATCACCTGATAAATACAGAGCTGCTGAGTTATTTATTTATTTTGTTTACTTATTTATTTTAAAATTTATTGAAATTGATCATAGCAAATCTTCCGACCTTTGTATCTAAATATTGTACAGATCTAAATTTAAATAATAAGGAGTTATGAAAGGGGGGGGGGGGAGGTTCAAGCCTGCACATGCATGGTGATATAGCCTATAATACATGTAATACTGGGTTGTTGGTCTAAATATGACCATGGATTTCATCTTAAAATGAGGAAAAACAATGACCGAATGATTTTATACAAAGCTGAAAGATGGACCCCCCCTCCTCTCACGAATTCGAAAAACATGGTGAGAAAATAAAGAATATTATAGGCAGACAAAGTTAAAATTTTGTCGATGATGGCGAGATACAGGATTCAATTAAGGTGGCTCAATAATCCAAGAATCCTTTGTCAGAGCAAAAAAAAAATTTTTGTTTTTTTGAAATTCATGTGTGATGATTTATATTTGTAATTAAGATAACATATCATCGTTCATTTGATTGACTAGTGGTCCTCTGAATATACATGTGTAAACCAATTCCGAGATCTGTCGCAAAACAATGAATTTTGATAGATAAATACATGATATAGGGATAATAATTTCACATTAAAACCATTCTTGTGATTATTTTCACCATGATATAATCAAATATGTATATTTCTTTATAGATAATGCTTTCAAAGGGCATAGTAGCTAAAATTGTCCCCGAAAAGTACATTTTGTGCACCCCCCACCCCAAAATAAAAATCAATAAAAAAGTACCCTGTACCCTTATTTGTGATCAAAGTGATAAGAAGTCTTTGTCAGAAGTTATTTTCTTTTACATATTTCTCAACGACAAACTCTGTCCTTTAAAAAAAAATATGAAAAAGTACATGTTTTCGTTCAACCTGATTCAAAATACTTGGTTGTCATAGTAACGATTGAAAAAAAGGGGGGGGGGGCTAAGGTGGACAATAATGTCTAAAGAAGGGGGGCGATTCTGAAATAAGGAACTCAGTAGATGAAATTTTTAGATAAAGTTATATTATAAAAGGCGTTACCACGGTAAAATAAGCGGTTTTATAAAGTACAACGATCGCCGGGTGTCGGAGATACGGAAATATGAATAAGAGAAATAGAAAAAGTAAACGGAAGCGTTTTTAAACATTTTGACGTTCAAGGTCAATAAGTGGACGTCACTAACCTCCCTCGTTCTCGATAATGCGTGCACTTATCTGTAAAATGAATATATCTTTGAATAAAACAGGGTTTAAACTAAAATTCACTCGCTCAAAGTTTTTAAATAGGGAAACTTTACACGATAACATCTTGCTGCAAACTACGATAGTTGACAAAATTGTAGAAAAATTCGTATTACCTTAGATAAATAGAGATAGCAAACTTGAAATATTTTATCTATTATATTGCTAAAATCTCACAGAAATATCCTGTTTGATCATAAAACTTTAGTTTTTCTACTTGATTTTATTTCCAAGCAACACACGGTTGAATTTCCGATGATGACGTTATAAAAATAATACGTTTACGGCAATAGCAAGGGTGTCTCACTTACGGGATATTTTTTATATATAGATTTAACGATGCATTTGACTATATACATATATATATATATATATTACATTCAGTCTGTAGATGATAATTTTCTGGTTCCATCGATACCAAACTTGTCGAAATCCGTCAAGAAACAAGAAAATTAGAGGAGTTTGAAGACCGAAACCGCACTCGATACTATTCGAACCAGTACATGTATTGACGCCGGGAATGTGATGACGTCAAACGATTATTGAGCCTCCTTAAGTATACTTGTAAATATAGATTTATCTCGACAGAGTGGAGGTTTCTCCTTTCGGTGCCCCTGACGTTGAACATTGCACATTTGCATAAAATTGTATTTTCCGGCTTTTTCCTGAGAGGAGAGGTAATCGCAGTTTCGCGTCACTAACATCCAATGTCAAGGGCATGGCCGGTCATGATTATGCGAGATTGGTACATAAGTACTGATCATATCTTTTTTCCTCGAATCTGTTTTTTTTTTTGTGAGGGTGTGTGTGTGTGAGGGTGTGTGTGTGTGTGTTAATCTTCCCGATAAGCAGTAGATTGAAATATTTCTTCCGGAGGGAAAATTAGATAAGATTGAACTTGTAGGCTTGAACTTAAACATACATGTATAAACAGGCTTTATCACCCTGCATGGGCAGGCTTGAACCCCCCCCCCCCCCCCCCCCCTCTTCCCGATAAGAATCCTTCCAACCCTTGTTGTATTTCTATCGTATGTAACATGTAATTAAATGAAGGAATTACGAAATGAATATGCTCCTCTTAAAGCTTGTTAAAAAACGTATATTTGCTATCAGCACCGCCCCCGCCACCTACAAATATGTAAGCTAGTAATACCCCCCCCCCCCCTCCCCTCCCTTTTCATCTCTCACGTGAACAATTACGGACCTGTATTATCAACAGCATAATTTAAAAGTGGAAATAAAAAAAATAAAAATAAAAAGGTTTCCTGGGTGACGAAAAATAATTTCAGAAGACTCGACGCTGCATCTGACCCCTCCTCCAAGCATTCTGACAAGCAGAAAGAAAAAAATTGAAATCAATGGATAGTACAAATGTATCAGAAAGACATGGCTATATAATGATAAAAGCTATAAAGAAAGTGATAAAATAATAGAACCGTTAAAGATACAGTGTCCCTGATTTTTTTTTTTCCATTGAAAACGTAAAATTTATTTCGAAGGGTCTAGATTGAGGAAAAAAGAAGCCATAAAAAGTTTCATTTAAAAAATATGCAGTAACGACCACAATATTGTCGATTTTGTAAAATTAAATCTCCATATACCTTTGTTGTAAAAACGCAATATATTGTAGGTGGCGCTAGTGAAAAGAATTAGAGTTGCGCACCCAAAATTAAAAATGACGTTTTCAAACGGTTATAACTGCGAATGTATGCGTAAGAATCGCATGAAAATTTGAATTTATGTATACAAATGAGAATGTTACAATTTTTTTTTTATTTGAAAAGAAAGATTTTGCATAAAATTTTGTAAAATTGATTAATTTTCAGGGACACCATACCTTTAATTATAATGATGCTTAATCAAATTATGAATTTGTTTTGTATACAAATGAGAATGTTACAAACTTTGATTTGAAAAGAAAGATTTTGCATAATAAAATTTTGTAAAATTAATTAATTTTCAGGGACACCGCACCTTTAATTATGAATTTGTATGAAAATCAATAGAAACTTGAAAACATTGTCACAGATAAATATTGCAATATAGAAAAGCAGAGGGGCGCACAAAGGTTTCTTTAATGAAGAGTAGAATCTACTGCATTGGATCATGACTTCCATTGGATTTGCACATTACTTTAAGTCTTCACCAACATATTATAATAAATATTGACACTCTACAATTCAAATTCTTCAAGAAAAATTAAAAACTTGCCGATTTTGAGACAGAAGAATATGAATACCTGTACTGAAACGTTATTGAGAAATTATCTCCCCCTGTCAATCGCGCATCACTTGAACGTTTGAAATGGTTCTCGGGAGGAGAACTTTTAGGGGTACTCATAGAAAATAGATTAGCGCAAGTTGTTCCTCAAAATAAATTGAAAGACGTTTGGTGTAAATCGAATCTTCCATGATTTATCTATATAGTTCTTGCTACGACAACTTGATTTTTTTCATATTAAACCTATACAGGGACGTAGTCATTGAAGGTGTAACGCAAAAACCAGGGTGCGCCGTAGAATTCCTTAATTTAATCCATAAATATATAGAATTCACGACTTGTCGTAGCAAGATATATGAAATTTGAACATTTCTCTACAAATCATAAACCATCAGTTCACTGAGAAATTAGTGGAACAACTTGCGCTCGATGCTTCTTTTTCGTACTATGTACATGTGCTATAAATAGCGATCACGTGACTTTCATCACACCTGCAGAACTCGCCAATGACCCTTGACTTTCCTTCTGTAAAGTACATAATCATACTTTTGATTAAGGTTCCGCTAAAGTCAAAATCCTTGCAAATTACAACTTCAATTTCTCAAAGTTTTAGACAACAGGGCACACATGTCATATATCAAAATGTTCACAAGAAAAAGAACAACAAGATTTTAGCATTCAAACATGTTTATGTCACTGCTATATGAAACAGAGATGACAATTTATAACAAATGTAAAAATAAATCTATCTTTCACACAGTGAGCTATGTGTTAATTCCATATACCCTAGAAATAACTTAGGAGCCTAAATAAGGTCATGGGAACTTTAATTTTACTGAACTATGAAATACAATAGTAAAATCTGAGGTAAAATAATCATAACATTGAAAAAATAAAATGGCGGCCATATTAGAAAGGAACTACTTTCACTGCCAAAAGTATGGAAGCCTTAGTGTGAAAAAATACTTGACATAAGAAAATACCTAATTAAAACACTTGAATTACTATAATGAAATTCCTTGAACATTTTGAAATACATGTATGAATATCTTAATTATGAATGGTAAATGTCACAAATTCTGCAAATAAACCATATTTGTTGAACTGAAAAAAAAGGGGGGGGGGGGTGTGGAGGCCAGTAAGAAGAGAATGTTTTTTGGCAATTACACAAATTCAAAATGAAATTATTCTAAATATTATGAATTGTGAACATTATATATACATTTCAAGGAATAAGCAATAAAATTTACTGGAAAAAAAAGGGGGGGGGGGGGGGGGGTTACAGAGATACTTTCCTAAATGACAACCATGATGTTGTATGTAATATTTTCATTTTCATTTTTAATTAGAAAGCAATTAGGAATAATTCAATTTCATGGCATATGTAATTTAAGCATACAGTAGTATCTTTTTCAGATAAAACCTGAAACTGATTCTTTCGTGCAACTATGATTATGTCCTTGCACTTCAAACAGTATTCTCATGGTAAAATTTATTTGCAATAAAGCAATAATATAATATCTGTCTTCTAATCAATAGAAATTTAACACTTAGACAGAATAACTCTTGCATCTATCATGTGCAAAACTTGCAAAAATAAAGGTACCCATAATGTAATTTGCAATCATACAAGTTCAATTGCTCAATGTCAACAGAAGAATTCAATTATTTCATTGTATTACATGTAAGAAATATCATTAAATTGGTTGTAAAAATTTGGGTAAATAATTAATGCTGAAACAAACATTTGCATGTTCTATCATTGCAATAGGTATACCTTTAGGCATATGTACCATTCATTCAACACTTTAATGTAAAAAAAAATCCCAAACTGGGGTTGTTTTTAATTCATAGGCATTTGAATGAATTTTTAATTTAAAAATAAATGCCCTCCAAAAAAGGAACGTCCAATTATGGTTGAACAAAAAATTAGAAAAATAAAAGAATTGTTATCATCATTTGATTTTGTTAAATAATCTTTTTCAACATATCAAAAAATAAGGTTCATACATGGAAATCTTTGAAAATTCTACATACATGTATTAATAATCTGATTTAAATGATATCACAAGACACTATTCAAACCATCTTAATATAAAGTTCTTGATGCACTACAAAGTCAATTAGCATCAAATTTACTAAAGCTCGGTAAATAATGTCAATGATACTACATGTACATATGGCAATAGTCTGTTTTCACGTAGGCTATCAACAACATCTACACGGGGCCTGATCAGTCCTGTATTCTCTCTTCCTCATGGCACAAACTGTAAACCGAGTTTCCAGCAAAACCTTAAAAGACAAAATCACATTATTGTACATGCAAGTATGAGCAGAATTCACATCAGAAGAAAACATATTTTTAGAATATAAGGAATATCTTACATATTAACTCTACACATATAGGTTTCCTGATTTTCATCCATTATTATCCATGTATGAATTTCTAATACATGTAATGAAATTCCAGCAAATTGGTCATATAAGACCAACCATATTTTGTTGTTACTATTCTCTGTATTGCTCTCAGGAAGCCTGTGAACTGGAGGATATTATCTTATGCAATACAAATGATACTTTTACATTCAAAATATATATTGAAAACTGTACATTACGGAAAATATTGAACTCGTCCATCCTGTAGGGAAACCTGTACATGTATTGTATTTGAGTTCTGAAGCTTCTTATACAATATGACTGTTTTCCTTATGGCATGGACGTGTACATTATCTTCCTGTATATTGTACACAATCATACATTTGCAATAACAATATAATATTTCTCTGAATCTCTAAGCTTGCTTATTTTGCACAATGACAAAAATGTCTCTAAAACTGCTTGAAATTAAAGATCACTTCTTTTGAAGAACATTAACTATGTCTTTAAAAAATACAAAGCAAAAAGACATTAACCTCAGAAGTGGATCAATATATTGTTGTAAGACATTGCTGGAAGTGACGGCATCGTAACACATCTGTATAGTAGTGGTGGAGGCTACTAAATGTAACATAAGTGATGGCATCGTAACACATCTGTATAGTAGTGGTGGAGGCTACTAAATGTAACATAAGTGACGGCATCGTAACACATCTGTAGTAGTGGTGGAGGCTACTAAATGTAACATAAGTGACGGCATCGTAACACATCTGTAGTAGTGGTGGAGGCTACTAAATGTAACATAAGTGACAGCATCGTAACACATCTGTAGTAGTGGTAGAGGCTACTAAATGTAACATAAGTGACGGCATCGTAACACATCTGCATAGTAGTGGTGGAGGCTACTAAATGTAACATAAGTGATGGCATCATAACACATCTGTAGTAGTGGTGGAGGCTACTAAATGTAACATAAGTGATGGCATCATAACACATCTGTAGTAGTGGTGAACATATACATGTACACATTGGCAGCTGGATAAAAACTGAAATTATAAAAATAAAGTTATCATTCACAATATCATAACCAAGAAACTCACCAGTAGCTTTATCAGTTTGAACAGGTACATGTTTAACCAGAAGTCTCTGATGAGACTGATGCTCTCCTGGTTGTTTGCTTAAATTAATCTAAGTGCCACACTCATTTTCCAAGACCCTGAGATCAGGGGCTCAAACAAAATACAAGACCAGAGAATGATTAATATAATGGAACAAGAATTTAACTCTCTATAAATTATACTTTCTGAGAATTGGTGCTCACAAGATTACATAGAATTACCATATATAGGAGAAAATGACCACACCCATTTTCCAAGACCCTGGGGTCAGGGGCTCAAACAAAATGTCAGGTGCACAAATAGACCACAGGCCCATTTTAATGCAAAAAGAATTTATTTTGTACTATTCACAGACTCAGAGAATTTGCACTCACAAGAAAAGTTTAATGGACAGACAGACAGACAGACACCGGACACAGAGTGATTGCATAAGCTCGACTGGTCTTTGACCAGTAGAGCTAACCAGACTTGTCAGAATGACAACATAGCTCGCCGGTGGCAACCATATGTAAATTGCAACAACAACAATAAAAAAAGGTCTTATCACAAGGAATGCACATGTGAAATATCAAAGCCCTATCACTTACCATTCAAAAAATATGGCCAAGGTTAAAGTTTTTCAAAAGTAGGTCAATCATCTCCAAGGTCAAGGTCACAAGGTCAAAAATTTTGGTATCCATGGAAACGTCTTGTCACAAGGAATACACATGTGAAATATCAAAGCCCTATCACTTACCATTCAAAAAATATGGCCAAGGTTAAAGTTTTTCAAAAGTAGGTCAATCATCTCCAAGGTCAAGGTCACAAGGTCAAAAATTTTGGTATCCATGGAAACGTCTTGTCACAAGGAATACACATGTGAAATATCAAAGCCCTATCACTTACCATTCCAAAAATATGGCCAAGGTTAAAGTTTTTCAAAAGTAGGTCAATCTCCAAGGTCAAGGTCACAAGGTCAAAAATTTTGGTATCCATGGAAACGTCTTGTCACAAGGAATACACATGTGAAATATCAAAGCCCTATCACTTACCATTCCAAAATTATGGCCAAGGTTAAAGTTTTTCAAAAGTAGGTCAATCTCCAAGGTCAAGGTCACAAGGTCAAAAATTTTGGTATCCATGGAAACGTCTTGTCACAAGGAATATCAAAGCCCTATCACTTACCATTCCAAAAATATGGCCAAGGTTAAAGTTTTTCAAAAGTAGGTCAATCTCCAAGGTCAAGGTCACAAGGTCAAAAATTTTGGTATCCATGGAAACGTCTTGTCACAAGGAATACACATGTGAAATATCAAAGCCCTATCACTTACCATTCCAAAAATATGGCCAAGGTTAAAGTTTTTCAAAAGTAGGTCAATCTCCAAGGTCAAGGTCACAGGGTCAGAAATTTTGGTATCCATGGAAACGTCTTGTCACAAGGAATGCACATGTGAAATATGAAAGCCCAATCTGTATTGGTTTAAAAGTTATAAGCAAGGTTAAAGTTTTTGTGCACGCGCACGCAGACGCAGACGCCAACGCCAACGCCAACGCCGACACCGGGGGTATGACAATAGCTCTCCGGACATTCGTCCCGGCGAGCTAAAAATTAAAGGTCAAGATCAATGAAAAAAAGGTATTGATCGAAGGATCAATAATACCCCGCCAGACCAATTTCACATTCTAATCTTGTAATCTTATAAAAGTAAAAGCTATATATAGAGAACTGAATTAATTCCCTATTTAAGGGTTTTCCTGTAAATGTTCAATAACGGCATAATATTCTGAACTTCAAAACATCAAAGCAGCAAAACAAAGTTTCAAGGGGGATAACTCTGCACAGAAATAATCAGCATGACTTGGACTGTATTTCTTGATTTAAAAGCTATAACCAAGAAACGAATTGATTATCTGTAACTGTTTTCCTTTAAATGTCTGTAAAACAACAAAATATTAAATTTTTCTAAGATTCAAGGGGCATAGCTGTGCGCATAATAGAGCAATGTGATCCATATTCAAGCATGACCTATATTTCTAAGTGTAAAAGCTATATCCAATAAATGAATTGATTTTGTGTAAAGGTTTTCCTGGGAACTGCAGGTGGGACGGACCAATGCACGGACGGATGGATAGACGAACATGTGCACTACTAATATAACCCAAGCCATTTTTTGGTGGGGGTATAAAAATATTGGTACCAACAAGGAAGACATGTGAAATATGAATGTTTGAAATAATCTATATATTTAAATTGTGCATGTTCAGATAAAATTTGTTTTAGAAGATTTTTGAATGAAAGTACCCATTGGAACACATCTTGGATCTTTCCATGAATGGATCTGAATCTTGTGTACAGTATGTACTTACATACTAATTTTCATATCTGAATCGATTTAGCTGTTCCAGGGGAGAAGTAGAAAATGTTAAAAAGTTACATTTGTATCAACAGACAGACAGACAGATATAACTGATGGACAGATTGCTATGTCAACTGCTCACTTGAGCTTCGCTTAGGTGAGCTGAAAAGGTTGACAAGCTATTATGAATTTGTGAAAAGACCTTTATCATTTTTTGTAGATATATAATGCTTGATGAAAACTCTATACAGGGGTTATGGAAGTCAGAAATAGGTATGAAAAGTATATGGACATTAAGGGACAGACAACTGACATACTGACGCTGGACAGAGTGCCAGAAAAAAGGTCACTGACCTTTTACTTAAATTAAGCTAAATGTATACCTTGAATATGATTCAGAATATTATTCATAGTGGATCTGGATGACAATGTGGAGTTGTCCCTGGACTAGTGCATGGATACATTCTACATACATGTTGGACTGAAAAATAATTACATTATATTCCATTACACAGGTCACTCAATGTTTCAATTTTTCTTTTTTTATGCAATACAATTTATAAGCTCCTCTTCCTTTTATCATACAAAATTGCAATCCAAGGAATGCTTCTGTCTCCTGTGAAGTAGCTTTGGATCAAATATGTAGGTCAAGGTCAATTGGTTCAAAATAATTGTATCAGTAGGAAAGTCTTGTCAAATGAAATTCTCATCTATTAAAAATAGCAATCCAAGGAATGCTTGTGTCGCCTGCAAAGCAGCTTATCTTTTCTAGTGAAAGTAGGTCAAATATCTAGGGCAAGGTCACTAGGTAAAAAATTATGGAATGTTTAGAAAGGTCTTTTCATAAGGAATATACAAGTGAAATAACAAATCCCTATCACTTACCAATTAAAAGATATAGCCAATCTTAATTTCTATGTAAAGTAGGTCAAATATCTAGGTCAAGGTCACGAGGTCACAAATTATGGTATGTGTAGAAAGGTCTTGTCACAAGGAATACAAATTTGAAATATCAATGCCCTATCACTTACAAATCAAAAGTTATGGGGTGTGACACCAAAGTGTGTCAGACAGACAGACAGACAACGAACAAAATGATCCCTAAGTGTTGCTATGTTTCGCAGGCAACACAAAAGTATGGTCAACCTCAAATTTTCAGAAAAAAGGGTCAATCATGTAACAACACGAAGGTCTCATCATAAGAAATACACATGTATGTGAACTCTTTTATCAAAAGATTAAGCCAGTCTTTAAAAAAAGGTCAAATATCTAGGTTAAGGTCACTAGGTAAGAATTATGGTATCTGAAGAAAGGTCTTGTCACAGTGAGTACATGTGAAATATCAAAGCCCTATCACTTACCAATAAAAAGTAAAAGGCTGAAAGTGTGCCAGACAGACAGACGGACTGACACACAGACGAAACAATAAAATGGACGAACTGACACACAGGCGAAACAATAAAATGATATGTAAATTTAATATGGATGTTCATTCTTAACAAATTTGATTATCAGGTATACATATATATGTGAAATATGAAGGCTCTATCACCTTCCAATTTAAAAGTTATGCCCTATGTTAAAGTTTTTGCCTTGGACAAACAGACAGACAGGCAAAAAAATATACATACCCCCGAATCTTTGATTCAAGTGGCATAATCATAACAGCAACTTAATAAATGATTCCTTAAATTAAAGTTTTCAAATAGTGGGTCAAATTTCAAGGTCAAGAGGTCAAAGGTCATAGTATAAAATGAGAGATCTTGACACAAAGAATCTACATGTGAAATATCAAATATCCCTTAAGGCTCACAAGAAATACCCCTCCAGATGAAGTTGCCATCACCAGGATACAGCTCTCAAGAAATTTATCTAGGCAAGCGTAAAATTACCTTTGATTCTCAGCAGAGGGTACCCCATCTTGTGACTTATCTTTGTCTGTGCTGGTGAGGCCTTTCTTCCTACTATCTTTATCAATCAGTGGATCAGTGGATCTAAAAATTTGAACATATTAAGAAAGATGGAATATATGTCACAACAAACATGACAAAAACTTAACAATTGACAGTGTAATAATATTTTAGGAAGACTTCAGCTGAAAAGTAAGTACAAAAAATAGAAAAAGTAAAAGGAGAAAAGTGAAAATAGACAGCAAACTGTATATAAAGCTTATATACTAACCTATCTTAACCTCATGTACTCTTAACATCTCAAAAGTTGCCATCACCATGATACAGCTCTCAAGAAATTTATCTAGGTATATAGGAATCACCCTGTCTGTCTGTCCACTACACCTTGTCCGGAGCATATCTCCTCCCCCTGTGGATGGATTTCAATAATATTTCACTGAAATGTTCCTAAGGATTTAAGGGTGTGACATGACCTTGAACTCAGGTCATAGGTCAAGGTCACAGTAGACATCATTAGTAAAGCCTTTTCCAGAGCATAACTCCTCCCCCTGTGGATGGATTTCAATAATATTTCACTGAAATGTTCCTAAGGATTTAAGGGTGTGACATGACCTTGAACTCAGGTCATAGGTCAAGGTCACAGTAGACATCATTAGTAAAGCCTTTTCCAGAGCATAACTCCTCCCCTTGTGGATGGATTTCAATAATATTTCACAGAAATGTTCCTTGGGACCTAAGGCTGTGTCATGACTTTGAACCAAGGACATATGTCAAAGGTCAAGGTCACAATTGACGCTTGACCTTGATCCCAAGATAACTTTTCAAAAAATATTGCTGCGGGAGGTATTTTCATCCCTTTAGAGGCAAATTTTCATTTATTCTGACAAACAGACTGAAGCTGAAAGACAGTGTGTGAGATTAACAAATAAACTACAATTTAGTGAATTTATATTGTTTATGACACACAGGGAAAATATAAAATAACCCCTGATTTCTTGAAGAATATTTTAAACAATGACCTTAAACAATTTTATAATGTACATACCACACATGGTGCAAAGCTTCATTTTGCCTGTTTTGAAGTGCCCTTTCTCTTCTTTATCTGTTGATTTCTCCCTCTCTTTCCATTCATGGCTGGTTTCTGTTGCTTTCTCCCTCTGTTCCCATTCATGGCAGGTTTAAACTACAAATCAAATGATTTATAATAATTATCTACTAAGACAAACAATATGTCTGAATTACAATGGTATAACAAGAATTTTTTTGTGAGATACTAATTTTACGCTATATTCGCTAGTGATTTGGAATCATGAAAAATTATACTCACGAAAAATTGTGTTTGCTTTGGTATAACATAAACTAGCATATCAGCAACATTTTGTGCTTATCGTACATGTTGTACATGTGTCATTCATCACTTTTTTCCCATTAAACATTAAGAGAAGTGAATTGATTGTATTCTTATGATAGAAATACATAAAACTTCAATAACAATAGGTACAAAACACACCAATCATACATATACTTATCTTTTTAGTGTGCGAAGCATCTGCATTCTATGCAATTCAAATAAACTTACCCAAATGCCAGGTTCTCTAATTCCTGGACTTTTCCCCTCCCTTGGACAAGCAAGCTCTGGTAATATTACGGAAAAGTAGAATGCGGAAAGTTTGGGCAGCATCACATCCCTCCACATGTCCTCATCTTTATATATCCTCTCAATGTGAATCTGATAAGGATTGACTGTCCTCACAACAAAATCTATCCATGGCTTCTTACAAATGTTTAGTAGACCCTGACACTGATAATAATAGTCATGACTTTTTCGAAGGCGTAGTTTCTGGTTGATTAATTCCAAACAAAAACATTTCTTCTCTGCAGCTTGATACAGGTTTATGGGTTTGCTGTGAACCAAATTCTTTATTTCAATAAGACCTGTCTCTCCGTCATTTTCGATAACTAATCCGTCTGGACTGCCTGCCAAAAACTTGTTCTCTTCAGAAATAACTAATCCAATATTTTGAACTGTAACATTCACATTTTCCTCAGCCTTCTTAAGCTTGTACTCCTCACAAGTTATTTGCTCTTGCATCAGGCCATTTCGAGTATGCCTTGTTCCCTTGAATTTGCTATATAACAGGTTTCGTACGAATTTTGTGATTTTAAGAGATGGATTTCTTCTTACAATGGACCCAAAAGTAGAAGCTGTCAATCGTTTTTTCCGCTCTGAGTGCCAAACACCAGATTTTGACTGTCCTTTTGTTGAATTCTGAATCGCAAGTATTTGTGTAGAGTTCAGATTTATGTTCTTCTCAACAAATTGGTCTTTCAAGACTATTAGCTCGTCTGTAGAGACATCTTGAGTGACATCCACTGCCTCCGGTCCATATGCCAGTCTTGCTTTCTTGGATGATGCACTTTTCAGGGACGACATCTTTCTTTTCCATCTTTTTTCACGTGTCTCAGGTTTGGACTTGTGGCGAACGCTATTTTGGAGCTGTCTGTCTTTCCTGGAATATAGTTCCTCAAAATGACAGCCTGGTTCGGTTGCGGTAACTGACTTCCAAACCTTAGGTGACCACTGTGGTCCAAGATTCATCCTAAGTGCTCCACCAAAGCACCTTCCCTGCCATGAACTACGGTTACACAGATTAAATAATTTTCCACCATCGAATTTAGACCTTATGTGCATCCAGCTCTCTGCTAGATTTGTAGTGAGATCTCCTATCAGCCGATCACTTTTCTCTGCCAGTGCACTCAGCATCAATGAAACATCACTAAGGATGAATTTTTCTACATTCAGTGGAGTTGAATTTCCTTTCCTTGCAAACTCTTGGTGTTCGATACTTGATCCCTCTGTCCAGTACCTAATTTGCTCCTCCATAACACCTGACACTACATCCTCTACATCATCCCCAAGCGTACCTGCAGTTACCGGTATATCAACTCCCTGAGCTTCATGATCTTTTCCTTTCTTTGCTTTGCAGAAGTCAGAGCAGTTTTCATGGTATCCAAAAATGTGAAAAACAGACTGTTTTATGTCCTTACGCAACAATCTGATTGCTTGTTCTCTGTCTCCGGATGATTTTGCTTCATTGGAACGAATCCGAATCGCACACCTGACGGCACTTACAATTTTAACTCGCACAGCTTTAGATAAATGGTGCTGTCCCTTGTAGAGTGGATTATCACTTACTAATTTTTCCAGCTTTGACCTCAGACATTTACAGGTGTGATTTGCACATTCAAGTTTTGTCACATCTCTTCCCCAAATGGGCACTTCATCTCGAACTTTTGCAAAAACTGAGGAATCTCCATCACCAATGAGTTTCATGTACCTGACACCGTGCTTGCTCTCTGCCTGCTTAAAACCCTCTACAATAATGTTGGCTTCCATCGACTGACTGCTTTCAGACCAGTTCTTGTAGCATCTATGACTTCTCGGTTCAACTTTCTTACCTTCAGCTGTACTACAAATATAGCAATATTTATTGCGTACTCCAATATGTAAAAGCTTCTTCGTTTCATAACCAATGATGATCGCAACACCTCCCAGTGCATTATATGTATGTTTATGGCTACGCTTCGACCATCCACCATCTGTTACAACTGTAATTGCTGGAACGCCTTGATGAAATTGACCTTTTTGGATAGCTAGTTCCTTTTCCTCTGTGCCCGCAATTAACATTTCCTGCTCTAATACCGATGCCCACCAATCTCCTATTTCCTCTTCAATAGCAGAGAAACTAACATGGGAGAGAGAGGGAGAGTTCAATGTCCCAAACACTTCTTGCAAATGGGAAGGACCATTACCAGTTACTATGCTTCCCCACACGGCTCTGACATTTACATCATAACGCTTAGATTCTGGTAGCTTTGGACTTGTCTCAAAGTGAAAGGTTTGCTGGCAGCCTTGACATTCAGCACGGAGGACGCTCGCAAGACCAAATGATCTAACTTCTGATACAAGTTTTATAGGTGATTTCCCTTGTGCAGCTAATGTAATTGCTGATGGACACATACATGCATGCGTTGTAATGCTAATCACATGTTTTTGCAAGCTGTCTAAATTTACTAGTCTGTAACCTCCACCACATATATTTGATGTTCGTCGGATCTTTAACCTTGTATGCCCTGACAAAGTACAGGTGTATAATTTCTCATTTCTCAGACTTAACTCAATAAGGCTTAACCGTTTTGAAACTGTATTCATGTTTGATTTCATACGCAACTGTTGGCGAACACGTAAAATCTTGAATTTACCAACTTTACCCAGCTTTTTTATTTTGTATGCATACTGAGGTCTTCCAGGCCTCCAGTATTTTCTGTTAACCAAGTGAATTCCACTTGCCACACCAAAGCGTTTCTTTGACTTTTTGTGACAACCCATTGTTTTGGTTTAGCACATCTGGTTACGCTGTTACACTGCTGGGTTTCCGTATAATATTTACCTTGACTTCAGCATAATTTAAATAATTTTTCACTTACCTTCTCATCAAATTTCTCTTTTATGCCATACAAGTGTATTGCAACAAAAAATAATTATATTTATCAATTTTGTAACTCACCAGAATTTCGCCATTTTCGTCTCGGTCCAATAACGGCTCTCAGATCAAATTTACTAAGAAATCAGCGATTATATGGGTCCGATTTCAAAACTTATGTCATAAACACAATCTAAATACATTGGAAAAACAAACAATACCTTGATTGAACGATTAATGTTGTCTGATTCCTGGGAAGACGGCCGATCTTCTTGATCTTCGATGTACCCCTTCAAAATGAAAGTACGTATCACTACTTTAGCTGTACAGAGAAACACTACGCGTTAAAATAGGTCTACTTGTAGGTGCTTTGTAACTCTTGTATAAATATCCTTTTTCTTACTTAAATAGAACACATATAGAACAAAATATTGAAAAATTACAACAAAAAGTTTGAAAATTTGGTATTCAGGAGAGAGAGTTATTCTGTAGTAGAAATATTCTTACGCCATTTCACTGTGAGCTGCCCCATGAAAACACGGAAAAATGACAGTCAAAAGTGCCGTAAAACAGTATAAATGCATCAGCGATCGCCCTTGACATTAGGTCTGTCGTCAAGAGTGGTGTATTTGTTATTGGTTTCTGATATCAGTATAGGTATATGACACACCGATCCACTACAATGGTTCATTTTCTGAGGGTACCCTATCGAATGCGTATCCAATATGGCTGCCCCCCAAATCAAAATCGGTCAATGAAATGTTTTTATGCGCGCTCATTATGAAATGAAAAATGCATAAAAATAAGGTTCGGGTGCACTTCATCGAAACTCATAGTAATTATTTTCATGCTTTTATTTGCTCATTAACTTTTCAGAATTAAGTGGCATTTCCAGAAAAAATTGCAAGAAAGCTAACATATTTATTGCTTTTTTTACAATAACTACACAACTAGTAAAAAACTGCAATTGATACATAACAACTTTCAAATATGCTTAATCATTTGGACAGGAAAGTTTCTTGAAGGAATTCATGAAATATCTGAATTCTCATGTGGAAATTTTCACTTATTTTCACTTTAGTGGAACCTTAAAGTATATTTTATTGAGGGAAAGAGGTGTCCATTATAAAGGTGCGATAAAGGTGATGGTATTTCCATGGGACGCCTTAACATACCCGCGACAACTTTTCTCCCTTCCCTCCCTTCTCCCTCTCTCCCTCCTCCCGCCCTTCCCCTATTTTGTTTAATGAGAATAACTTATCTGAAAAGGCAGAACTCTATGGATTTTGCCTCACAACATACATTGTATCTAAATCTCGAATGTGAACTATGATTCAGAACATGTCCAAATTTCGAATATGATCTATGTTTCAAAGCATGTCCAAATCTATGAACAATAATTCAGAACATGTTCTAATCTCGAATACTAGTATGAACTATGATTCAGAACATGCGCATATCTCGCATATGAACTTTGGTTCAGAACATGTCAAAATCTCGAATATGAACTACCGGTATGAGATAAAGAAGATTCTGACGACAATCTCAATGGCACTCATAATAGAGCACCAAATTGAGCATCGACGGACCCCTAGCAAGCTAGAGGTGGGATCAGGTACCCGGGAGGAGTAAGCATCCTCTATAAACCATGATTCAGAACATGTCAAAATCTATGAAGCATGATTCAGAACATCATAATCTTATCACGAATATGAACTAAGATTCAGAATGGTCCAAATCTCTGATATGAACTATGATTCAGACCGTGTCTAAATCTCTGATATGAACTAAGATTAAGAAATGTCCAAATCTCTGATATGAACTATGATTCAGACCGTGTCTAAATCTCTGATATGAACTATGATCCAGACCGTGTCTAAATCTCTGATATAAACTGTGATTCAGACCGTGTCTAAATCTCTGATATGAACTATGATCATGGGTATTTCTGTTATAAGTATTTTGTATCATCTATATATATAGACCTCTGATATAATCTACGAATATTTTTTTTTTTCAATTTTTATCAGATGTATGAACATTTGAAGATTTCGGATATGAACTATAAACATTTCTAGATGTCGTATATACATGTATGAACTTTTATGAATGAATACGATATCACAAATCGCAGATATGAACTATGATAATGTCTTGATCTGAAATAAGATCTTTGAACATTGTATAGACCTCGTATATAAACTATGAACTTGTCTAGATTTCTGGATCAAGATGTTCATAGTGTAGAATATGGATTAATTTGCCATCAGTCGCAGATCCAAAAGGATTACTTAAGGTGTTTCTTTCGAAGTCCAATTCTACTTCAACCACCACAAGAAGTCATAATTGGCATGTAGTAAATTCAGTATTTCTGGAAGTTACTTCATGTCCATGAGGCGAGATTCCCGACCCTCTTTCACGGCTCCTTGTGTACATCTCTTGACTCAGAAGTTCATATCTTAGTATTACTTAGGGCTTATCGAAAACTCCCCCACCCCCTCCTTTTTTTTCTTTTTTTTTTTTTTTTTTTTTTTTTTTTTTGATACGCATCTGGTCCTTGTACTTGTATAATAAAACAGGCAAAACTGGCTTGATGTCAAAAGTGGAACTGAAGTCAACGCATGGAGCAGGAGATTGTGTGTAGTCTCTCCACGGTGGCGTATGTATACCATTCAAGCTACCTCTCGAGTGAGCCTATATCATTCACATTATTATCATTATTAGATACATTCAAGAAAACTTTGTGAGGGTTTTCATCCAAAAATGCTGCTTTGTACGTGCGAACATTGATCTTGCACTCCTTCATGCTGTACGAAGTTGTCACAAAATATAGTACAAAATCAATCAACAACCATGCAATCAGAGTTCTTTGAGACAATCATCATGATTGTTTACTTGTCGAGTCTAATGGGAGCACAATCGAATCTTGTCGAATTTCATGAAAGTCTTAATTGCAATCGCCATCTCTGGATAAGATGAAAGTCAAACACCGGTCATGAAGAATTACGACAGCTATGTTACGAATTGAAATCAAACAACGATGGACTTGTAGCTAGTGTATATATTACCGATTCTAATGCAACGTCGCTATTTAACGTAGATTTTCATTGGTTGCTTGCTCCTTAGTTACGACAGTAAAACGAGAAAACACTAGCCTAGGCTTTGACGTTGCTAACGTCACATTTCGCTTTATATTCACAAATATAGATTGCATTAGAATGGGAATAACCAAATACTGACGTTATGTTTGCGGACGGTAAATGCTGATTTTATGGTGTACATTTAAACATCCGTTTTCTGGTTCCGCTAACGCGTCGCTAGAAAAACTCAGTTTGCGACCGTAAAATCAGCATTTACTGTCTGCAAACATAACATCAGAAACTAGTTATTCCCTAGTAATAACCCACAACTAGCAGTTTTTTCCTCAATATTGGTTTTCTGTAGTGTGCTTTAATTATTATGAATTAAGAAAAAAGTAGGGCACTTTGAATTCCACCTTCTTGTAAAAGTCAAGGTCACACACTGTTATCTTTGACTGTTCCATCATTATATTGATTCCACAAGTCCTCCCCTACCAGACCAAACAATTGACTGTCCCTTATCAACCTTAATATTTGTGTATACATACAAACACATGAATCTATAGCTTGTCCTAAAAGCTACCCGTAGAGAGTGCCTAAATATTGACTCAGTCCGAGTACTTAAGACACAAATTTGAAAATCGGAAGTCACATTTAGTGTCCACGATTAACGTCGGTTAGCACAGGTACAGTCATTAAGATGCCCGGATACAAGTTTACCTATTTCGATGGCCGGGGGAGAGGGGAGCCCTCAAGGGTCCTTTTTGCAGCTGCTGGGATTCCATTTACCGACAACCGTCTTTCACAAGATGATTTCAAGCAAATGAAAACTAGTAAGTAGGGTGAAAGATAAAGAGAAGTTCTAAATAATTCATTTTCGCTTCTGGTATTTCGTAGTTCCTGTGGTTGTATGGTGTTTATGTCAGGATGAACAGAAAAGTTGAAGAACTGAAAATTTCGAATTCAATTATGGCATGACTTTCAACATGCTAGCACATAACCATGTTTAGATTTTTTTCCAAGTTGAATGACGCTATCACTTAAACACTGCTCCCCGCGATTAAATGTTTAAAGTGTAATAATTACATCTTTTTCAGCTTTGTCGCCTGAAACAAGCTTTTTTTTTTTTGCCATTTCTCAATTTCACATCATAATATTAGAATATAATTTTGCAATTTCGGAAACTTGCATGTCATTTACTCTAAAAATATCATCGAAATTAAAGGGAGGTGAACATCCTAGCACCATAGCTCTAAATGCTATTTTTATGCCCCCGGAATCAAAAATTCGGGGGCATATAGTTTTTGGCCTGTCCGTCTGTTTCTCTGTCTATTTGTCCGAAAAACTTAACTTTAACATTGGACATAACTTTTGAATGGGAGGTAATAGGGCTTAGATATTTCACATGTGTATTCCTTGTGACAAGACCTTTCCATTGATGCCAAAATTTTTGACTTCGTGACTTTGACATTGACCTTTGACCTACTTTTCAAAAACTTTACAATTGGGCATAACTTTTGAATTGAAAGTGATAGAGCTTCCATATTTTCACATGTGTATTCCTTGTGACAAGACTTTTCCACTGATACCAAAATTTTTGACCTTATGCCCTTGACCTTAACCTTTGACCTACTTTTCAAAAACTTTATCATTGGGCTTAACTTTTGAATGGTAAGTTATAGGGCTTTGATATTTCACATGTGTATTCCTTGTGACAAGACCTTTCCAATGATACCAAAATTTTGACCTCGTGACCTGGACCTTGACCTTTGACCTACTTTACAAAAACATTGGGAATTACTTTTGAATGGTTAGTGATAGGGCTTTGATATTTCACATGTCACAGTGTATTCCTTGTCACAAGATTTTTCCATCGATACCAAAATTTTTAAACAAGTGACCCTGACCTTGACCTTTCACATACATGTACTTAACAGAAAATACAATGTATGTGTTTATACTAACAAAGATGCCACCGGGGGCATTCGTGTTTCACAAGCACAGGCTTTATTTTAACTATCCTACTGAATCGACCTTATACAGGATGGTGCCGCGCACTCTGTGTAAATTAGAGTACGCTTCTCAAATAATTTTGGCTGTGTCTGAAAATCACTCCGGCATGAAGTACATGTATCAATGATGAGCATTTACTTTTTGGATTTTTTTTATTGTGGGCACTTCCGAAAGCCGATAATTGGGATAAAGACCTATTACATATATACGTCCTTCTCGTGGGTTTTACCCGGTGCAATGTAGACGATTTGGTGTTTAATATAATGGTAAGAATTACGACGATTTCGAAATAACCAGGTATGTTCATGAACATAACGCATGAGACCGAATTGACCAATACGTGGTCAACATTGACATATTGTCCCAAAAATTAGTTTAAACAATATTTATTCAATAATATATTCCAATAGTAATTGTCCCAAAAATTGACATTGGTTAAAGTATTTACTTTGTATTAGTAAGTTTCTGAAACTAGCAAACTTGAAGAATTTACGCTGTCACACATTTGCAATAGAAAATGTCATAGAAGCCATTTGCAGAATAAAGCTACGTTTTTGCAGGGAAAAAGAGTTCTTTGAGTAATTTGTTACATGATTCTTTAGACCGGGAAAGGGGCAAAATTTTATTCTTGAGTTGGTATCTTACCAACTCAAGAATAATATTTTGGCCTGTTCTCGGTCTAATGATTCTTATGAATGAAGTCGGAGTTTGGCTTATATTTGGGCAAAGAGAGAGACCTTGACTTTCTCCAAACAGTTGCCTTACTATACACATGCTTAACACCTATAACTAATAAATAATACTGATTCATTGATAATGACATCGCCAGTTTTTAAACTTGGATACAATTGGTAATTATATCTGATTTGAAAAATTGTATAAAGCAGAGCAACTTCTATAACAAAATAATATTGTACTTTCCAAAATAGCGATTATCATTAGAGTTATTTATTCCTTACCCATGCATTTTGAACATTTAAGACTTGTACCCTTGTACTTATGCCCTTTGCCGTGTGGAGCTCGTAAAAAAGTTCCCCGCGAGGGGTTTGACAGTAAGTGTTTTGAATATACTTCCCTGACATTGTCGCCATAGCACTTTCTATATAGACATAACGTCAGACAGTGCATGTATTTTATATATTTTCATTTCCATGCTTTATTAACATCGACGGCGGGTGCGGCTAGCCAACAGGGGATGCTTACTCCTCCCGGGCACCTGGTCCCACCTCTAGCTTGCTAGGGGTCCGTCGATGTTTAATTTTGTGCTCTATTGTGAGTGCTGTTGAGATTATCGTCAGGATCTTCTTTAACTCATTTGTACATAACATTAAGGAACAGGTTTTTTTTTTGTTTTGCTTTTTTTTTTTTTTTTTTTTTTTTTGTTTGTTTGTTTGTTTGTTTTTTTTATTGTTTGTTTGTTTGTTTGTTTTTTTTTTGTTTTTTTTTTTTTTTTGTGATCTCCCTCAGTACATGTTGATGCATGGGGATAGACGAACGATTTGTTTGAAATTAAACTTTATTTATTTTACAAATGTTATAAAATATGTCTCACGTTAGCTTAGATATTTGACTGGGAGAGGGGAGGGGGGCTCTTGGAACAGGACGAATCCAACCGCGGTACCCAGCTAGAGAAAGCCTCCTGGTTTGGTGGTTACCTAACCCTGCAACAGAAGATCCTTCGTTGAATCAAAAAGGTCCCGACATAGGCGGAAAGATCGTCCGGGTATTCGTATGCGCTACTAAAGAATCCTTTTTTTAGAGGCACATACGAATAATTGCTTGGCGATCTTTCGGCCTATGGGCCCCGATACATTTTAAAGATGAGAAACAACCGTTTCTCTAAACCGGTTATCATTATTTTCGTGAAGCTAATGATAAATTCATGTCTATTGTATACATATGTCATTTTTGTGATATCATGAAAAGTATAGTTTTTATTACGAATCGGATAAATTGGGGGGGGGGGGGGGAATCTGAAAGATGCTAGGAGTTTTAAAAGTTGAACCCCCTCTCTTCACCCTTCATCGTAACTAAAAGAACAATGATACATATCTAGCTGTATCCAATAATAAAATGGAGTTTGATATTGAAATCTTTGAGTAAACATGCATGAACATGATGAAAATATGTCCTTTTTATACTTCATTAGGTGTAGGAGAAAAGAAGAAGTATCATGAAAATCAGGATCAATAGGGATTTTGCAATTTTACTTTTTTCAATAAAAGCGTGATTGAATATTTCTATACTATACAAATTTGCTGTATATATGAGTGTCCCATAACCCGAACTCTATGCAAACAGATATTGCGCTATATTTCTCGGGATATAAAAGCTATAGACACTTCGATGTAAGAAAGTCTTTTACTTTAAAATAGCAGTTCATCGGTTGAATTTTTATAAAAAAATGCCCAAATATAAGTTTTGCTACTTTGATGCGAGGGCTAGAGGCGAGCCTTCAAGAGTTCTGCTTGCTGCAGTAGGGATGCCTTTCGAGGATCAGCGTATTTCACAGGAAGAATTCAAACCAATGAAAGAGAGTAAGTTATTAGTTTAATACTAGTATTTGAGCATCATTAATTTGTACTTGTATGACCTGATATGTACTTTTAAAGACGCTTGCTACAGTAAGGAGGCCAACCTCCGGATTATCCGTGAAGCGGCAGTGTTAACTGCATGGAATCCGGATAACGACACCATTTTCCCCTCTAGTATTCATGTCCATGTCCATATGTATTCTTCAACTATTGTCTAGTCTCTGATAACAATTTATCTGCTCGATTTACTGGTAGTCTGTCTTGTATGATTATGGCTTATTTATCTCTTTTACGTTTGGCCTTTGATTTAACGAAGGAGAATTGTTGAAGTTTATTTTTCTTTATGTCCTTGGGTCCCGTGGATCCACCCCAAACCAATTATCAATCCACGTAACAACAAGAATATGTAAGATATATAATCAAGGTCAAACTTAGCTTTATTCCCAAGTATTCATTACAACAAGTGACCAATACGTGTACCTATAAACTGACCAGTTCCGATGTTTGTTTAATGGTTTTTCCCTTTTAAAGTGGACATAAAACCAATATTTATACGGTCAAAGTATATAAGCAGTAGAACTCTAGATTTCCAGTACTTTTAGGGTTGAAAGGTTCTTGGTTTTGAGATAATTTTTGCACAAAATGCCTGGATATAAACTAACATACTTTGACCTCAAGGCTAGGGTGGAGCCTACTAGGGTGCTCTTTGCAGCAGCAGGAATTCCCTTTGAAGATGTCCGTGTTTCGAATGAGGAATTCGCAAAAATGAAAGAAAGTAAGTCTGTTGCCTTGGTAACTGAATCAGTTTTATGTCAGTATGGAGGATTTAAACTAGGGATTTTATCATTAAAATAAATCACTTATTTTTATCCTCCCGTCGCCAAGGGGGAAGGGGGGGGGGGCACTTCGCGGTGTATTTATATAAGAGTATTTTTTTTTAAATAATAATAATTAAAAAAAAAACACTGCTGAAGCGACCCGAATTGCTTTAAGTCACAACAAAATCTTACCAAGAAAATGGAATTTCAGCAGCAGTCATCTCAAAACTGATAGTTTGAAATTGATAACAGTCAATATTCAATTTAAACTTTATCTAATTTACAATGTTTGCAACTTATGAAATGGTTAAAGTCGGTATGTGGGGAGGGAGATGCAAGAAAAATCGGAGTATTGAGCCTACTCGTTTCACATCCTGGTTTCGTTTAAATTGCCCCGAGTGGGCTTAATGAAGTCGTTAGTTTTAAACATATTTTATCTATCAAATACCATCATAAAATTGATATAGAGAAGGAGATGATGACTTTTACATTGATTCGGCTATACAGCCCCGACCAGTCGAAAGTTAAACGCCGAGATGACGAAATTTTGAAAGATAAATGCGAAATCTCGTGAACTATTCGTCACCTATTTTTTTTTTTTTTTTTTTTTTTTTTTTTTTTTTTTTTGCCCCAGCAAGATTACCCTGTACAGTGTAACAGACCAACATGATACGTCGAACATCATACAAAACAAGAGGGACAACGTAACACAGTGTTTCAAAAACACATCTTGTCTCCAGTTTTAAAAGATAGTCTTGATATGCGCACTGTGCATTCTTAAAACTAAGTGCATATACGCATGCCCAGCCACATGAAGGCGATCTTTCGGCCAATGCCATTTGTCTAAGGTCATGTTGTCTATTTCATCTTTATATCGTACCATACGTAGTTTCAGTCGTTAAGACAAGGTATTAACTAGATATTCGACAGATTAAGTTTTTATAAACAATTATAACTACACTTTTTCGATCAAATTTGACAAAGTACAGTCAAGTGTATATAAAAGCTTGACAAATTCTTCTGCTTCTATGACTCGTATGCAAAAAGTACTTGTGCCAATGACTACAACTGTATATATAT
Source organism: Pinctada fucata (assembly GCA_028142955.1). Classification (NCBI taxonomy): domain Eukaryota; kingdom Metazoa; phylum Mollusca; class Bivalvia; order Pterioida; family Pteriidae; genus Pinctada; species Pinctada fucata. The sequence continues at coordinate 31,832,686 of AP027112.1, read as the reverse complement.
ATATACGTAAACATAGATTTTGGGGTGTATTTGAATTCTAATATCCTAAAAATAACCTATATGTACTTCGATTTTCATTAGGTCTTCCGACTTCCGTCGGAAGACCTATTGTTTTCGTAACCGTGGAAAATTGGATCAGCGATTTCTCAAGAACCCTGTAAGCTAGGACAATGAAAGATCTCCAACGTTACGTTTGGAGTAAAAGCTAGATTGGTCTTTTTTATTTTTGGTCTCTGTTATTTTTTTATCATGTTTTTTAGTAGATTCAAATATTTGACGGGAGCGTCGAATTACTCAAAAGGACCGAAAATTTCATGTTTTGCTATTTGTAAGCTTAAATATCTCGTATTTTGCTATTTACAATTTCCATTCTTTTTGAAAGTCGACAGCCATGCAAGATATGAAATGCTAGATGCACACTGTAACGATTTATTACGATGACGTCCTTCACCGTCCTTCATATTTCCAAATTCAGAAGTTCATAGGAGGAAGACACTTTTTTGCTTATAATAGTAAACAAAAATTAAGCTTATGAAGTTTCCTAAAAATTTCAATATTATTATTTTTTATCCATATATCTGTCTTATTTAGTCTTTCTGATTTTTCCTATCTCTTACTGTTGAAAAGATATGAGCATCGAAATTTTGAGTTGGGTATTTCGATACACCTTCACGCCAACAGATCGGGCGCACACTAAAATTGGTAGTCCGAGTCCGACTCGAGAAAAGCAGTGTTGAGATTTTCAAATTCCGATTTCACGGCAATGATGAATATGCATTTCATAAATACATTTCGATATACACAATTTGATTTTAAAACAGTTGATTAATTTAGAAGAGATCAGCTACAAACCAGAATTTACACACAAAAAGTGGTAGTTTGATTCCGATTTCTAACCTACAAACCTGTTTCTAAACTTCAATAACTATATTTTGAACATCAAGTTTAATTTCTAATTCTAGCAAACGTTCGAACATAATTTTAGGTTGGTTTATTTACAAATTGATGAACAATTTCTCAAACATTCTTCCCTCCCCTCGTTTTTCGAAAACAGTTCTGTTTATATTGAACGATGTCGCCATGATGGAAATTCAAAATAAACTTTGAAAAAAGGGAAGGAGGGGGGGGTCCAAATTTGAACCTGCACAGCGAGAACCTCATGGTATTTATATATATATATTGAACGTAACTTGTTATTACCATTTCTCTTCTCAAGAAAATTGGTTCTACAGCTACGAGCTCGCCTTTTTTATGGGGGAAGGGGGCAGGAAGAATTTGCAAAAAAAAGTCCCGGCTCTGAAAAATGCTGAAAAAAATATTCCGGCCCAAAGGGCCGGCAATTTTTTTTTCCCGGACCATGCAAAAGTAAGGATACATTGCATGATATGGAAATTTTTGCTGGCCCTTTGTGCCAGACAATTTAAAGTCAAAAAATTAATTAATATAAATACAAACTGTTCACATAGCTGTATCTACCAGAGACCTAATACGCATAGGCACAAAAATCTAGAAAAGGTTCTATTTAAACATCATACAATCTGTCTGAAATTCGCTAATTGCAAAGAGACATCTGAAGGAACGGTTATTAACTCATACTCTGTAACAGCGGGGAGTTTAAACTTACACAGACATCACAACATTTGACAATTTGTTTAAATCCGGCCGAAGAACCGGCGAAAATTTTTCTCCGACTCTGGTAATGGCTGAAAAAAATGGCCTGCTCAGAAAATTGCTGAAAAAAATTTTACCGGCTGGCAATAGAATTCCTCCCCCCCCCCCCCCCAATCAAATGGTTGCTCACCAAGAATTATCGGTTTGAAAATTTAATGTTACTGCTATTTGAAAACTTAAATATATAATATAAATACATGTAATGTGACGTCCTTCATATTTCCAACCAAAAATTGTATAGGAGGAAGACACTCTTGTTGCAACCGCAACAAGAAGCCTTCTAGTTTTCAATCTCGCTCTTACTTGCTCGGAGTTCTACATTACGACCGTAGCCTTTTATTGACAATTCGGATCACACTTTAACCTGGTGGGAACTTTAAACACTCATGATCTCAATCAACAAGTGAAAATTTTGCAATTCATGTTTCTACAAAAGTTATGTCGGTACTTTAAATAAGTAGATCAAATTTTTTGAAGGCATGTGACCCCCCCCCCCTGTCCCATTTCCTTCATTTATAGTCATTCCGGTTTTTTTTTTTTTTTTATTTTTAGGTCTTCCGACTTCCGTCGGAAGACCTATTGTTTTCGTAACCGTGGAAAATTGGATCAGCGATTTCTCAAGAACCCTGTAAGCTAGGACAATGAAAGTTCTCCAACGTTACGTTTGGAGTAAAAGCTAGATTGGTCTTTTTTATTTTTGGTCTCTGTTATTTTTTTATCATGTTTTTTAGTAGATTCAAATATTTGACGGGAGCGTCGAATTACTCAAAAGGACCGAAAATTTCATGTTTTGCTATTTGTAAGCTTAAATATCTCGTATTTTGCTATCTACAATTTCCATTCTTTTTGAAAGTCGACAGCCATGCAAGATATGAAATGCTAGATGCACACTGTAACGATTTATTACGATGACGTCCTTCACCGTCCTTCATATTTCCAAATTCAGAAGTTCATAGGAGGAAGACACTTTTTTGCTTATAATAGTAAACACAAAATTAAGCTTATGAAGTTTCCTAAAAATTTCAATATTATTATTTTTTATCCATATATCTGTCTTATTTAGTCTTTCTGATTTTTCCTATCTCTTACTGTTGAAAAGATATGAGCATCGAAATTTTGAGTTGGGTATTTCGATACACCTTCACGCCAACAGATCGGGCGCACACTAAAATTGGTAGTCCGAGTCCGACTCGAGAAAAGCAGTGTTGAGATTTTCAAATTCCGATTTCACGGCAATGATGAATATGCATTTCATAAATACATTTCGATATACACAATTTGATTTTAAAACAGTTGATTATTTAGAAGAGATCAGCTACAAACCAGAATTTACACACAAAAAAGTGGTAGTTTGATTCCGATTTCTAACCTACAAACCTGTTTCTAAACTTCAATAACTATATTTTGAACATCAAGTTTAATTTCTAATTCTAGCAAACGTTCGAACATAATTTTCGGTTGGTTTATTTACAAATTGATGAACAATTTCTCCAACATTCTTCCCTCCCCTCGTTTTTCGAAAACAGTTCTGTTTATATTGAACGATGTCGCATGATGGAAATTCAAAATAAACTTTGAAAAAAGGGAAGGGGGGGGGGGGTCCAAATTTGAACCTGCACAGCGAGAACCTCATGGTATTTATATATATATATGAACGTAACTTGTTATTACCATTTCTCTTCTCAAGAAAATTGGTTCTACAGCTACGAGCTCGCCTTTTTTATGGGGGAAGGGGGCAGGAAGAATTTGCAAAAAAAAAATCCCGGCTCTGAAAAATGGTGAAAAAAATATTCCGGCCCAAAGGGCCGGCAATTTTTTTTTCCCGACCATGCAAAAGTAAGGATACATTGCATGATATGGAAATTTTTGCTGGCCCTTTGTGCCAGACAATTTAAAGTCAAAAAAATAATTAATATAAATACAAACTGTTCACATAGCTGTATCTACAGAGACCTAATACGCATAGGCACAAAAATCTAGAAAAGGTTCTATTTAAACATCATACAATCTGTCTGAAATTCGCTAATTGCAAAGAGACATCTGAAGGAACGGTTATTAACTCATACTCTGTAACAGCGGGGAGTTTAACTTACACAGACATTCACAACAATTGACAATTTGTTTAAATCCGGCCCGAAGAACCGGCGAAAATTTTTCTCCGACTCTGGTAATGGCTGAAAAAAATGGCCTGCCTCAGAAAATTGCTGAAAAAAAATTTTACCGGCTGGCAATAGAATTCCTGCCCCCCCCCCCCCCCCCCCCCCCCCCCAAATCAAATGGTCGCTCACCAACAATTATCGGTTTGAAAATTTAATGTTACTGCTATTTGAAAACTTAATATATTAATATAAATACATGTAATGTGACGTCCTTCATATTTCTAAACCAAAAATTGTATAGGAGGAAGACACTCTTGTTGCAACCGCAACAAGAAACCTTTCTAGTTATTATTATTTAAGATTTTAACCCGTTTCTTTTACATTTCAAAGAAACTTAAGGCTTTTTAAAAGGATATGTGTTTTAATTCCGTGACACTACATAGTATTTTTTAAAACTACAGACTGAGTCTTTAATCTAAGTTTCTTAATACCTCTTTAATTTATTCTTTTTTTAATTTTGTTTTTTTTTTTTTGTTGTTTTTTTTTTTTTATTATTAATACCGGAATTATTTATAATTAGTCATCGGTTAAATTGCAAGAAAACTTGATTTTGCCGTCCTATTTCCTACATAAGTAGATGTGCAAAAGCGTTCACTGGGATTCACCTTCAACACTTCGGTTTCAAGTTAAATATTGTAAGTTTCGCGTTACATTGTATATAACGCGTTAATTTACTTTCAAAACGCCAAACTTTTGCGCAAATTGCGCTTAAAATTCGGGTAATATCGCAGAAATTTTGCCTGTATAACTCGAAAGTTTCGTATTGTTACGCGAACAATTTTCTCTTCTATTACTTGAACCCTGTGTATCTTCTTATATGACAGCAGAAAGCCCTAAAATTAAAAATATCTATATTTCAAAATTCTTTAAACAATTTTAAAACATATCACTTTTATAATATATCAATATATTTCATACAATATCTTCAGCAAATATTAAATGGATATTTCAATGTCAGTCTCCTGCGCAGCATCCGTCCGTTTCAGTTTCACTTCATTTACAAGCCTGTGCCGCCTATGACCTTGTTTTCAGGTTGATTTCAATAAGTATTATATATACAGTGTATTGTTCAAAATATCTCGGGGGGGGGGGGGGGTGATGCTGTGATATGCTGCTAAAGGTGGTATTTTTATCACAACTCTTTTTTGTGTAATTGTCAAATATAAATTCACATAATGAATAATATTACATTACAAGAGGACCCCTTCTTGGTCCCTGCCCATTCTGGAGGTATCCAATGCTGGAGGGAAGGGCAGCCAGGAGACTGTGGTCATGAACCAAAGTATGGCTATCAACAGGCATCTGGCCAGGACTTTTGGTGAGTTGGTCAACCTTATTTACCACCATATGACATCGTGAGATTGACTGTAAGAGAATAGCCCAGCATGCACCTTGCTCAAGTCTCATTCATTAAAAATACCTACCATGTATTAAATTACGGAAACCAATTAGCGCAAACAAAAAAATTTATTTTCTAGAACAAAAGAATATATTCCCGAAACAAAAAGTATTTTCTAGAACAGAAAAGTAAATTTGAAAACAGAAAAAGATATTCGCCGGGAACAACAAAAAAAAAAAAATATTCGAAAACAGAAAAAAATATATTTGGGAACAGAATACTATATTCGAGAACAAGAAATACATTTGGGAACAGAAAAACATATTCGAGAACAGATAAATCATTTAATTTCCATTGTCATTTTCAAGAAACGAAGATTCTGATTGACTGAAAAATTTTGTTGATACATCGATCAACACAATTTTTCACGGAAGTCTATTTATAGCACTTTTTTTAGAACCGGGGGTTCCCCTCAAACACGAAATGAACTCGTTGCTGAAAATACGATTTGTTGATGTATGCTCGTCATTAAGGGTACCATTTCTTTTCTACTTACTCAAAACTTAACAGTGCATATAGAATTTGCTCAAACTTGTCCTTATTCCAAAGATATAGAGAGACGATCGTTCGCTGTTTGAATCATGGCGGCTGCCATAACTTGTTTTGGCAGACGTATCACTGCGAAATCCTCCGACTTACGAAATATAGTGCGGTGATTGATTGTTTTTAGATCCAAGAAAACAGTCAGTTTACCGTAAATAGATGATAATCAAATGATAAGAAATGAATCTTAAATTTTTTTTCTGTTGATGCAGGTATCACCCGAAAAACTGGACAGAAAACGTTTGCATCAACTCGCTACGCGCATTGATGCAGTTTTCTGTCCAATTTTTCGGGTGATACCTGCATCAACAGAAAAAATATAAGATTCATTTCTTAAATATATTCGAGAACAAAAAAAATATTTGTTCATGAGATAGGTAAGTTAGTAACACGTCATCGTCATGATGCGCTTGTCATGCATATTTATTAGGGAACATTTATTCATATCTTCTGTTTTACCCTAGGTTTGGATGGAGAGACATTGAACGACAAAGCCATGGTGGATGAGATTATAGAAAATTTGGTCGATTTGAAAGGAGCCATGTTCCCAATATTCTTCAATGATAATGTAAGTAATTGACAAAATAGCTGAATTGTTCTTAGATGTGTTACCGTAATCAAGGCAGTACTAAATAAATGTATGAATTATTGGGCTGTACAAAATAAATGTATTATATATATAATAAATTATTGGACTGTACAAAAAAATGTATTATATATATAATAAATTATTGGGCTGTACAAAATTAATGTATAGTTTACACACGTAATATATATAATATATATTATATTCTTCATCTTTCTACATCATGGTTACCAAAACGGTCAATTAATCATTTATAATCTATTAATATAAAACCACACAAGTAAATGAATATTAAACATTTATTTCTACTGCACTTCCTTCCGGGCACCTGGTCCCACCTCTGGATTGCTGGGGGTCCGTCCATGTTTAATTTCGTGCTCTATTGTGAGTGCTGTTGAGATTATCGTCAGGATCTTCTTTAACTCATTTGTATCACACTTATGCCCTTTGCCGTGTGGAGCTCGTAAAAAAGTTCCCCGCGAGGGGTTTGACAGTAAGTGTTTTGAATATACTTCCCTGACATTGTCGCCATAGCACTTTCTATATAGACATTACGTCAGACAGTGCATAAATTTTATATATTTTCATTTCCATGCTTCATAAACATCGACGGCGGTTGCGGCTAGCCAACAGGGGATGCTTACTCCTCCCGGGCACCTGATCCCACCTCTGGCTTGCTAGGGGTCCGTCGATTCTCAACATAGTGCTCTATTGTGAGTGCTGTTGAGATTATCGTCAGGATCTTCTTTAACTCATTTGAACTTTTCAACCAATCACAATCGTTGTATTTTGATATAAAATATATAATCTAGAGATGTCCAGTATCGTCGGGAATCCATGCTTGGTCACGCAAGCTCACGTGACCGAGCGTGGGTTTCCGACGATGTATGTCCAGTTACCTTCTTTGTTACTTTTCCACAATGTCCTTATTAATAGGAAGAAACTAGGAAGAAGTTTGCCGACACCCAGGCCAAGATGTGTCCTAAACTGGAGGCGCAGATACAAAGGAACATGAAGAAAGGAGGAGGGTTTGCAGTTGGATCAAAGGTACAATTTTTGAGGTTGAGAGTCCAGATGAGAGGGTGGGGTGCTAAGCCCAACGGAACGGGGGGGGGGGGGGGTTCAGTCTATATAATTTTACGAAAATGGGAAACGGTCGGGTAAATTGTTGCACGTTTCAAAGTTGGAGGTTGGTCCACTCATTAACCCCGAGCCTCACGTGATCTATAAGATTCCAATATAACAAGGGAAATAGAAAACAACCAGCAAAATATACCGACAAAAGGGGGAAATGGGCAAACACAACCACCGAGCAAGGGTATAACAAACAAGATCAGACGCACTACCACACAGTCACACGTATTCAAATTCATGGCATTATTTAAGAACAGATAAATTTGCAGCATGGACCAGACATGCACGTTTCGGGTTCTTAACCTTCGTCAGTGCTCCTCAATCTAACCAATGAAATATGACCAAAGACCATGAAAATTATGTCCAAACAAGAGGCCCAGGGGCCACATCGCTCACCCGAGAACGCTGGAAATCTTACATAAAATGTGATTCATATTAATGGTTATCAAGTTATCATGAGCCTTATGAAAACATAGGGTAATAAAAGATTAAATAGCTCGCCATTACTATGATTAGGGTTGTAATGGTTAACTGAAATGTCGGTAGTCTTCGTTTCGATTACAAATTTTCCAGCTAAAAAGAGTAAAAGAATTATATTAAATTCAAGACTTCAAATCTTTCATGAAAATTCTTACATATAAGCATAGATTTATAAAATTCCAACAGAATACCACTATAAAAGTATTTCAATATTATAATCTTCGGGTAAAAGGTATGGGAAAAAAAGCTAACTTGAATAAAAATGTTGAAGTGCAAAAAACATGTATCAGAAATGAAATCAAAATTATTAAGATAATTTGAAATGCTTTAGAAGCTCAGAAAATGATAAAAAAAAAACTGAACTAGGGAAAAAAATCTTGGCCAATGGGTCCTGCCGGGTTTTGAACCAACTACTCTTGAGTCCATTCATTGGGCATTGAAAACATACCTTTGTACAATCTTAAAAAAAAATCGTTAAAAATCCAAAAGTTGATATTTTGACAAAATTCTTTCTTACTATAAATATCAAAAGTATATGAGCAATTCTCAGGGGAGAAGTTGATAAGGTTAAAAGTGGCCATCCTCCATCCCTTTCTGCAGTTAAACAAATTCCTTTGAAAATTTCGTCAAAATTCGTTCACATCAGCATTCCTCTAGTTTATCATCGCTAAAATGAAGTAAATTTGGGTAGCGAATTTAGCCAAGAGAGAAAAGAATGAAAGAAATCTCAATTTTTGCATTGAAATAATTAAGTCGAAAAATACATCAAAAACGCGTCAAAAATTAGATATCGGATTTTAACGAAATGAACAACCTTGAATAATACATTTTTCCTGATCACTAAGATACCATTAGTTTTTCAATCCATGCAGTGTTTCTGGAGAAAAAGATTTTTAAGAGGGGTACCCTCTGGGGCCTATTTGACCCCGCCCTGGATCCACCCCTGAAGGGATCCGACCGAAATGATGAAACGTGATAGAGAACCATTAGTGCTTCTTGCATACCAAGTTTCATCAAAATCATCCAAGTGGTTTCGGAGGAGAAGTAAACAATGTGAAAAGTTAACGGACGGACGCCGGACAAACCGGTCTTTGAGCCTTCGGCTTCGAATGATGCAGCAGGATAATATACACACATCAGACAATACATTCAAACTGGCGAGATCTGTCGGCAAATGGGGCTATCAAATGTTTATTAATATTGTTACGTTCATAGAAACCATGCTTCTCATATCATTATGACAATTGCATGTCTGTATAGTATCACTGTACCTTTGTCGTTCTTCTGTCCGTCTGTCCGATATATTACTAAATGCCAATAATATTATCCTTTTCCCATCATTTCGCCGTTCGTCAGTCCGTCCATCTGTTCGTTTGTCATCTTTTATCTTTAAAGTCTTTTTGTTGTCTGATTGACGGATGCGCATACATGCTGAATTTAAAAATGAATTCTTTTAATATTTTCAGATGACCTTTGCCGATATTTTCATTTTTGAGGCCTTTGAGAGCATTTTAGGAAAGGACGCAAGTTGTTTGGATAAATACCCAGGAATCAAGCAGTGCCGAGAAAAGACGGGAAAACATCCGAAAATAGCCGAATACGTGAAGAAGAGGAAGGAAACGCCATTTTAAGCAATGACTTTGATACAATTTGACTCTAAGTTTACAAGTTCTTTTACAATATTTATTCTGTTTTCTTGTCTGTTTTAATACACCTTATGTTGCTCAATTCCTATTGGATAATTCGTGCAACTATTTTCTACGTTAAATGCAATATTATTTATGAATAATTTAATTATGGAATAAAATCCATTACAATCTATCGTTCTATCGTTGTATTTGATATTCCGTAAAAAGTACATTGAACTGTATGCAAAATGGATTTGTGTGTCGAAATTTAGTTATAAAATAAAATACTAGTACAAGTTCTGCATCACTTGCAAAGGAAATTTCTTAAAATATTGCTTTTTCTCCAATCGCAACCACAGTAGCTCGTTGTCATGGATCCACAATGTAGAGAAGGACGCGAATATAATTCAGGGTTGTTGGCGTCGGGAATGAAGGGGCGTATATGGCACAATATCAAAAAAAGTGCATATTTTTGTCCTTTTGAGCCTGTTTCATATATAAATGAAAAAATACAGAAATAAGTACTGGTAATGCTTTGCCTCATCTTATTTTACCTATATCCATGATGAAAAAGTATGAAATTCGACACAAATATGTAATTATGAGAGGTTGATATGTCCATCATCTGTCAAAATCGGATGTCCTGACTATGGGTACTTTAGTTTTACATTGGTATAACTTTTATTCTAATGGAATTTAAACTTGATTTTTTTTCATGGGATTTGTTTATTATATGAAAGAGATTCTGTAAACATCCTATATATCCTATGTATATTTAGGATGAGCAATTTTTTGTGATTGATATCACTGTCACTGATTATTTTGTCAGTTGTGTTACCTTTGCATAAAGGAGAGAAATCACACTAATAATTCAAATATATTAATTAGGTTCACATGTTAAAATGTTTTATACAGATTTATCAATTTATATATTAAATAAATTTTAATACTCCGCCAGCTTCAACTTAGATGTTTAAAAGACCTTGGTTAGCACTGAAAGGTTACCTTTTTCACATGTCCATTATGTTACCATTATTGTATGATAAATGGAGGCATTTTCTGTCTTTTCCTTTTGCTTTTGAAATGAAATTGTTGAACCTTGTTTAAGAGGGCAAGAATTTTGAACAGTTTTGCTTCTCAGATTCTACAATGTGTCTATTTGTACGAAAAATTCAGTTGTGTTACCGTCATTTGTGTTACTTTTTTAAAAGTAACACAACTAAAATAATTAGTAACATAACTGACACTTAATTGGAAACACAATGGACATTTGACTATCTAAATTGAAACCATCATCAAAGGAATATTAAGATTCCAAAATTTTATTGATCTTTTGCTCATATTATTTCTTACACATCTTTTAATGTTTCAATTTTCGCTGTGAGAAGAAAATGAATGAGGTTCAATTAAGTGTTTCTTCACTTGATAACACAACTGACATTTTATGGTAACACAATGTACATTTCATGTTTTATATGGTAACATAAGTTTAATTAAGTGATTGTGCATCAACTTGACAATATTTTTGTGTGAGTTGTTTAAAAGAGTGCCTATTGGAGAAGCATAATTCTTTAATTGCCTAAAAGTGAACAATTATCATATCATTTCATAAAATGATAACACAACTGACATTAAGTGGTAACACCAATGACATCACTTTCTGCCAACTTCTGAATCTAGTGTGGTAGAAAAGTTTCATTTTGTTAACAGTACGCTCAAGGTGACATAACACTTCAGCATAGGGTCCCTTTCAAACACATGAAAGAAACCTACAAGTAAGACTGTACAAAACACAGATTCCTGGATGAACATTGTGGGCAATGACAAAGAGTTAATCGTAACATAATGGACATTTGATGAAGTCAAAACAGATAACTTATTTTCTGTAATATAAAGAAGTGACAAGATTGAATGGTATACAACTGATCTTCTCAAAAGTGTCTTATTCTTCTCGCAATTTGTGCTTTTCATTTTCAATTTATTGATCGATTATCACTAGTTAATGATTGGTAACACAACTGACATGATATGATGATTCACAATATTTCTTAATGCAGACTATGTTAACCTGATAGTATAACATAAGAAAAAAATGAAGACAAGTTAGCTTCCAAAATTTGTAAATACACTATTTTCTTTGTTTTTCTGATAAAATCAGTCACATTGATACTAGTCAATATCCATTTCAGTTCAATATCATATGCACCAATATCAACAAATGCTCACATAATGAACAGTAAAGTAAAATGGAGTCTATATCATTTGTACATTCTAATAACGTTTATGAAACTAGCTTTTCGGAATCACAGAATATTCTTTTTCATTATTTGATGATTTGCATACATAAGTTCAATTATAGAGACTTGAAACAATCGCTTTTTGATGGAATATCTAAAGCAAACATAAAGCTATATGACAAAGCAGGCTAATTCCATCAATGTATTACTCAAAACATCTATAAGTAAAAAAAAAGTTAGAAAATGAGTGTTAAGCTGGGCTAAATAACAAAAAACTTAATAAAAAAAAACCCCAGAATTTTTATTAGAATTACAAATACAATATCATGATTGATATGGATCTATAAGACTGCTTATTTTGAAATAATTCAAGCATGCAATTTGTCTGTGTTACAGGTTTTTGGTACACTTAAATGTTCATGAATTTTGTTTCCAAAAAATTAGAGCAGTCTTATTAACAATATTATTGCCTAATTATTCTGAAATATTCTTATCTATTTTGAAGAAAATCTGAAAAAAGAAGAAATTCTGATTACATAAAGTGATATTTAGATTGTAAAAAAATATATATTCAGTTGAAAATTGCTAACGTTTTCTTCAGCTTCTTATCACCTTATGGTACTATTTTCATATTACTTTTGTCTCTGTTCTGTTGAGATGATAAGTACATTCTTAATTTCTTCCATTTTGTATAATCTAAACATCATTTTATTGGGATAATCTAAGATAATATAGACTGAAATTGTGAACAGTATGATGCATATCATCATAAAATGTCATTTGTGTTACAGTCTGTCAATTATGTTACCATGAATCATCACTACTATACTTAAAATGCTGATCAAGAGTTCCAAACAGATTAAATAGTTTTAGAATAATGTCAGATTAAAATGACTAGCATTTAATTTCCCTTTCATCTTAAAATAAACTCCATTTTGCTTATATAAATCTGTATGTGTCATTTGTGTTACCATTTTGTCCATCGTGTTACTGCTTAGTCATTTGTGTTACCTTCAATATTTTTGAGGGGAAATTAATGAAGTAGTGCATATATCCTTTTAAGATTGCGTTTAGTAATTTTGTTTTCTCGCAAATAATCAAGTACATGAAAGAAGTTAGGAATTTCATATTTATATTATCTTAAATGATGATTTCCAATTATCCAAAAACTAACTTTTCGTAAACTATGCTATATGTTACCATTTATCTTGAGAAAACGGCATCATATCATAAATTTTCCTCAAGAGGCTGTTAAAGTCTATACATTTTTAGCGAAGAAAACATAGAATAAATTCTAAAAATAATTATTGTAATTTTTATGACAATTTTTTGTTTGGTAACACAATGGACATTTCAAATCAATGCCAAGTATGTAATGACCACCATCTCAATATCAAAACAAGTTCAAGCTCTCATATTCTAGAATTTGTCCCTTTGGATGTTTACAAATTGATATTAGAAAGAAAATTCATTGAAATCAAAAATCAATTTCTCAGATTTATGGTTTGCAAAATATGCACTTTTTTTGATATTGTGCCATATATGGGTCCGCTCACCAGTTTCTCTTACCCGGCCAAGCGGCACAGATCATACATAATTTGACGTCATCTCATTTTATTTCTATAAATTTCACATTATTATACTATATATCAATCTGTTCGTTATATCTACAGCTTTTATATGATACTAGTCTCAAGGTCATGTTAAGATTGCTATACATAATAAATATCATACATTTTTGGTGAAAAAGGTTCAGAAAATTGGCATGAAATTCATGGTTTTTGCCATTTTTCTGTGTATTGTTTCTGGTCTCCTGGAAAAATTTCACAAATAATGCTTATATTTCCTTAAATCTATTATCTTATACTCCATTCTAGCCAAATTTTAAAAATTTCAAACACATGTAACTCAAAAAATGTGTAAAAACCCAAAAACTTTATATTTTCCCTTATGAAGTCTTGTCAAACAGGGAAAATCCGGTACGCTTTTTGAAATATCTATTCTTAGACTAAATAAGTCATGTGACCTAAAATTTTTATTGCTCTTACACAAGGCAGGCATACTCTACAATATGCATCTTACCATTATAGACTATCTTCATAATGGTCTTCTCAACCCACCTTTCAAAACCACTCAATTTCCCCTATTTCAGCTTTTCCACCCTGGACATTTTGAGTTTACTCTAATAACCAGTGAGCGGACCCTATATAATTCAGGGTTGTTGGCGTCGGGAATGAAGGGGCGTATATATATCATTCAGGGTTGTTGGCGTCGGGAATGAAGGGGCGTATATAATTCAAGGTTTTTGGCGTCGAGCTCCTGTGATCGCAACAACAACAAAAAAACCCAAAGAAACTGGGACCAGCAGCCTGTTTCACAAAAATACTTACGAACATTTTTAGGAATTTTTGTGACTTTTTATCACTTTAAGTTAGTACTTCAAATAAAGTAAAGATTGCGATGATTTGTTTTTGAATTTATATTTAGTATGTGGAAATGATATTAGGAAACACAATTTAATCTACATTGATAAAAATATTTTAAGCTTTAATTTATTGATGATGAAAGTGACGAAAATTTCTGAAATTTTTCGTAATTTTTTTTATGAAACTGGGCACTAAACCACTGCATTTCTCTGCAAAAGAAAGTTTTGCAACTACACAATCAAAGGTAGCTTAAAATCTAAAAGGAACTCACTACTACGGAAGCTCATTGGCTTCACAGAAAGAATTAATTTCTTGTGTATAACATTGCGTATATTCGCAATGATATTATTATTGCATATATTCGCAATTGCGTGTATTCGCAATAGTATTGCGTGTATTCGCAATAGTATTGCGTGTATTCGCAATAGTATTGCGTATATTCGCAATAGTATTGCGCATATATACGTAATAGATTTTTTTTGTGTGAAGCCAATGGGCTTCCTTTGATTACGTACCATTTATCCGAAACATGCATGTCTGTTGCACCACATTTAAATATTTCTATCTAAAAGGCTGCTCTCCGACACCAGAGTCGGACACTTTATTTTTCTACGGTGTTCAATAGGGGACACATCGCTTCTTCACTTCTTCGTCCTACTATATATCACCGGCAAAGAAGCGAAGAAATGAAGAAATGATGCGAAGAATTGAAGTAATGATGCGAAAAATTGAAGTAATGATGCGAAGAATTGAAGAAATAATGCGAAGAAACGATTTTTCTTCGCTTCTTCGCATCATTTCATTAATATTCTTCGCCTGGTGATATAAAGTAGGGCTAAGAAGTGAAGAAGCGATGTCCCTTATTGAACACCGTATTTTTCATCATAATGTTCATTATTACACACTCTAGATCTCTCCGTCCCATTCCCTGTTCAGAATCCTTGAAACAAACTGATATGCATGTATTGTTATTTTTTTCGAGTTTTGTTTCAACATGTTTTTAAAAATCGAAATCATTGGCCTACATACGGTCAAAATTGTTTTCGACAAGTGAACGCGTTTCATGAAAATCTCGATAAACGAAAAGAGAAATAACAGTTACTCTAGGCACTAAATTTATGCTCAAGACTAAAAAAAAAAACAAAAAAAAAAAACTGATATTCCGGTATATAAGTATAACCCTATTTCTCAAAATCATTTGTTTGATGGGCTGAGGACCCTCTCCCAGGAATTTAAGAGATTCCAAGAGAATTGAGATCAAAATTTGAATCAACAAAATAGAACCGTAATTCTTTTCTACAAAACAACTTTTTATGTAATTATGTAAAAAAAAAATAAAGAAAAATTAGCCCAGTGCATGTACACGTATAAATATTTCTAACCTAAGTTTAGCAATAATAAAAAAAAATCCAGGAGAATTTCCACTATTGCCTAGTTGCTTTTTAGGGGGGGGGGGGTCTGACTAGGCCTCTTAGAAATTGAACAATTGCACATGTATGTATGCAAAAAGTAAAAATAAAAGATGTTTCGATAATTACATAAAGTTTGATAAAGGGTCTTAGACTCTGACCACCCTGCATTCCCTTTTATCTATATCCGATTCTATATAACTTTTTTTTTTCAGATTCTTCAGATTTTTCATATTGGCTACAACCTTCCCCCTTCCCCTTTCGTACGATCTCCAGTTATATCATTACAAATTCATATCTAGGATATGTATATAAGTCAAAGAGTGATCGAGGAGAGGGGGTGGGGAATCTAAAACTGTTAGAAATGCTAGTATTTACCTATACCAAAAAGTTTTGAAAACAATGAGATGAAAACATCCTCCTGACTCCTACATGTATCCTGTTGCCTGAACCGTCTAAGGGAGGATACAGGATTTTTATTTTACGCGCTTATTAACCAATAGGCAAGGAGTCGCCAAAGACCCTGCTGAGCGTGCAGCGTCCCCCTCCCTTCCCGGCGAAAATTTAAATTTAAACCCATTTGTGGAATGGCTTGAAAAACTGTCGCTGCCATGACAGGACTCTTTAATTTTCGACATATGGCAATTTAAGCCTTTACTTTTCTGTTTTATAGGGGACGTGCACCCTTCCTTTAACAAAATCCGCTTTCCCCCTCCCCCCTCCGCCTCCTTCGTAAAATATTGCTGGATCAGTGAATTTATAATGCAATATAGGGTCATCTTAATTCAATAGCTGATTAAAATAACATGCGATATACGTAATATCAATAGATTCAAGCAAAGGTCAAAGGTCGATGCTCGCCACTGATTATACTTTCCCCATTCACCAAGTTGGATTAAACTCAGTGTAAGTGCGTTTACTTTTCGGAAGATTAATTACGTGTAGATTAGCTTGTACAGTTTAATCTTTACAAATTATTCCTTTGTTTGAATTCCAATCGGATTTACCAGTCCAAATCACACAGTAGTGGGGGTGTCGCTTCGCTCCTCCATAATGATAAAAAAGACAATGAATTTCTAAATGTTTACAATGCGACATTGAAAGGAAAATTAATTTTCTTTCGTTTCTGATTAATATCTATATAGAGACTGTCATATACTATTTGGTGGAAGTTTTTAGGACCGTGGATTACTTGAAAGACTGGAGTTAAACAGAGGGGAATTTATTAGTTTGATTGGATTATAGGATTTCATTTTTCTAATACTATGCATGCAACCTTGAAGAAGGATAGAGAATTTCCAAATTTTACAGCCAGAATCTGAGCCAAAAACATATCGATACCACATCAAAGTTTGTGTTGAGAAAAAGAATACGTGGAAATTGCAAGTTCTTATCACCTACCTTACAAAGGACTCAAAAGGTGCAATTGTACGGATTGTGTAACTAACTGTAAGTTTATCAAAATTAAGGGATGTTCATTGCAAGATGACGTCATCGATAGTATTCAATAGGCCGCAAGAAACTTCGCACATAGAAAGAGAAAATACCGTTATATCGTCTCATGCCAGTGACAGCAGTTATCCCACGGACACCGTTGTAGCTTTTTTACCAAGGGAAAACTCTTCTATGAAAATATCCTTTGCGCCAGGAACTCAATTTTCTGATAGGAACAGATCGAAAGTTGCCGAGAAAGTACGGAAATCAAAATATACAATAAAACCAATTTCTGAGAAATCGCATACGCCTATGCTCTTTCGAGCCCCAGCGTCCACAATGCCTTCAACTCCAATTATGTCAACGACAAAGCGCGACTTCCAGGCTCCAGAACAGAACTTCCGTCGCACGGTAAATCCCCCGCCAAAATGGTTCTATCGGACATCATCGGACTTGCTCGTATCTCACTCAGGACTAGATTTTCGGAAAGCTAATCAGTCAGATTCTGGACCGGTCTTGTCTGAAACTGAAACTCAAGATGAGAAAGAGGTTAGAACTAGGTCGGCTTTTCGTAATACAAAGTCATTATATTTGCCCTCTCAGCCACGGAGACGGGATAGAAATGACACGCTTCTTACATGGTATGCAAAGGAAGGACCTTCTATGGCCAATAATATACCACAATTCAAACCACTGATTGGTGATATTGATGGTCGAGTCATCGAGAAGGCAAGACTTCATCGAGAAGTCAAACTTCCGGAGAACATACAGAATGCGCATGACCAGCAGCCTTTGCAAACGGAAGCGCAAAAGCCTGAGCGCAAAGTTAGGCGGAATATAAGTTTTTCTGAATCGCTAAAAACATTTCAGATCGGAAATCAGCCAACTGCTGAAATCCACAGAACTTCTGATATAAAAAGTTCCGGAAACAATCTAAACAAACAGAAATCTCGATCGTACACGAATATCGCAAGTGCTGACGTAACCACGACAAGAGGTGCTCCACTGAGGAAAGAGAAGACAACTCTTGAGCTCAGTGATTCTATGCATAGGACATATCAAAAACAAGCTTTGCTGAAGGAAATGTTGAAGAAATAACAAACTTCATACATCAAGGTTTGTCTTGAGAGATTAGGTACTCATTGTGTATAATGACATACATAATGACATGAAACGAATGACTATGAACTTTGAGATTTTAGAAGTGCTATTTTTATTAAATGATTTATTTACGTATGATTTCATCTTCATTGCTACTTTTTACAATCTTTTTTCTCCATTCTTTAATATTTGAGTCTTGAAGTAAATAAATGTCGGTTGAAGTATGTTCTAGTATACTGGTAGAATTATTATCCGTTGAAAACTAAAATTCAACGGAGTTCCTTTGAATGTCCAATTTCGATATGTCGACTCTTGACGACAAGTGTATTCTTAGCCGACACTGGAATGATTTTCCAACATTTTCAGTGATATTTATCAATGAGGAGGTATAATCGTTAATCCGACATGGAATCAACCTCAGTTATTGGAGTAACTAATATATACTAGACTGGTCTAGGAATCCATTTTGTTCCTTCATATCCTCTTATTAACAAAAGAATTATCTTTAGCATCACGTTACACATACTTCACAACTTCCATCCGGAAAATGAGCTTGCACCTGTATCTAGAAATCCACCGGAAATGTACACAATCCATATCCGGTCACCTTTTGAAAGTGAAAGTGAAACCAGATTTGAAGAAGAGTCAAGATCATCCTGTTTGGCGTTAGCATGGGAATAAAGAGGATACACCTCGAAACCGTTTCTGTACAACTTTGACTCGAAGGAGTATCCATTCAGAGTTAAGGTGGTCCAAGAAAAACAGTAGTTTCCTGACCCCGGTGCCGTAAAAATTCCACTGGTTGAGTTATAAGCTCCGCCCACGTTTGTGATGACGTAGTCAAAGATGACGACACGAAGTCTGTCCCAGTAGGTTGTCCATATATTTCTAGATGTAGTAGCCGTAAAAGACACAACAGGACTTTGATGTTTGTCTGTAAATATGGGTGTAATTATGTTATTTACAACTAAAGAAATCAAACAAAT
The DNA here is from genome assembly GCA_028142955.1 of Pinctada fucata. Lineage (NCBI taxonomy): Eukaryota > Metazoa > Mollusca > Bivalvia > Pterioida > Pteriidae > Pinctada > Pinctada fucata. The sequence goes on along the minus strand of AP027112.1, from coordinate 31,813,493 downwards.
AACAAATAAATACCGGTATCGTCTTCATTTGGAAAAAATATTTTATTTATATAGGATGGAAAACAACCAAACATGTCATGCTTGTTTTGGCTGAATTAATCGATGAAAGGGGGATCTCCAAGAACACTCGGTTGTAGCACCCACTGCAAACACCAAAATAACTCGTGCAAAAACACAGAGCAGACACAATAGGGAAAAGGAACACAAAAACAGCAACACATGCCGAGACATCAAACACACAAGACTACACATTAACCAATGAAACTAATGTCTTTTTCTTATAAATTTGATTTTAAACGCTCTTACTATTTCTGAAAATTGCAAAGGGGGTGTTCGATAAATTTGACGAAAACTTCGTCAATATGTTCATATTACTAAATAAGTATAAGCATGCATGTATAAAGAGACAACATTATAACAATTAAATTAAGATCTTGCTTAGGCAAAAATATTTCTGCCTAGGCTAAATTCGAATTTTGCATATTAGGCAATATTAATTTTGCCTGAGCAAAATTAGTTTTGCCTAGGCAGAATTAGAACGGATGTATTTTTGCTTCGGCATATATCAACTCCATATTAACCAATCACCATGCATGTTACACAGATGCAGTAATGCACTGCAGTGGTGAAATTCAAAACGGATTCGCGAACATATTTCAAACTATATCACATTATAACCTATGCTTTTCCGACAAAAATTGTAGATCCTTTAATGAGACTATACCCCCTCCCATCCTTGATCGAAATTGACTGCTATTTGATATCACGTCGAGCATGGGGTCAAGACCGCCAGAAATTTTGCCAAGAGTTATGTTTTCCCCGCTTTTACGTCTAATCTGGCAGCCCCCCCCCCCCAGCCAAAGGCTTGGTCTCCCCCCCCCCCCCCACCCCGGATTCTAGAAGGACCCAAAGGAATTTGCCAAATGTGTTTCCCGAAGGATGTTAAAGGGGTCAGGACACCAGGAATTTGCCTAGTGTGATGTTTACGTTTAATTTGGCTCGCCCCCCCCCCCCCCCCCAACAGCCGATGGCATAATCTTACCCCCATCCCCCAAGGACCAAGAGAGAGAAGGTGGGTTTGAAGGGGTCAGGACCCCCAAGAATTTGCCAAGAATTATATTTCCCCGTTTTTACGTCTAATTTGGCTGCCCCCTCCCCATGGTCGACGACTTGGTCCCACCTCCCCCCCCTCCCCCCCGATAAAAAAACTATATTTTAGATCCATCCATGCACGAGTTATTCTTATAAAATTATGAATGATTCAGAAAAATGGATCTGGTTATCCATGTTTACATTGCTGCACCGCACACACTAGGTGTGTGCGTGCACTGTATTTATTCGCTTTGCAAGAGGCATTTTCATTGGTTGATATAGATAAACGCTTGCGAATTTTGCCTTAGCAAAATTCGCTTAGGCAAAATTGCTTAGGCAAAATTCGATTTGTGCCTATACAAAATTATTTTTGCCTAGGCATGCATAATTCGTTTTTTGCCTAGGGAGAATTATTTTTGCCTAAGCAAAATTCTATTTCTGCCTAGGCAAAATTAATTTTGCCTAGGCAAAAATCGAATTCTGCCCAGGCAGAATTATTTTTTGCCTTGGCAAAAATGGAATTTTGCTTAGGCAAAAATAATTTTGCTTAGGCAGAAATGTGATCATTTTGACACACATTCCGCGCCATATTTATCGTTATCACTCGTTCTTCAAGCTAAAATATCACAGAGAAGCCAACATGATAATAAGAAGCCAAAGCAATTGATTCGCCCCAGCTTTCAATTTAGAGATTTTTAGTCAAGGATGACAAGCTCCAAATTTTGTAAGGGATATATTCAGGCAGACACCATAAGTTCAATGTACAAACTGGAAGATGCGATCTTTCGCTACCTCCTTTGTACATTGTACAAGCTATTATCCCACAAAATTATTACAAGTAAGTTTCTTCAAAATTTTCGACGTATATTTACATACCCGCTACAATAGTGGAATACAATGATCTCAATTTCGCTATGTCCATCTTCAGATCTTCGATTTCTCTTGACTGTCTTCGTATTTCATTCTCAAAGAAGTCTTCAACTTTCGGTCCGACTTGTTCCGGACATTTCCGAGCTATCAGACTTTGTCCAATCGCCGATCGATACACAAATAAACAGAGGAAAATGGGGCTAACTAGTGCCATATCCATTGTGTATTATAACGTTTAAAGGTTAAACCATCTTCCATTTAATTGTGAAACCTTGATACTGCTTCCAGATGTTGGTATAACTTTACTAGTACCACAGTTGTGAGACGCTCTAAGAATTGATATTATATAATGATGCAGTAGTAATGAAATTTATAAATTAGTGTAAATTAAGTTTCACGAATTTTATAATGTACACCCCATTCGATCATGCAGTCACGTACATTTGATCCTAGATTTGAAGTGCTATACAATGATAGAGAAGTTTTGCCCCAAAATCGACATTACGGTACCCCTCTCATGTATAAGCATTCAATATATGTACGTATACATATCATGTGTTGATATCAAGGATGCCATACACCTGTGAATTCAATATATTTTTACCCTTTAGTCTTGTTTATGCGACGTGAAGTTCATTGTTATATATGTCCATTTTCTACCATCTCGTGTTTTCTCTATAAACAATCTTTTCACAAGGAGAAACATGCTTCTGCAGTACCTTTATGTTTGTTAAGACGTCCATGGGCCTCGTAAGTTTAGGTTTCCTCATCTATTTTTGACATTTAAGTTTTTGTTACGATGTTGTGTCAAAGTATTTTATGAACTTGAGATAGAAATGATATTGAAAACCTCGATCGACCTATATATAGAAATTGTACGTAAAATTGCATACAAAATACAAAGATTTTTGGAAATTATATAATTAAAGACCATTTGAATGTCAATTCAATTCACATAAAATAAGTATAGATTCGAAATCTCTCATGATCTATTTGCTGCTTCAAAGATGATTACATTATTTTGAATATTGTACATAAAACATCAACCAATCTTCAGTAGTCGTAGGGAGCTTTTTTCACATTGGTTTGAAGTACCACAGACGGGGATTTAAAATCCGAACAACGTGTCTGGTGCATTAATGTTGGTTTGAAATTTTGTTCAAGAAGGCAACAAGTTTGAACACTTCCATCTTTATATTATCTACGCTTATTTATTTTGCATTACGAGCTCCCCGCGATTAAATGTTTAAAGTGTATTAATTTCTTTCCAGCTTTGTCGCCTGGAAGAAGCTTAGTTTCGTCAATCTATCAATTTGACATCATATATTAGGCACGGTCCATTTGATATTCAGGGGGGGGGGGGGGCTTGGGTTTTTTGTCTGAGCAAGATTATTTTTTTCGCCCCGGACCGGGACAAAATTATTTTTTTCTTGCAAAGTTGGAGCAAGGAAATTTTTTTTTAACAAAGTGATGCACATATTTAAATAATGTTTGTGTTTTATCAATAGAAATTATTAATATTTTTACTCAAAACTTTAAATATTCATATATTAAATTAGTTTATTTTTATGCTAGTATTCAATTAACTTTTAAACAGAGAGATAAAATACTTTTGTACAATTCTCAATATTTCATATAAGGTACATGTATATAACATGTATAAGAGGGTCTGAGGGGAAGGTCTCCTAGACAAATTTTTAAATGTTACTAATATTTGTAAATTGGTGAATAACTGAAGTTCTTCTTCCAAACTTACAAGAACATAAAATTAGACTCTATGGGATACATGCAACATGTATTAATAGCAATACATAAATATTGATGATATGTTTAAGCTTTTATGGAAGCCCTTTTTCATTCACATACATGTATAACTTTTGATGTCTTCAAATATATGAACATTGCCATAGGTAAATAATGTTTTGATATAATACTAAGGCGAGCGAAGCGAGCCAAAAATTTGTAAACTGTGGCGAGCGAAGCGAGCCGGAAAATTTTCATGAATTTTAGCGAAATTTTATGGTAATTCTTCAAATTCAGATTATTTGTAAGAGCAAGATTATTTTTTTCTGTCACACCATAAGCAAATTTATTTTTTTCATCAAAATTGAGAGCAAAATTATTTTTTTCGAAAAAAACCCAAGCCCCCCCCCCCAGAATATCAAATGGACCGTGCCTTACTTTGCTATTTTGGGAACTTTTCATTTCATCCCAAAATATCATCAAAATTTAAGGAGAATAACGTCCTAGCACGAACCATCCAATGCAGCTTTGGTCATAGCTTTTTTTTTAACTATGCCAATCAAATCCTACAGGAAAATTGGAGCCGCGTACTCTTTGCAAAGTATAAACTGAAGTACACAAATTCAAAAAATCAAACAAGAGGGCGCTTCTATAATAAATTTGGTGATGTCTGAAAATCACTTTGGCTTGAAGTACCACTTATGTGGATTTACTATCCGAAACATGTATCTGGTGAATCAAAATTTGTTAAAGAAAGTAAAGGGTTGGAACAATTCCATCTTCTCCAGCTTCGAACTATGTGTGCGTCGAGTTAAGTGTATATATGATGAATTAATTTGAACCAACAAATAACTTAATGTGTTGCAAAATTGCTACTCCTTCAGACATGAGATAAAGTTGTACATGTACATTGTGTTGCAGTAAAACGAGATTTCTACACTCTTCTGTGAGAGTGCAGTCTTCTGGACATAAATTTCCGAATAACACCAGACATGCATTTTCAAATACTTAATGATTATCCATGTTATCGATGGCATTTTACCATAAAAAATCTTTTCTCTCGTATCAGCGTTAGAAAGTGTCAAGTGATAATCGATAATGTTGCTATCAACGTACGACGTTAACTCCTGTGTGCACTGACTCTGTAGAATGTGAGCCGTGCTAGATAAATCTCCTGTGTGCACTGACTCTGTAGAATGTGAGTCGTGCTAGATAAATCTCCTGTGTGCACTGACTCTGTAGAATGTGAGTCGTGCTAGATAAATCTCCTGTGTGCACTGACTCTGTAGCGTCGCATGTGAGTCGTGCTAAATATATCTCCTGTGTGCACTGACTCTGTAGCATGTAAATCGTGCCAAATATATCTCCTATGTGCACTGACTCTGTAGCATGTTAATTGTGCTGAATATATTTCCTGTGTGCACCGTCTTTGTAGCATGCAAGTCGTGCTAAATATTTCTCTATATCTCCTAAGTGCATCCACTCTGTAGCATGTGAATTGTGCTGAATATATCTCCTGTGTGTACCAATTTTGTAGCATGTGAGTCGTGCTGAATATATCTTCTGTGTGCACCGACTTTGTAGCATGTCAGTCGTGCTAAATACATCTCTTGTGTGCACCGACTCTGTAGGATGTGAGTCGTGCTAAATATTTCTTTTGTGTGCACCGACTCTGTAGGATGCGAGTCGTGCTAAATATATCTCTTGTGTGCACCGACTCTGTAGCATGTGAGTCGTGCTAAATGTATCTCATGTTTGCACCGAAACTTTAGCATGTGAGTCGTGCTAAATATATCTCCTGGGTGCACTGACTCTGTAGCATCTGATAGTGTGCACCCTGCAGGTGACGGCAACTTTATTATGTACTGATTTGCATAATTTAATGTACATGTAGATTGTTCACTGCAGTTAAAATATTGTCATATCCTTTGTATTATGATTTTGAGATCAAACGATATGTAGATCCCCTGAATTATCTAAAGCTGTTTAAGAACCTGACCTAAAAGAAACATTTTTTACTACGTTATACATACAAAAACGGTAAACGTTCATTTCCCGATGATTGTGACCAGTATGGGGCAAGTGATTCTGGAGGCCACTCCTAAATCTGTATTGCCTAAAGCAAATGATTCAATTCAAACGCATCATTTAGGAACTGATAAATTTGCAGCATGGACCAGACATGCACGTTTCTGGTGCTTAAGCCCCGTCAGTGATCCTCAATCTAATAATGTAATATGACCAAAGGGTGTTAAAGTCATTATGTCTAAAAACGTACCGAAAGACGTAGCAAGATTGGTGGGATATAATGCTACAGTAGCCACTTTTAGAAATTTCAAGAAATTTTGACCACAGAAATTAGAATAAAAATCAAGTGACAGAAATTGATAATCCGGTGACACAAAATTACTTAATCGTATTATGCCAAGAGAAACCATATTCACCATTTCCAACACAACATTCAATACAGTACAATGAAGAAAAATATATAATATTAATTTTTATGCTTACAGGCCAAAGCGTTTTGTGCGTAAATAAATCATTAAATCTATTTGACTTGCAGCGTCTGTCGTCGACGGATAAACAAAAATCAAACATTCTTTGGTCCAATATGTATCCACGACAATATTGATTTTGAACATATATGCCTCATTTGCAACCATTTGGTTTCTTTGCTTGCTAATACGGACACTTTACACCTAGTTATTGGCAGGGACGAGTCTCAATTGTGAATATTATCTGTCATACTTTTCGAAATGCACATTATTTATAATATACACAACACATAAAGCAAAAGTAATCAGAAGTTGATGATGCAGTCGAATTTCTCGACCTCTCGGCGGCGGCGACTGCGGCGGTGGTGGTGGTGGTGGTGGTGATGGTGGTGGTGGTGCTGCTGCTGCTGCTGCTGCTAATGCTACTACTACTGCTGCTGCTATAAAGCTGTTAGAGACAAAACCATTAACTTTATAGTTTTGGAGATGACGGTTTTGTAGATACATATGACACCGTGCATTTGATGTAAACATTTGAGGACACATGCAGTAAATAAATATATAGAAACACCATCCACAATAATATCCAACGACCTGAAGCTATTCTGATGCTTGAAAACTGGACGTACAATAATTCTGCATAGATCAACCACGCTTTTAAGCATTTAGCAAACTGGAAGTTCCAACCTCTGACGGATCTTGTGAATGCCATCAACACAGACATAAATTCCAAGGTTAAAGATAGTAGGCACGCATGCTCTTGTAAGCGTAGGATAATTTCGACTGAAGTAAGTTAAAGTTACAAATGCTTTCAAAGCAAAACAGTTTGCGTAAGGCACATCGACAAAGTAATTACAATTATTACATGTACCGACGGAAAAATTGAAATAACTGCTACCCGTGCCCATGGAAAGGAAATAGGAAGAAGTAAATTGAAAACGAAATGCAAAGACAAAACTGTAAGAAAGAAACAAAAAAAATCTTCCTATATAAGATTAAGACAACTTATCATTCAACTGGCTAAACCTCAAACTACATACATAAGATCGTATTCATAAAACACAGATAATACATACATTTAACAAATTTTTAACTTCAGCATGAAGATATAATGAAAGGAATTAAGGAAAGTAAATAAGGGGACAGGGCAAAGTGTACCTGGAGCTAACTTTGGACAAACATTTGATATACATGTATATATATTTGTAAATTCTCTGTAACTTTGTTTAATTATTCTTAAATTGAGGGGCATCTCCTTTGCGACATATTTAGAATTTTGCTCTTTATAATATTTCAATTCTTAAACAAAAACCAATTCATTATAAGAAATCAGAAGATGGATAATTGTTATTTTCTTCCTATGGAGTCGGTAATACAAACATTAAATCTAGATTGGTCACTAAAAGTGGACAACACTAAAGTTTGTGAATGTTGATAGAGAAAGGTAAATAAGTCTTTTGAAAAATAGATTGCTGATCATATACTCAATAAGTCGAACTCCTGATAAGTCGAACTATTTCTGATGGTCCCTTGAAGTTCGAGTTATCAAGAGTAGACTGTACTTCAAGTCAAGTGCCGACACTCTTTGAAACTAGACGAAAGGTATCCTCGGGAACTCACAATGCACCAACGAAGCTACAGTACCAACCTAGTGGTTGAAATTTATCAATCTTGAAATACTGTATTAATTTCAGTGCACCATATGTGCATTTATACATGAAATGTATCATCAGTGATGTGCGAGAAAAGCTTATAATTACTTATGTTGGCTAGCCAACAGGGGATGCTTACTCCTCCGGGCACCTGGTCCCACCTCTAGCTTTCTAGGGGTCCGTCGATGCTTAATTTTGTGCTCTATTGCGAGTGCTGTTGAGATTATAGTCAGGATCTTCTTTAACTCACTTATGAATACAATGTGAGTCCTGTCAAACACTCATTTTCATTGTTTCATATGTTCACTCACCAGTCCACCTCTTTATATTAATGTTTTTAAGAACACCATCTACAATGCATTCCGTACTTGCACTGGACTCTGGAGTATGTTTTTTTTTTCTTCATTAGATGAAGTTTTCCGTCGTGTTTTTGTAAAGCTGTGTTACTGTCTCCATATGTTTTTTTTTTCTTTTCTCATGAGAGAGTCTGTTTTGTATTTCATCAAGATTTGTAAACCCTTTGGTTGTGATTTTTGGAACCTGATTTCGGTTCTGTGTTTGACTTTGACTATGGACAATATATTTAAGGATTAACTTGAACAATTTTGCAATTTATTGAGATATAATATGGTTTGAGGCGGTGCACACTTTATAATCCGCGTCACAATGGGTTTTGCGTTTCGTACACGTCAGTTTGTACGGAAAATTTATGCAACCTATGGTATTTTTAGGTCGAAATTAGTTCCGGCAAGCATTTCCGGAAATGGGCGTGTCCAATATTAAGCAAACCAACTTATGAAGGTATAATATGCTTCCAACGACCAATCAAATCCGTGATTTGAGTGAAATTAAATCTTTATATTTTAGTTTGGCGATATTTGTACAACAAGGATGTTATTATAAATTAATTCGGCCACTGAGGCACGTAGCATAGATTAAATAGCGTGAACCAATCAGAAGTCTTCTTCTTTCTACTTTTTGAAGCAGATTAAGGAATTTATTCATTCTTGGTGCATTAAGTGAATTCAAACACAAGCTAAATAATTATTGCTTCTATCAAACTAGATGAGAAAGGATCACCAACAACACTTGGTTGCAGCACCCACAGCAAAACACCAATTTGGAAACACTCAATGTAAAGCAATCAGCAGACACACACAACAGGAGACGCAAAGAGACACCATAGACACATCAAACACAAAAGACTACACATAACCCAACGAGACCAATGGGCAATCGGTGGCGACTTAGGGCAAATGAGATAACATTTGTCGAAAACAATATGAAAATACTGACAATGTTTTCTTCTCTGTAGTATTTATTTTTGAAGCATTACAAAAATAACATAATTTCTTAAATAACAATCAACTCAGTACATTACAAAAGGCATTTTAGTTATAATTTTGACGACATTTCTTGTGTTCTTTGTGTCTTGAATAAGAAAGCAGATCCAGATAGGATATGATGTCAATAATTCTAAACAATATGTTATATCATAATAGGCAAATCAGCGACAAGCAATCAGAGTTGTCCCATTAATATTCATAGGAATTCACTCATACATTGTATCCCCTGTTGAAATTACATGCTGAAATATATAAAAGAGATCTACATTAGGGACAAAAGTGAATCCCGATATATATTGCGATACTGTAATATTAATTATGGTAAAGCCATTGTGAGAACGCAGATGAATTATAAATTCAATGAATTTTCACCATAATTCATTGAAATTTTTTTTTACTTATTTAATAATAAATAAATTACGTCATACAATATGTGTTCTTGTTATTCTTTTCCAGCATCTTTTTTACTTAATCAGTCTTACTTTTTTTTCTTGAAATCCAGAATCATCCATAGGAGAGGGGGTATTTTTCTGGATAATTTCTGGATCGACAGCATGCACATAACTCGTAAATGCGGGGAAACCATATTCAATGTCGGTTTGATGTCAGACATGAAATCCCAATGCTTAGTTTTGAAACATAAATGACAGATGAGAAGAGATCAATTGATGTAATCTAAATCTATACAGTCATTGTAATTCCTTGGACCTTGACGAAAATCAAGAAAATGAGAACTCGGGCAAGAAAACTGTGGGCACAAACCATTAAAATTAAAAAAGAAGAAAGAATTTTACTGTCTTATTTATATATTGTAAGATTTAATTATATCTTGATTATTTAATTCAATTAAACTTTTAAATGTTTATTTTTTCAATTTCATTGGGTGATGAAATGTCAGTTGTCGTATCAGGATCATTTAGACATTTTGAAATGTCAGTCGTATCAGGATCATTTAGATATTTTAAAATGTCAGTTGTATCAGGATCATTTAGACATTTTGAAATGTCAGTCGTATCAGGATCATTTAGACATTTTGAAATGTCACTTGTATCAGGATCATTTAGACATTTTGAAATGTCAGTCGTATCAGGATAATTCAGACATTTTGAAATGTCAGTTGTCGTATCAGGATCATTTTGACCCTGACATGGTCGCCATAGTACTTTTTATTCTTTTAGTATTCTTTCTATAAATTGTTTTTTTCATTTTCGTGCATGAACATCGACGGCGGATGCGGCTAGCCAGCAGGGGATGCTTACTCCTCCCGGGCACCTGGTCCCACCTCTACCTTACTAGGGGTCCGTCGATGCTCAATTTGGTGCTCTATTGTGAGTGCTGTTGAGATTATATCGTCAGGATCTTCTTATTTGTCGTATCAGGAATATGTGTACCCCTACCTCTTTGCACCCACCCACCAGACACCCCCTCCCCTTTTACTGTTACCGGAAAAATTAACATTCAAAATGTAGAAGAGAGAGAAAGCCTCTTTTTCGGCGCCGTCTATAGTGTTATCAGCTATATATCATTTTATGGAGTGGACTTGAGAAGGGGGTTAAAACTTACAAATAAGTCCAGTATAACAATAGTATATTACAGGATTTTCCCTTCTAAATAATGTAAATGATTTTCCAAAGTAATATCTGAAGACAAATTTCTTGCTCATTCCCTTACTATAAAAGAAGGTGAAAGGGAGGGGAGGAAGGGGGCTGGAGGAAGGAGAGAGGGAGGGAGGGGGGAAGAAGGGAGGGGGAAGAAAGAAGGGGAGGATGGAAGGGAGAGAAAGGGAGTTGGAGATAAGACGGCGGAGATAGGTACCCCCTGTCCGCTCCTCACCACCATAAAAGGCGATGAAAGGGAGGGGGAGGAAGGAGAGAAGCGGTAGGGAGGGAGGGAAAGAGGGGGATGTAAGGAGGTGGGAGAGAGAAGGAAGGGGGTGGGACGGAGTAGAGAAGTAAGTAGAAATCTACCATCTGTCCGCCCCCCCCCCCCCACAAATACAATCAACCCCTCCCCCTTCTAAAATAAATCTGAAGCTTTCACCCCTCCCCCTTTTTTGATAACCCTGGATCCGCCTATGATTTACCTCCAAGGAGAAGAAAATAGTCAGACTTATTTCTGACAGAAAAAAAATATACTTCATGCTTTAATGCTATTTTGAACATATATTTTATTTGGATAAACTACTGAATCGACCCTATAGGAAATTTTGAGCCGCGCACTCTCTGTAAAGTAAATGTAGCTACTAATCCAAATTCAAAAAGTAAAAGAGGGCGCTACTGAAATAATTTTTGGTGGTTCCGCTGGTAGCATCACTGATGAGAATTTAATATTCGAAACACGTGTCTGGTGCAGAAAAATTGGTTTAATTTTTTTTTTCATGAAGGTATAGAGTTGGAACACTTCCGTATAATTATTGAACAGAGCCCCAGCTTGTGTTTACCTATTTGCATTAAATACTGTAAATGATGACGTAAGTTGTGACGCGTTGTGTACAGTATCAAAGGCAGCAGGCATTTAGAAGTTTGTGTTAATATTTAAATTGCATAGATTTCCTGTACATGTAGATCTTAAAAGCACCAATTTTTGAAGTCCAAAATCTAGTTATCCATTTCGAATCATCTTTGAACTATACATAAATATAAAAAATTAATTGGGCTAATTTGTCCTTTTATATGCAAAGCAGTATCAAATTTAGTTGCTATGGCAACACTCGGCTGAAAGGTTCACATACGATGAATTTAAACACAACCTCTATCAAACTATCTACGCATGATATTTAAACAGAAGTTCATGTATACTCTATCAGAGTCGTTTTAATATAAAAATGACCTTGAAAATAATTCAATGTCAACCACTGATTTTCCACGGTCATTAAACTTTAAGTGACCAAATTTGACAAAAAATCCTGATTTTTCATAAAATGAAGGTGCCAATATTTTAGAAACCTTGAAATATTGAACTTTACAGTTATTTGCCATAAAATGATACATGTATCACTATTTTCTAAGAACTATTGATAACGTTTCTTCACATCTTCGAATATCTAAATTCTTCGTGAGTATTTTGATAAAAAAAGGACGAAATCTATATTTTCTTGTTTTTTGACGAAAACATATTTTCCTATTAAATTGCTCAAGTTCAATAAATTCTAAGATGTTTCTTTCTTATATTCATGTACTTTCATAATAAATATGACCTATCAAAATATTCAAATAAAAAATCATTAAAATCGGTAACAAAAAATTTTAAAAATCAATATATTACGCAAAATTTTAGTCTCAAAGAATAAATGACCTTGAACATCAAGCCAATGACCTTGGACATTTTAATTGTGCTTATGTTAAAGGTTTAAGTCAGATCTATACATGCATACATTTTGACAATCTTATGTAACTATAAAGAGGAATTAAATCAATTTCAAAGATAATATGAAACAAGCAAAATGGTCTAATGTTGTCATGGCAACGGTCTTTGACGACAGAATTTATGTAAAACTCTTAATATACCCACTCCAATTTTTCATTCATTTTATTTGTCAATAAACACATATTTCCTTTGATGAAAATCACCGGTCTCCTATTGGTGCCTTTTGTGATATCTAAGATTGAAAATGGTCAAAAACACACTAAATTGGCCCTTATTTTCACCTCTATTTTCCGCTGCATTTTGACTGTTTTTGGCTTAATGCAATAAGCTTCTTGTTATAAATATCACATAACTTAGTGCACTAAGTAAGAATGGAAGTAAGGAAGAATAGATTATCTGAAGATGAACAAGCTGTTACAGTGGTATCCATGGCAACGAAGTCTCCGGAGCTGGCTTATTTCATGGTCCCAAAAATGCTATAAATAGAATGACCTCGTTACCATGACAACCAGAGGTCACATTGGCCGAAAAGTGTTATTTTCATGGTCACTACTTAATATATACCTATTATACCGAAAATCATCAAAATCCATGACATGCCGTGCCGATCGATTTTGGTCCTTACAGAGAATGGCTGTTAAGATCTACAGGTATAAAAATATCAGCTGCAAATCATCCTCGGGAGCAAAATGAAGTTCGGTAAGTCGGTGATCGTGCTGATATTTTTTTTGTATTTTCATCCCAACTTTATGAGTTCATTCTAGATACTGTGCGTTGTCTAAGGAAGCTGTCGATGAAAGAAATTCCGCTTAACAAAGTTGTTTGCTGACGTTGCATGCCGACGTCAAGTTGTAATTTTCAAAGAGGATATGTGGACTAAACATTATATATGCAGAAAATGATAGTGCAATGTCAATATTAAGTGAAGTAAAGTACAAAACATACGTTGGGACACAGGAGAGGTAACGGAGATTATTCCAAGGAGATTGATAAATCATGGTCATCGATGGGTTTCATTTTGTCGTCAAGTGACATTGTCAAAAAAATAAGCTTGCGCTTCACGCCGATCAAAGTCGCAATGGGGAGAATGAGGTCATTGACAACTATATTTGTTGATGAGAATAAAGTATTTGTCATTGTCATTGTCATTGACCACGGTTTTAGAACCTATAAGTATAGTATAGTATTCAATTGAAAAACACGATTTTTCCTGCGGTCCTCTTTTAGCTGTATTGCGACATATTGTTTCTTAAATTCTCATTTTTTATAAATTTTTTTTATGTAAAATAAGATTTCTTTTTGTATGTTTGTCCATACTATTCATATTTGCTACGTCTTTCGGTACATTTTGGACATAATTTTTTTTCAATATTTGGCCGTATTACATTGTTTAGGACTGAGGATCACTGACGAGGGTTGAGTACCCGGAACGTGCATGTCTGGTCCATGCTGCAAATTTTATCTGTGCTTAAATGATGCTATTGAATTTGAAGACGTTTAACATTCTTATTGAATGTCACATTGTCAATGCCATTTGCTTGATAGAAACACAAACAAGTTATTATGGTTATTGAATCCTTTTGATTGTTTTTTTTCATAATTCATAATGGGTCGCTTGTTTTCAATTCAATTTATTTAAATCGAAGTGATTTAATTATTTATTCGTGTATATGTAAACGTCTTCAAATTGAATAGCATCATTTAAGAACAGATAAATTGGCAACGTGGACCAGACATGCACGTTTCGGGTACTTAACCCTCCTCAGTGATCCTAAATATAATGGTAAATACTGCGATATGCATTGGTATTGCGATACGATACAAATTTTTCAAATATCGCAAAATATAGATTCTATCAAATATCGTTACACCCCTTATCTATGTGCAATTTCTCAAAATCAAGATCTTTAATTTGAACAGTGTTGGACTAGGCTTAGAATCTTGTGCTTAAGATGACAAATATGGATAATGACCATATCCCTGTATACAGCACAAAATCGATAATTCAGAAAATCAGAAACCGAATGCATACAAAATCAGGATAAAACAGGAACCAAGGCAAACAAACAAAAACCTCCACAATATAAAAAGAAGCGAACTCCCGATATGGGAGTGAGACCAGGTGCCCAGGAAGAGTAAGCATCTCCTGCTTGCATGCAACACCCGCCATTTAAATTCGGTAGAACTGTCACATCCGGTTACTTCCGTTTCGAAAGACATAGAGTACAATCTTTGGTTGGATGGTTCGAATATGACAAAATGTCATCAACCATTCTGGAGAGTGGGACATCATAGTGTATGACGAGTTCCCAATATCGACCGAATAACTTCCTTAGTGACAATGTTAGTCGGTCACAAACATATCCCTGACTTAGAAGCTTATCTGAAAGACGCCTAGGTATCAGAACAAAATCCGTGTATTTGGTACTTGCTCTGGAATTGCGTATCAAACTGAGATATGAACAGGCGATGATTGTGTTTTGCTTTTAGAGCAAATTTTTTACCTTTTTATGCCCCCGGAATCACAGATTCATGGGCATATAGTTTTTGGTCTGTCCGTCTGTTTATCTGTCTGTCTGTCTGTCTGTTTGTCAGAAAAAACTTTAACATTGGGCATAACTTTTGAATGGAAGGTGATACAGATTTCATATTTCACAATTTCACATGTGAATTCCTTGTAACAAGACCTTTCCATTGATACCAAACTTTTTGACCTCGCGACCTTGACCTTGACATTTGACCTACTTTTCAGAAACTTTAACATTCGGCATAACTTTTGAATGGTAAGTGATAGGGCTTTCATATTTCACATGTGTATTCCTTGTGACAAGATACCAAATTGTTGACCTTGACCTTGCACATACTAAACAGAAAATGAAGTCTATACTAACAAAGATGCCACCGGGGGCATTCGTGTTTCACAAACACAGGCTTCGTTTGCATTGTTATTATGTTTCGTGATATCAACTATTCAACTGAAGTATATCTTCAATGAATGACAAACAATGATAAGCTATATATAGAATATTAAAAGATTACATCGCTTACCTGAAACTATTTCAATGCAGAGATTATAATTATTAGTGCTAGCAGGCATATCGAGTAATTCAAACACAAATGCAATCATTATCTTACGTAAGTAACAGGCAAGAAGAGGGGGTGATCTAGATTCTTAGAGAGCTTTTACCAGCATGTCACATACAATGCCTATTCAATCATGGTTTCTTGGTCTAGACTTGTACAATATTCTACACTCTTGGTTACAAGATATGTTAAATTACAGTAAACACAGTTGCTATAAACAACGGAAATATTGTTAGATAAATAAATAGCGTAAGTGTCAGTTAAACAAATAACTGAACATCAGGAGATTCATGATACAATGTAGTACATTTTAGCTTTGCTAAGAATAAGATATGGATTAGGTGTTCAAAAAAGTATAATATGTGCATAGAAGGTGGAATGACAATAACAGAGAAATCGTACATTTTGTAAAATTTATGATAACATCAGACAAATTAACTGTTTCAATTTTGGACAGATCAACAATAAACATAACATACCAATGTCTAACCACTAAAACAAATAAAAATGTACGTCCATTAGAAAGTATAAAAAGGTAAAGAAAAGACGACATTGAAAACAAAGTTGAAATATATTGGGCAACGCATAAAGACAATAAGCAAATGAACATAAAAAACCAGCATAGGGAGAACATCGTATATATCAATAATATGTGACGATACATAGTCATAACTTTCCCACTTATAATGGTACAATTGGAAGGAATTGAATTAAGGGAGTACGAAAAATATCAAAAAAGGGAAAGGTTCTTTGGGCCGCTAAGCACTCCTCCCCATCCTCGAGTAGGCCCAAGGTGAAGACCTGCCCTCCCCCATCCCGCAACGGAAAATCGATTTTATTGAAGCTACATATATGACGAGTCCTCGAAAATTATTATTTGAGGGGGGTGTACACATCACAATAATACGGAAGTGTTCCAACTCTATACCTTCCGAAGGAAATTTAAAACCAATTGATCATGCACCAGAGACGTTTTTCGGATATTAAATCCTCATCAGTGATGCTTCAATCCAAATTGATTTTTAGACACAGCCAAAATTCATTTTAGTAGCGCCATCTGGTAATATTTTTTGAAATTAAATTTGTGCAATTTGCAGAAAGTACGCGGCTCCAAATTTCCTGTAGGGTCCATTCAGTAGCATGTTCCCTTTGCTGTAAGATTACGTTGACTTTCTCAGTAACAACTAGTATAATTATAAAAAAGACCCATCAAAAATATGTAAAATGATGTTTAAGTGTGGAAAAGCTCATAACACTTCAGTATACCGTCTATTTAGCATGAACACGTCATGCCTAGCTTAGGAGTTGTGCGCACGTAATCCAGGATAAGAACATCTTCTGCTATTTCCGTGGCAGATGGCCGTCCTAAGTCGGCACCGGTTGCAGTTTGGTCTCGTTGGTTTATGTGTAGTCCTTTGTGTTTGATGTTTCTGTGTTGTGCGTTGAAATTCCTTGTCCTATTTGCGTCTCTTTCTGTGCTTGTCTGCTCTGTGTTTTTGCATTGGGGTTTTTCGGATTTTGCTGTTGGTGCTGCAAGCTGGTGTTGTTTGAGATCCCCTCCTTTGTTTAATCACGAAATTGATATGTGAATCAAAATGGTTGCGAGCGGTAGCGAAAGTTTTCTGAAACTTAAAACTGCGTGATAGTGAGTCTACACATAGACGTTTGAGCCCCAAAAATACCTTGCTTTGACGATTTTAGGGGGTAGGGCCTCTTTCAAGTAATAAATCCCTTTTATCCATAATTAACGTTCTTGAAAATACAATAAAGCACAGTGACCATACTGCCCATGGGGCTCACTTTGGAATCAGGCAAACATAATTCTGACTAAATTGCTTTAAAAAATCTTGAATAAAAGCAAATGTCATAAAATAATAGTAGATTTCCTGACTTTACTATACCAAGTAAAATATAGAATCTAACAATCCCAAGCTGAAGGAGATAGAAGACCAAAGTCTGATAAAAAGTTTAATGAACGTACCTCTTCTTCATTTCCATAATTCATCCCCTACCGTCTTCACAGCTTGAAAAGGTCTTGTTATTACATTTCCTACGACATTTCCGGGCAGACTACCAAGCCCGCTAGCCGCCGAGTCTTTCTCGTTTGCTTCTTTGACGGAATCCGCTATCGCCATAAATGGGGCCGCGACTAACCCTCCAGCAGCTGCTACTGGAACCCAGATTGGGGAAGTAATGACCGTAAAGAGTTTTCGAACACCACTACTGCCTTGGTCATTGTTGGACATTGTGAAGAAAAATGCTTGTTACTTAGTCCGATATTAAAGGAATAGCTTGATCTTTGTCATTATGTCATAAATTACTGATAAGCATGTGGCACTCGATTGGTTATAAAATAATAGTCGCATTGCTTGCCAAGTAATCTAAAGCAGATTACATAATATAAAATTCCGTAAGTGTTTCATTTTTATTTTTTATTTCGATTCAGTGCATGCAAGTGAAAAGATTCAAGATTTTTTAAAGTACGTGACATTGACCTATATTTTATGCTGAGTCTCATCATGTTTTACCATCCATGTATGTTTGAAAGATTTCTGATGTATATCAATGTTAAACGTCTTTAAATTCAATAGCATCATTTTAGACCAGATAAATTTATAGCATGGAAATAAGTTATAGTTTCCAGTAGCTATTGTGTCATTAATAAATGTCAGTGAGCGGCTGCATCTTTTCTGTAGGGTCAAATCACTTGTATAGATAGATGAAAGACTAGTATGTGGCTTCCAAAATCCATTACAGATACACGAAAGATCCCGCAGCCATGACAAAATAATACATGTATCTAAAGCACTGGAAGTACAAATCACTTTATCCCGCCTCTGGCAAATTTCTTGCAATCTCATTGGTCGAGAAGAACCAAATATTATGTTGTATTATTCTACTAACAGGATATTATTTTAATATCCTGCTTCTACTAAGACGCTTTATGCTTTTGATGTCACCAAAATGCTTTAAAATATGTTGACGTAACATACACAAACCAAAAGCCATCAGCGGGATAAATTCGTTATACAGTGTTTTACAGGGGAGATACAAAAATATATTGGGTCGATGAAAAAAGTTGTATTGGGCTCGGCTTCGCCTCGCCCAATACAACTTTTTTCATCGACCCAATATATTTCTGTATCCCCCCTGTAAAACACTGTATAACTAATAATATACCCCCACCATTATATGGCAGGGGTATAATAAGTCCATGACTTTCTGGTTGAATCAATCTTATGAATCAATTGCCGTGGTACCCGGCGATATTACCTTTTGGTGAGTCAATAAAATATTTCACATACTTTTAAAGTTCTTTGTGTATTTTGTTTTGTTTTTGTACAAGAGAAAGGATGGGATCTCCAACAAGACTCGGATGCAGCAGGTATAGCAAAACAAACACCCATATGTTAGAACATATAGTAGACAAACACATAAAGAGACACAAAAGGGACAAGGAACACCAAACATCAAAACACCAAACAGAAAAGACAAACCATCGAGATCAATGGACAATCAGTGCCGACATTTTACAGTCATCTACCACAAAGTGAATTCCGAATATTATTTCTATTGCGTTACCTTTTGCTTTATTTTCTTGAAGTAAATTTACCGTACGTAATCTGTTACGTTTTGAACATTCGAAATCAAACCAAATGTTTAATTATATATCATTATAATACTAATTAGGATGTTAAACGTCTTTAAATTCAATAGCATCATTTAAAACCTGATCAATTTACAGCATGGACATGCACGTGTCGGGTACTAAACCCTCGTCAATGATCCTCAGTCTAAACAATGTAATGTGGCCAAAAAGTATGAAAATTATTATGATTGTCAAAAAATGTACCAAAAGACGTAGCAGAATGGGTGGGATATGATGCTACAGGACCCACGTTTTAGAAATTTCAAGAAATTTTGTAACAGAAAATTTCAAATGCGTTGAAGAGACAGACGATCAATCGAAGTTGATCGAACTTGGCTACATTTGCCCTCGGGGACTCTTGGTCCACCAGCAGTGACACTCACCAAGTAGTTCAAATGTGAAACGTCTTTAAAGGATAACAGACTTTCTATCGGTTAAAATTTACAATAATTTTTCAAGTAATCTAATCTAGATTCACGTATCATACCTGACTAATCTCAAAATGATATACATGCATGTAAATATAATGTTACTGATTATGATTTGATAGACGTATATTTAAATTTTATTCTATTATGAGAAATCAGTCTTTTCATTACATACTTTCTGGTTTGTTTTACGTAAATAAATAGATATATGTACATGCCTCTTATGGGCGTATTGTATTGTATATAATCTATGTAGGGAAAGGGCATCTTACGAAGTTGGTATAACTTAAGCCTAATCTCATTCAGTCTTCTGTATGAATAAAATATGTTTAAATTTGTATGAAACCATGGAAAGACATTAATCATAACTGAAGTACCTAATTGGTAATTGTGGATTTTACAACCTTACATACTATGTGGTCGACTCAGTGGAATCTGTGAACTTGTTTCTCGTGATTGTATTTCATTATAGCAGTCCGTCCTCTATTGATTGAATGCTATATTTTCAATTAACCGCAAGTGATAGAAGCAATATCAGGTTTTAAAGTTCTTGTACTAATAAACAAATTACTGTTTTGTTGAAATAGAAACGAAAAGAAGCGATATAATTCATAAAACTTTATTCGTTTGCTCTCTCTCTCTCTCTCTCTCTCTCTCTCTCTCTCTCTCTCTCTCTCTCTCTCTCATTTTCTCTCAATTTCAAAATACATGTAATTCAATAAATTCAAAGGAGAACAATGGGTGCTAACTTCATGTATAACAAATCCATATGACACGCATAGAATGGAGACTTTGCTGCATTGCCCTAAAGGATTATATGTAGCACCCATCTGAAAATAAGACAATCTTTTTTATGGTTTTTGTATGCTATATCAATTCATTAACTTTAACGAAATACAGCAATTGGATATCAAAATGACTTTAATCAATCATTTCTGAAATACATGTATTAATGAAATAGTATGTATCCAAGTACATGTTTTTGAGAAGTTTAGTAATTGATACGGATTTACCCTACATAAGGAGCTGTTAAGATAAGGGCTTGATTTAGCCCTGAAATCACTCGATAATTTCTCGTGCACTGTCCTTCTATTTCAAGTAAAATGTGGTCGGGATTAAAATATAAAGTATTAGAAGATTCTTAGTAGGTATTTTATCTAAGTAGATTTGGTGAAAGATGTTATAATTTCGGGTTGAAGAGGTATGGGTACTGATGAGAGAAAACGTCAAATATCGAGCGAAAATTCTCAAAAAATGCATTAGTTTACACAAATTTGATGTTTATTATACTTCTCTACCTTTAAATGTCAAACTGGGATAAGAGAAATTAACCTTGGTGTTATTATATCAATATAATCGGCAAAAATCGTAATCCGGAAACTGAAAAACGGTTATATTTCGTATTTATCAGCCACATTTGTAGCTTTCAGGCGCGAAATACATTCAGTGTAGAAATAGACAACTTTCTCGTTCATTTCCTACCTAACGGTTATTCATTTGATCGGAACACATTCTGAATAGGCTGTTACATGATATTAAAAGAAAAAATGGAAATTTTGATTTATTTAACCGCCCTAAATACTGATTCTAAAAAAGTCATCCATCCCCCCTTTTTTCGTTTTTCGCCTGTGGGACATTGTTCCCCCTTCGGTTCAGAACCCCACTTGGCCAGAAAATTTCTTTTATCGATATACACCTTTGGTAAAAGTGGCATTCAGAACCGAGGGGGGAACAATGTTGTAGAAAATTTTTTCCGTTTTCCATTGATTTCTATAGGAAAACCGCTTACTTTGACCCAAAAATCGGTCTTATTTTGAATAATTTATCATGCCTGACAGAAGATTCATATCTAGACCAAATAACTTCTTATTTTTACCGAAAATTTTTCTCAATTTTTTCGACTTTTCAGGGCAGATTTTACGCCTTATCTTAACAGCTCCTTTACTTTTTTCGTTCAATGGAAAGGAGCTGTTTAGATAAGGGCCGGATTTAGCCCTGAAATCACTCGATTATTTCTCGTGCGCTGTCTATCCAATTTATATAAAAATTGGTCAAGATAAAAATATAAAGTATTATAAGATTCCTAGTAGGTATTTTATTTAAATAAATATGGTGAAAGATGTTATAATTACGGGTTGAAGAGTTAGGGGTACAGATGACGGAAAACGTTAAATATTGATCGAAAATGCACAAAAAAATGCCTTATTTAAACATTTTTTATGTTTATTATGCTTCTGTTACCTTTTCATGTCAAAATTGGATAAGCAAGATTAACTTTGAGGTTATTATATCAATATAATCGGCAAACTCTGCAATCCGGAAACTGAAAAACGGTTTTATTTCGTTCTTCTCAGCCATTTATGTATCTTTCTGGCGCGAAATACACACGGTGTAGAAAAAGACAACTTTCTCTTTTATTTCCTTCCAAACGGTTAAAAATTTGATCGGAATACACTCTGAATAGATTGTTCTGTGATATAAAAAGAAAAAGGCGACATCATAACGTACTTAAACGCTCTAGAGGCAAATTTAAAAATAGCCATCCATCCCCCCTTTTTTCGTTTTTCGCCTGTGGGACATTGTTCCCCCCCCCCCCTCGCTTCAGAACCCCACTTGGCCAGAAAATGTGTTTTATTGATATACACCTTTGGTGAAAGTGGCATTGTAAAGCGAGGGGGGAACGATGTTGTATAAAACTTTTCCGTTTTCCATTGATTTCTGTGTAAAAAACGCTTATTTTGACCCAAATATCGGTCTTATTTTTCATAATTTATCCCATCTGAAAGCAGATTCATATGCGGACCAAGTTACTTGAAATTTCTACCGAAAAAGATTCTCAATTTTTGCATTTTGAAATTTCGACTTTTCAGGGCAGATTCTACGCCTTATCTTAACAGCTTCTTATTACGAATGAAAAAAAAACTAAAAACTTCCAAATTATACCATTAAATTATTAGAGCTTTGAAGAACTAATAATGTGGATTGAAGACCTGAAACATTCATGTTCGGTGAACGGTAGCATTTTTCTATAAAGTTTGCTGTCAAACATTATAAGCCATTACCTTGACATTTCATATAGCAGCAAAATCCAATACCTCCACAACAAAGGAGTAATCCAAGGCCGCAAAGTACTGCCGCTACTATTACAACTGTGACACCCTGACTGAAGAAAAGCAACACATCACATGAATAACGCATGACCACAAAGGATTGTCTCTGATATTAGCAATGTAGCGCCCTGGCTATAGGCACTAGGACCTACCGGGCATGCGCATGCGCTAAGTTTTATACTCGTGTGTGTCGAAAAAGCTCTTACTCCTCCCGGGCATCTGGTCCCACCTCTAGCTTGCTAGGGGTCCGTCGATGCTAAATTGTGTGCTCTGTTGTGCTGTTGAGATTATCGTCAGGATCTTCTTTAACTCATTTGTGTCACACATATGCCCTTTGCCGTGTGGAGCTCGTAAAAAAGTTCCCCGCGAGGGGTTTGACAGTAAGTGTTTTGAATATTTTTCCTGACATTGTCGCCATAGCACTTTCTAAATAGAGATAACCTTAGACAGTGCATGTATTTTATATATTGTTTCATTTCCGTGCGTGAACATCGACGGCGGGTGCGGCTAGCCAAAAGGGGATGCTTACTGCTCCCGGGCACCTGGTCCCACCTCTAGCTTGCTAGGAGTCCGTCGATGCTAAATTGTGTGTTCTTTTGTGAGTGCTGTTGAGATTATCGTCAGGATCTTCTTTAACTCATTCACCGCGTGGGATCGAAATGTATGATGCTGTGATTCCTTACGGAGGATTTTAGTTGTTTTCTCATCATGTAAGTGATACTGCACAAAACTGATGAGATGTTGCAGTAGGGCAATGCCTAATAAGTAAGTCTATATCGTTTAAAAATCTGAAAAGTCTATAGTTTTTGCAAACACTTCAAGAGTTCTGCTAGATCAAGAACGTATCTGTCGTCAACAAACTATTGAAGTGTTTGCAAAAACTATGAACTTTTCATATACCTACACGATATGGATTGGTTTATAAGGCATTGTCCTAGCAGATTTCTTAACTACCTCCAAGAACATTATGTCATCACACCAGCGGACAAAGCCTCAAATAATTACACATTTACTTGCAAAAAGTACTATTTCGACAGTCTAGTTAAAGAGTTGGGTTTTAATTCGACACCTAGAAATCCTACTTACACCCCAACAAACCTTTCTGCCTCTGAAATAATAGATAACCACAAATCAGCTCTTGCTTCCGTTGGCTTCGACACTAACAATTTAGATTTAGATTTACCATACTTATACCGCATGCCTAAAATGCATAAGAATCCGTACATACAACGTTTCATCGCTGGTTCCTCAAAATGTTCTACCAAATCTGTATCGATCTTACTCACCAAAGTTTTATCTGAAATCAAATCTGGGCTTCAGAAATGTTGTTCGACAGCATATTCTCGCAGTGGTATCAACCAGATGTGGATTTTAAAGAATTCGAAGGAACTTTTAGAGCATCTGAAATCTACTTATTTTAGTAGAGTCCATTCGATCAAAGCCTTTGATTTTTCGACACTTTACACTACAATTCCACATCCTAAATTGCCTTTAAAATCTGCCTTGAATTGAAAGAAAGACTCGCAAAAATTATAGGTAATGCGTTAACAAGTAAGAACGGTAATCGCAAATACAAATTTATTGTTGTTAACTATGACAAAACCTACTTTGTAAAAGAAAAGTCCGATTCTGACAATAAGTACACTGAAACAGATATTATTCAGATGTTAAATTTTCTGATCGACAACATTTTTGTGGTGTTTGGAGGAAAGGTCTTCCAGCAAATTGTCGGAATTCCAATGGGGACCAATTGTGCCCCACTCCTTGCCGACAATTTCCTTTACTCGTACGAAGCTGAATTCATTCAATCTTTGGTCTCTGAAGGGAAAAGATACCTAGCTTCTGACTTCAACTTCACTTACAGATACATAGACGATGTGTTGTCCATCAATGATCCAAAATTCGCGGATTACCTGAGCAGTATCTATCCTTCGGAGCTTGAAGTTAAAGAAACTACAGAGACAAATAATTCAGCATCCTTTTTGGACATAATGTTGTCCTACGACACTGATGGTCACTTGAACACCTCACTCTATGACAAACGTGACGACTTCAATTTCAGCATTACAAACTTTCCTTTTCTGAGTAGCAACATCCCTTCCTCACCTGCTTATGGCGTGTTCATATCTCAGTTGATACGTTATGCCAGAGCAAGTACCAAATATACGGATTTTGTTCTGAGAGCTAGGCGTCTTTCAGATAAGCTTCTCAGTCAGGGATATGTTTGTGACCGACTAACATGGTCACTGAGGAAGTTCTACGGTCGATATGGGGAACTCGTCATACACTATGATGTCCCACTCTCCAGAATGGTGGATGATATTCTGTCATAGACCATTTGAACCATCCAACCAAAGATTATATTCTATGTCTTCCGAAATGGAAGTAACCGGATGTGACAGTTCTACCGAAGTGAAGCGGCGGGTGTTGCATGCAAGCAGGAGATGCTTACTCTTCCTTGGCACCTGGTCTCACTCCTATATCGGGGGTTCGCTTCTTTTCATGCAGTGCAGGTTTTTGTTTGTTTGCTTTGGTTCCTGTTTTATCTTGATTTTGTATGCCTTCGGTTTCTGATTTTCTGAATTATCGATGTCGTGCTGTATACAGGGATATGGTCATTATCCATATTTGTTCTTTTATACTATTAATGGTAGGCCTTTCATATTTCATACACACTTTCGTCATAAAGAGTACTGCATTTTGGTACCGTGACTTTTGACCCTGTGACCTTGACCTTCACCCTATACAATATTTTATGTTAAGAAGTTTTGAAAGCAGATTTCTTTTATACTATTAATGGTAGGCCTTTCATATTTAATACACACTTTCGTCATAAAGAGTACTGCATTTTGGTACCGTGACTTTTGACCCTGTGACCTTTACCTTCACCCTATACAACATTTTATGTTAAGAAGTTTTGAATGCAGATTTCTTTGATACTATTAATGGTAGGCCTTTCATATCTAATACACACATTCACCATAATGAGTACTACATTTTGATACCTTGACTTTTGACCTTGTGACCTTGACCTTCACCCTATACAATATTTTATCTTAAGAAGTTTTGAATGCAGATTTCTTTGATACTATTAATGGTAGGAAATTCATATTTCATACACTCATTCCCCATTAAGTGTACTACATTTTGGTACCATGACTTTTGACCTTGTGACCTTCATCTTCACCCTATACGACATTTTATGTTGAGAAGTTTTGAAGCATCATAAATGGTACCATTTATAAAAAACGTCCCGCGGGGGGGTATAATTCGTCCACTGTAGGGCAGTTCTAGTTACCACTGTTACTCCCTGACTGAAAATATACAACACATGAGTAACTCAAGGCAACAAAGTACGGTCACTACTAATATCACTGTACCTCCCTGACTGAAAATATACAACACATGAGTTCTCAAGGCCACAATGTACGATCACTATTAATACCACTGTTACTTCCTGACTGATGAGTAACTCAAGGCCACAATGTACGATCACTATTATTACCACTGTTACTCCCTGACTGATGAGTAACTCAAGGCCACAATGGACGATCACTATTATTACCACTGTTACTCCCTGACTAAAAATATACAACACATGAGTAACTCAAGGCCACAATGTACGATCACTTTTATTACCACTGTTACTCCCTGACTGAAAATATACAACGCACGAGTAACTTAAGGCCACAATGTATGATCACTTTTATTACCACTGTAACTCCCTGACTGAAAAAAATCTCCGCTAATATTACCATGATAGTAACTCCTTGACTTATGAAATCCCAGAATTTACATAAAAGGTACAAGAAAAAATCTAGGTTTCTTGCCGAAGAAGCAAGCTAGTCGCTCGACTTTTGCTTCATAACAAAGTAGGAGGTCTTCAATAAGACTCGGCTGCAGCACCTACAGCAAGATAACGAAACACTCCTACATGTATGTGTAACAGAGTAGACAGGACCAAAAGGAGACATGAAATGGACAAGGAAGTTATCATTATGGTGAGTTTCAATGTTCTCTGGGTCTTTGTTTTGTAAAAGCAGATTCCACAATAAATTATTATGTTGGGCAGGCTTTAGGATCAATGGAATAACATTTTTATTATAGTGTACATCTAATTTTTCATCGAATTTAATCAGGATGGTGCAACTTACAATCCCTTTTTTTGAAGGGGGTGGGGTTTAATATTCTTGATCTAGGTTTTTAAAATACGGAGCCAATGAGTAAACCCTCGAGCCTCCTCCCCTTCTTATTAAATAATATACGAAGACAGAAATTAAAATAAACTTTAATATACTTGCATTAGAGACGTGATAATTGTGTGTCATGTAACAGTGAGGAGGTTGTTTTACACCACAGTTGTACGTTCTTCGAGACGTCTTGGAAATCGGAACAGTGGCCGGGAGGGTTGTGCGCAAGTAATTCATGATAACTACACCGTCTGCTACTGACGTGGCAGATGGCCGTCCTACGTCAGCACCGATTGTCTATTGGTCTCGTTAGTTTATGTGTAGACATTTATGTTTGGTGTTTCTATGTAATTTGGCGTTCATTGTACCATTTCCGTCTCATTCTGTGCGTGCGTGTCTGCTTTGTGTTTTTGCAGTGGATGTTTTGGGGTTTCGCTGTTGGTGCTGCAACCGAGAGTTGTTGGAGATCCCCTCCTTTCTTTAGAACGGCGCTTTTTGACAGAGCTACCTACAATGCATTCCGCACTTTTTTTGTTCAAGAATTTGTAAGCCTTTCGATTGTGGTTTTCGGAATCTGATTTCGGCTTAACGAGGTTGTGTCTAATTAGAAAATGATGAACTTCTACCCAAAGTATTTTGACTAAATTCGGATCATATAACTGCAGTATTATAAAATTCGTTTTATGGGAAAGAAAATGGAAGTTGACCGTTCAGTATTATGTAGGGGTCATCTCAAAGATAATGGCATCTTACAATGATCGAGACCTTATGGGTTTTTACTGCAAAATAATGATTTTTCTCAAATTTTTCATATTTCTGCGCAAGAGATTTTAATTAAATTCATCGTATTTATTTGTTGTACTTCAAATATCATTTTAAGAAAAAGAAATTGAAATTTCACCGTCATCACATTTTTCTAATTGTACACGGCCTCGTTAAAATTGCGTTTGACTTTTCTTACCTGTCATTTTGAGAAGCAGCTTTATTACTTGAAGAGACGTCATTCTGTGAAATAGCTTCAAAACACATATAGAAACGAAAATGACTAAATAAAATTGATGAAAAATAAATAAGTTACGTAAAGTAAGACTGAGATCTGGTATTACATGTATTCTAACATTGGCCAAATTTAGAGGTAAATTAAGGTTTTTGTGCGATATTTCATTCTCTGTTTTGGGATAAAAATTAATGCCATTCAGCTACCTTTTTAAATATTATTTACTTCAAATAATTTCTCGACGCCCCTTTTGGAAATCAATGAGCACTCAGCATGCTCAGTGAGCAGAATTTTTAAAAATTACATCATCGATGGACATTATTTTTGAAACACAGTCATATCGTCCTGTGAAGTTTGATGACATTCTGAACCGTTGTTAAAAATTCAGAGGAGATGTCGAAATTTTATAGCGTGGGCAAATCGGCTTCAGATGAGAGATATATTTCAAGTGGTAGTCTAGGGTGTTTGGAATGCTTGCTTCCTGTTTCAGCAGAACTAGGATTATCAAAATAAGATCGTACGAACTTGCAAACTATTTTAGCCTGAATCTCCAGAGAAAGTAAAATAGCCAATATTATATGCAGCTGTTTCTTTGTCATACATGTACTTATTTTCTCCTTGATATATTCATATTCAAATATTTTTAAAGTACAAGTCCACGTAAGAATCAGGCAGTTGAAAAACCTTAAAATTTTTGCAGAACTTTTTTCTCTTGAAATGTGTCCATATCAGCCTCCATGTGGATGTTCTGAAGGAATTTTCCTCATACTTGGTAGTGAAGAAACTTATAGGGGTAGCTTTGGTTGAATTATACAGAGAAATTTTCCCGTCTTTTAGTTCCTTCGTAATCCTTTATCAATTATGAGGCGAATATCTCCCTTCACGATCGCTACCTTGAGAAATGATTATCATACATTTGATTTGTAACACATATATGTCTCAAAACAGTAATAAAAATTGTTGCAAAAAAATTGATGTATCACCCCTGTCTGATTCTTACGTGGACATATACTTAACTCTTTAAAAAATTGTTTCTACGTCGATCGCAAGATTTTTAAAACTGAAGTCTTGTTTGCCTATGCATAATAATCATCCTTAAGTTACGCTCGTATATGTATCATAAAACCTTGTATAAAATGAAAATTCATTTGAGATCCTATATTTATTCAGTTTATACACAATTAATGTACTTACCGTATCCAACGAGGAAGATATAAATAAGAAGTAATGTTAATTTCATGGCACTGTCATACTGTATATATCATGGCAAGTTTATAATCTGAAAAACAAGAGGACCAATGAGGACAAACTGTTCTATGGCATTCACATTGAAAACAAAATCTTGAGACTACAGACAGAGTATCGTTAACCACAGGAATTTATCACGCTTCCCGGTTGCTCTATTTACCAATATGGGTAATAGAAAATTTAGCAACCGGGAAGCGTGATGAATCCCTGTGTCGTTAACGTATAACAAGTACGCTGCATTATTCTTATAGTATTTTATCCTGACGTATTTCTTTCAAGGTCTTATATGACATTAAAACATTTTATTAAAGACATACAAGTTTGCATTTCTTAGGTAAACTTTGGTAGCAGAAACATTTATTTAATTAAATAGTCAAAATTATGATGTCACTAATCTAGATCTATAAACATAAGGAAAAATAAATTAGTTGTTAGTACGATAAAAATTTTATAAAGCCGATGATTTTAATAGTCATGATAATAATGAAAGATAATAATGAAAGATATTCCAGACATAGGGAGAACACGCCAAATTCAAAAAATTGACAGATAGTTTATAATCTATGTTGAATATTTTGAAAGATGCAAAGTACATACTCCAATAAATTCTGCTGATAGAGGGAATGTAATTTTTAACTAAAATAAAATGACATTCATGAATTGAGAGTATCTGAAATTAAAACTGTAGAAAAGTTACAATACTTTAGGGGGGATTGATTTATAAATGAGGCTATAAGGGTCGGGAGATTCCCATGTTCCCGCACCTCTTTTGGCAAAACATGAGTTTCCTTTTTTCCACTTTTATTTTGATTACCCTCATTAATCTTAGGTAAATATCTTTTCTATCTTTATCATGTTTAATTTTCTATAAAATAAATCGTAATTTCCATATTAAACGATTTCTTACCTTTGTAATAACTTATGTGTCACCTCACACCATTAATATTCTACCATGACCTCGCTCGGACAGGCACATACAAATAGACATCTATGGTACACCTACAGTTGTCTGCCCTGATCAATTTGGGGTCACATTAATCCCTCGTGGCTTTTGAAATCTGTTTACTTTAGTTGATCAATACTGTTAATCGATTACTTAGAACTTTAAAATCTGTCGCTTACAATCGTAAAACAATTCTTATCAGTACCTTGATTTTTAAAAGCATTCGTGTATCTACAGGGGCAGGATCCCAGTCGTTGTGAACCTCAGACATTTTTCAAAAATGTCCCCCTTATATTCATTCAAGGGCGAATCTAGAGGGTGGAGAAGGGGCCATTAAATTTTGTTTGTCAAAAAGCTTTAAATTTAAATGAAAAATATTGAACATCAGTTTTGAATGAGAAGTTTTTCATATCGGATTCCGTAGTCGTTATTTATGATATTTCTTTTGATAAGTACTCTTTACTGACCTGGACCTTTGAGTTTGGCCAATATTTGAAAAGACTAACATTGGCTTGCCTTTGATTGTGTTGTGATATGGCATTCATTAGTACGCGCGTTTCCTTCTTCGGATACATAAAATGTTGACACTGACGTTTGACTTTCCTTTAGCAAATTTAAACATCGCATGGTTATAAGAATTCCTTTCATAGACCTATAAAGAGTTTATAAATGTAATGTGACTAGCAACCAAAGGGGTAGGCTGGAGAGCAAATATTTTGGATTTTTTTTTTGGGGGGGGAGGGGGGTAGAATTTTACATGTTTAAAGACTGGGGCAATCTTGATATATGATTGGGACTGGTGCGGTAAACTTAAAGCACTTAAGTTAAAGGTAGCTCTAAAGAATTTTCGGTTAACTGTTTTTAAATTAGGTGTATATAAATCGTGCTTACCATTCGGAAGTAAAACATGTCAAAGACAAAATGGCATTCATGGTATTTAAATAAAAGAAAATGTGCGGATCTAGATAATTTACAAGGGGTCCAGTCCAACAGGATTGGAGTTGGTTCTCAGCTTGATTATGAGATACTCATGTGCCAAAATAAGACGATGGAATTGGAATTCTGGGATCCCAGTCCATAACCATGCACCCCGTTTACATTGTATACTGAAGTCATCTAAGCAAAGTCCAACTAAGATATTGTCATGGCGCACCTTCCGATGTTTGTCCGTCCATCGTAAAAATTTCACATTTCGACCTCTACTTCATATAACCGCAGCACAGAATTTCATGAAATTTCACATGAAGCAATTACTCTAGGTCCTCTACTAAGATAACGATTTTTTTTCTCGATCTGATCGGTCGACGAAGATGACCACCATAGCTGTCATATTTTCGACTTTTCGGTGTTCTTTTCCGAAAAAAAAAATTGCTCAGAATATTGCTGAAAAAAAAAACTAGAACTACCCTTAAAGTGACGAATTATACCTCCCTCTTAACAGATTCATTTGTGACATAACATAGAAAGCTCTGGTAATGAGGAATATATATGTGAAATATCATAGCCCTATCTCTTATAGTTGAAAAGTGGGTCAAAGGTCAAGGTCACTAGGTCGAAAGTCATGGTATCAAATGAAAGCTTTGGTCATAAGGAATCTATATGTGAAATATCAAAGCCCTATCCCTTGTAGTTTATCAATAGGTCAAAGGTCAAGATCAATGCCACCAGGTCAAAAATCATGATATCAAATCAAAGCTCTCGTCATGAGGAATCTATATTCGAGATATCAAGCCCCTATCCCTTATAGTTTAAAAGTAGGTTAAAGGTCAAGGTCACTTTGTCAAAAGTCATGGTATTAAGTCATGAGGAATCTATATGTGAAATAGCAAAGCCCTATCCCTTATACTTAAATAGTAGGTCAAAGGTCACGATCAAGGCCACTAGGTCAAAAGTCATGATATGAAATGAAAGCTCTCATCATGAGGTATTTATATGTGAAATATCAAAACCCAATCCCTTATAATTCAAAAGTAGGTCAAAAGTCAAGGTCATGATCACTAGGTCATGGTATTAAATGAAAGCTTTCATCATGAGGAATATATATGTGAAATATCAAAGCCCTACCCCTTATAGTTTAAAAGTATGTCAAAGGTCGAGGTCACAAGGTCAAATGTCTTGAGTAAAACTTGTGTGTATGAAATATTAATTTAAAAGCGTTATCACTTATACCTGAGGATATATATCTTAACCAAAATTTAACCATAAGGTCAAAGTTCAAAGTCAAGGTCGCTAGGTCAAATGTCTTGGAATCAAAATATAGCACCAGTTGTGGTTAATGTAAGGATAAAATATGAAAGCCCTATCACCTATACTTAGAGAAATATTCGCTTTAAGAACTTCTTAACCAAAATATTACAAGGTCAAAGTTCAAAGTCAAGGTCAGTAGGTCAAATGTCTTGGTATCAAAACGAAGTACTTGCTTCGGTGAATGTATGTACAAAATATTGAAGCCCTATCACTTATATGAGAAAAACCTGTGTTTGTGAAACACGAATGCCCCCGTTGGCATCTTTGACAGTAAAACAGTTGAAAAGTAGTTTAATATTTTGAGGTCAATGCTAAAGCTTAGATATTCAAAATAAGGTCAAACTCAAATGTCAAGGTCAAGAGGCAAATAATTTTGGTATCCATTGAAAGGTTTTGTCACAAGGAATACACATGTGAAATATGAAAGCCCTATCACTAACCATTCAAAGTTATGGCTAAGGTTAAATTTTTCAAAAGTAGGTCAAATTCATAGGTCGAGGTCACAAGTTCAAAAATTTTGGTATCTGTTGAAAGGTCTTGTCACAAGGAATACACATATGAAATATCAAAGCCCTATCACTTACCATTCAAAAGTTATGACCAAGGTTATTTTTTTCAAAAGTAGGTCAAACTCCAAGGTCAAGGTCACAAGGTAAAAATTTTAGTATCAGTGGAAAGGTCTTGTCAGTAGGAATACACATGTGAAATATGAAAGCCCTATCACTAACCATTCAAAAGTTATGGCTAAGATTAAAGTTGTTTAAAAGTAGGTCAAATTCATAGGTCAAGGTCACAAGTTCAAAAATGTTGGTAAATACACATATGAAAAACATGTATGAAAGCCCTATCACTTACCATTTAAATGTTATGGCCAAGGTTTTTTTTTCAAAAGTAGGTCAAACTCCAAGGTCAATGTCACAAGGTCAAAAATTTTGGTTTCAATAAAAAGGTCTTGTCACAAGGAATACACGTGTGAAATATGAAAGCCCTATCACTCACCAATCAAAAGTTAAGGCCAAGGTTAAAGTTTTTCAAAAGTAGGTCAAAATCCTAGGTCAAGGTTACAAAGGTCAAAAATTTTTAGTATCAGTGGAAAGGTCTTGTCACAAGGAATACACATATAAAATATGAAAGCCCTATCACTTACCATTTAAAAGTTATGGCCAAAGTTTTTTTTCAAAAGTACGTCAAACTCCAAGGTCAAGGTCACAAGGTCAAAAATTTGGTATAAAAGGAAAGGTCTTGCCACAAAGAAAACACATGTGAAATATGAAAGCTCTTTCACTTACAATTCAAAAGTTACAATGTATGACCAAGGTTAAAGTTTTGTGGACAAAAAAAGAGACAGACCAAAAACTATATGCCCCCGAATCTCCGATTACCGGGCATAAAAATATATGCTTTAAGAACTCCTAAGTAACCAAAATATGACCATAAAGTCAAAGTTCAAGGTCAAGATCACTAGG
Source organism: Pinctada fucata (assembly GCA_028142955.1). Classification (NCBI taxonomy): domain Eukaryota; kingdom Metazoa; phylum Mollusca; class Bivalvia; order Pterioida; family Pteriidae; genus Pinctada; species Pinctada fucata. The sequence continues at coordinate 31,779,567 of AP027112.1, read as the reverse complement.
TCAAATTTCTTGGTATCAAAATGTAGTACTTATTATGGTGAATGTATGTATGAAATCCTTATCACTTGAAGAATTATCTGCTTAAAGAACTTCTTCATCGGATGGACGGACAGACAGACAGGATGTTTCCTATCGATCCTTGACTACAACCACCAACAGTCCACGCAGCTCACTTCAGAAATCGGAAAATTGAAGTTTTCTCTACTTTGTCGGAAAATTTTGCAATGTAAGCGTGGTATTGGTCGTACAGACATATATCATACACCGTTAGTTATGAGAGCTTGAGATCTACATGTATCCCACTATATAAATTTTAATCGGAAAATATGCCGACAAAGTAGAGAAAACTTCAATTTTCCGATTTCTGAAGTGAGCTGCGCGGACAGTAATATTGAAATCAATATAGGGTTTTAAGTTATGGCATGGGTACTAGTAAGATTTTACAATCCATCTGCGCTACGTCAGACCTTATTTCTACTGGTCCTTTTCAACAATTCAGCTATGCTTGTAGAATAGTCAAATCAAAAGAACTCGACAGAACCATGGTATAATAGACAGGGCGATTCCTATCCATGTACACGTACTATATATGGAGCAAGGAACCATATTTCGCCGGTGACCATATTTCGCCGTTTCATAGTTAATTGCTTCTCGTTGGTAATTGGAATTGCTTGTCAAGCTTATTTTTCTATATCCTATCAAATATGACCATAGCAGTCATGTTTTGATATAAAGTGACATCTCCTGCATTCAAATGTGACGAAAAATACCTCAAAATAAGGAAAAATTAATTACATCACTAAATTTTAGACGTAAACATCCAAAATTTTTACAAAAACCAAACGAAGAAAACATTTTATTTGGCATCATCTGGTAGAAGTAGTGGCGACGAAAGATTTCTTGAAAAGAAAGTCACAATTTTGTCCGTTTTTTTGTGCAAAATGGAAACTTATCAGCAAAAAACGGCAAAATATGGTCACCCCCCGAAAACATGGAAACAAAATATTTTGACGTTTTATTAGGAAACAATGAAATGAGTAAAATAAATAATTTTTCTAGTATTTAGATCGAGAATGGAGTCAAATTAAATTTTAGTAAAACCAATTATTGAATCGGCCACCAAGTATTGAAAATTCCCAGAAAATATACGAAAAATGCGGCGAAATATGGTCACTTGCTCTATATTCATACTGGTATAAACCAGCAGCCATTTTCACAAAAACACTTACAACTAGAGCACTGACAAAGTCAGAAAAGGCCCCGCCGGCCACTTCTTTAAGAAGTTGAATGTGAAGGCAACAAGGTCAACATGGTTGGCAACAAAAGAATTGCTGCCAGAGGAATAGAGGCAAGCATACAATGCAGTATTCCAATGTCATCGATTTTTTACAAAGTTATGGCCAATGTTAAAGTTTTTGCTGACGGACAGACAGACAGACGGACAGAGTGATATGTCAAATATCAAAGCCCCATCTCTTACGGTACAATAGTTATGGCCAATGTTAAAGTTTTTCAAATGTAGGTCAAAGGTCACGGTCAAGGTCACATGATGAAAAATGTTGGTACCAACGGAAAGGTCTTGTCACAAGGCACACTCATGTAAAATAAAAAAGCTCTACCTCTTACAGTGCAGAAGTTATGGCCAATGTTAAAGTTTTTGCTGACGGACAGAGTGATTACTATAGGGCACCCGCCTAGTGGCGGGGCCCTAATAAACTTGCGGATTTGTCGTTACTTTCAATTCATCACATCTCAGTCAAATAAATCACAATATTCATACAGTTTTGATTTTCTTTCTCTAACTACTGAAATATCCAAAATTTGGCATAAGATTTAAATATTGAATATGGATTTTTAGAAATATATTTACTTGAAAGTTACGACAAATTCTTAAATTGATCGCAAGTATTTTTGTGAAAATGGCTGCAGACACTTTCCTTGGGTTACATGTATAATACCGCTACATGCACTGCCATTGGACAATCGACATTCACAAATTGATTTTGATATGCTTTGCAGATTACATCATTTGGCTTTCCTTTCTTGGTTGCATCAATGTATCCACAATTGCTCCACTCCAATGTTTTTCTACATACACATCACCATAACATTAGTTCAGAATCTTTCAGTTGAACTTAGGTCATCAACAGAATTTCTATGCATTACAAGGTCACACTGAAGAATTCCCTTCATTTCAAGGTCATCAATAGAATTTTTATGCATTACAAGGTCACACTGAAGAATTCCCCTCATTTCCAGGTCATCAACAGAATTTTTATGCATTACAAGGTCACACTGAAGAATTCCCCTCATTTCAAGGTCATCAATAGAATTTTTATCCATTGCAAGGTCACACAGAAGATATATTTCTTGATAAAATATGTTTTTAATATTCTGAAGAATACATGTATCTTAGAATTTGGTGAAAAAAGGTCTCTTCCAAACTACCACCATTAAAAGTAATGACTTGGTCCTGTCTCTACAAATCTATATGATTTTAAGGATGGTCCAACTTGTACAAGTCCTTTTATCCTCTGTGACCTACAAACATGTACATAATAAAATGCACTTCCATTCTGACATCACAAACACAAATTCAACCATTTATTTCGACACTTTTAATGTGAAATCAGCTAATGTAACAAATAATGATATTTAGCCAAATCGTCACGGTAAAGTGTCTACGTCCCCGACACGGACACGGTTTGGATTTTATTCATCACCTTCGTCTTCCTCCTCGTCCTCGTTGTTGATCTGGAAGTAACGTAGCTCGTACGATTCTTTGTTGTTAGCGACGACTCGGAGCCAGTCTCTCAGGTTATTCTTCTTTAGGTATTTCTTGGTCATGTACTTCAGGTACCTGGAAAAGGCGGCAAAAAAAATGTTAGTCAAACTCTATGCCCGATGTCTTGGGCTCATGAAAGAAGAAAACAAATGCACAGGCTGTAAAAGCTTATCTAACATCTTATCTAAGGCAGCATTTTATTTACACGACAAATATTTTACCACTGTTTTCAAGTATAATAAATAAAACATACGATTCACTTTATTCCAAACTATTTGTAGAATTGCAAAGTCATAAGAGTCTTTGATAATCTACATCCCTTGGGACCACTCAATATCTGTATATAACAGTAACACACCTCTTAGAGAAGGGAACCTCTGACTGCAGCACAAGTTTATTCTTGTTCCTCTCCAGGGCTACCTCTTTACCGAAGTTCTGGACCTTGCCGTTCACCTTCACTCGTTCACGAAGGAATTTCTCCTGCAGAAATGTAAATGCTGGGATTAGGGAAGGTTGCCCTAACCCAGGTGACTAGGGAAGATAACCCTATGTACCCATACTAGGGGAGATAACCCTAGTACAGTCAAATTCATGAATAAGAAAGTCTTAAAAGTACATCTAATTCTCTATTTTTCATACATGCAATTTAGTCTACTTGATGCATTTTGCATATATAGTAAATCTATATATGCTATCTTATGATCCAAAAAAAATAAATAAATAAATAAATGTCTTCCCATAGTAATCAAGTCTGAAAACTTGAAAAATAATCCTTTATTCTATCATTATCACTTACTTTTTTTCTATTTTCCTTGAAAATGTTATATTGCTTCAGTATGTTTTCTACTACATTTGTATGTATGAAGTCAAATACAAAGTGCATTCTACTATATACATGTACATTTCTGTATGAAGCCAAGTATACATTGTACATTGAAAGTACAAAATATTGTAAGTACAATGTACACACAAGGCTGATAAAAAAGTTACATGTACTGGTACTTTTATATTTCTTTTGTACTAAATTCAATTAAGAGAAGCTTATAATTAATCAAGAGAAGCTTATAATTAATTAGACTTACAAAGTTGGCCACGTCCATGATGCCATCTTCTACTGGATGTGTACAGTCAATTGTGTACCGTAGGGACGTCTTCTTCTTCTTCCCTTTCTGGGCTGGTTTGCCTGCTCTCTTAACGTTCTATAGAAAGTAATGCAGAAAATTCATTTTACCTTCTTTTAGAAGACTTAAATTTAAAAACGAGTGCATTTTCTTGGGTTCAAATTATGAATTTTTCATTTAATCTGTGCAACTTCATGTGTTCACAGGCTCCAATTAATTTACCAATCTATTTTTCAATCTTAAGACTTTTTGTCCGAACTTAAACTACTGTCCGAGCGACTCACTTTGGAAACTGAATAAACAAGACTTTATTTTGTCATACAAAAATTTAAATAAAATTGACATCATTGGATAGTTCTCACTTACTTGTTAAGTTTGGTACATGATATATCTTCGTGGGTTTAAGCAATCATGTTATGCAGACAAATTAATTATTAGATGGGGCGTTCAAAATATTTTATATTAGTGTGAAGTTGCCAAATTTTAAAATAAAGCATATGAAAAATGTCATGGGAAAAATAAGTAATGGGAAATAGCAAATCTAAAACTTTTTTTGTCTATAAAAATCGATTGCATGCACTGACTATTGTAAAATATACGATGAAACACGGTCTATTGAATAATATCAATTTCATATCATTGTTTCCTCGATATAAAGCACCGGTACTCAAAATCACATCCAGTTTCCAAAGTGAGCCGCGCAGACAAGGACCTAATCTTGAGATTTTTGTACCGTACACATCTATTTATTTCTATTATGCTGTTGTTTACTAGTACATTCGCAAGAACCTTATATCACCCATTCATAGTCTTTCCCAAAACTCACTAGCCCGACGCCCGGGGCTACAAAAATATTTGCTGGGCTAGTAGAAATTCTTAAAGAAACTATACGATAAACTAGAAAATTGATCTTTGGGCTAGTGGCTGAAACAAGTTTTTGTGAAGTCTGCATTCGCTTCATCATTCGGGTTTAAGACCCCGATCGGTTTGAGACATGACGGTTTACGATCACCTTGAATATACATACTGCTCTAAATCATTATTTTAACACCTGCTTACGACATGGAAAGATTGCGATTGGTCTTGAGCCAATCTTCAGTATGCTCATGTGTACATTAAACAGGTTGGGGAAAACTTCAAATCGAGCTATTATATCTCGATCGAGCTATAATAGCTAGATTAAGCTTTTGCATTTATAACATTTTCAAGTACAAAATTAAACTAAAATTAGAATTTTTCAAAAATATTCACTGATTTCATTTGTACTCACTGTAAATTCAAACAAGGCACGTATATTCAAATATGGACCAATGATGAGCAACAAGATTTTGAAAATATGAAAATTTGAGGTTCATTTTTCTCCTGATCTTTTGACATTTCTACTGGGGTTTCTATATAAAAGTTGCAGTATTGTAGTAAATGGGGGTACTTGACCTTTATCACCGGGAAAGAATATGCCAAGATGGGGGCATGAAAGGTCAAGCTTATACGCTCACCTTTTATATCCAGCTTTGCGGGTATGCAGACGTGTATTTGGGGAGATTGGGGAAAACGATAGACGAAGGGCATTAGATGAAGAAGTGCGAGGAAACAAAAAGAGGACGTCCCCCACGGACAATGGGGACAGGGCGAGCGCAATAAAGATACAAATAAAGACGGGAATGCATGGTGAGACGACTAGAATGATGTTTACATGTACATGTATGCTGAGCTGAGCCGGTAAGTACCACTTTTATAGACACACTTAGATAAGGCACAAATTTTCTATAGTATTTTTTCAGTACTAGTGCTACTTGTAAACAAAATTTAAAGATTATAGCGAGCGAAGCTCGCCCTTATGGTAACGCGTATACACATATCTTATTGAGAAAATATGCTGAATCAAAGAATGAGAATGTACTACTATGCTTTCAAAAACTTTCGTCCCCTCGCAGACAGAGTTGCTGCGAAGATGCTGGATATTGCCATTTAAATTTTTTTTCGACTCCAAGTAGACGTATATGTTATACTCAATTTTTGTTTTTATGTTAAATTTATTGAAAATATTTTTCGTAAATCAGGTAACGATAAAGCATCAACAAGGCGGCGTAACCACGGGAAATCCGACATTTCCGGTTTTAAACGAGACGTTTCGCTCTGATTGCTTTTCTCGTCTCGGGTGGTTTCGTACTGTCGGAAGTCGGAATATGTTTGTTTTTTCTTTTGTTCTTAAGTAATTTATTTTCAGCTAGCCTAAACATTATTCTTACAAAATAAAAATGAATTATAAGGAACCATATTTTTAAAGAACTATATTTTTAAGCCCCCCCCCCCCCCTTAAAATGTTCATCTGCTGGTCTAGATCAAGTTTACAAATGCTTCCGTGTTTCCACTCGCCTTATACTACCTTTTTTTGGCAATCATAAATAGAAAGTTTTGTAAGATAAGATAAACCATCATAGTCAAAATAAAAAAGAAAGATCTTTTTTTTATTTTATAGCGAGCGGAGCTCGCTGCAAAGGCCCGAAGGGCCTTTGCGAGCGAAGCTCGCCCTAATGGTAACGCGTATACACTTACCTTATTGAGAAAATATGCTGAATCAGAGAATGTACTACTATGCTTTCAAAAACTTTCGTCCCCTCGCAGACAGAGTTACTGCGGAGATGCTGAATATTGCCATTTAATTTTTTTTTTTCGACTCCGAGTATACGTATATGTTATACTCAATTTTTGTTTACAAGTTAAATTCATTGACATAATTTTTCGTAAAGCAGATTACGAAATAGCATCGACAACTCGGCGTTACCGCGGAATCTTTTTAGGAAAGCCGACATCTCCGTTTGAGTATTTTGTTTACTGTGCTTCTATGACGTCATTGACGTCATCGCGCCAAATTCTTAATGTCACTTTGAAGTTGTAAGATTTTCCTTTAATGGACGTATTTTGCTTGACGTAAACGCTTCTAAAAAGTCAATAATCCGGCCAAAGTGTTCCCATGGGCGATTTTGTGTTCAATCCGGATGGCTTCACGTTATTAAGTTTCTCAATCCAGAACACTTCTCGGGTTTTACGATAGTATTTTGAGGCATCCAAACATTTCTCCAAAAATTATAATTTTGATGTCCGATATAGTTTTCTTTATTGAAATTTTATGAAACAGGCTTTGGACGATTGTATCTGACAACGGTGAGATGTTTTTTTTTTTTCTTTTTGGGCGATATATGCAATGAGTTATTTATTTTCATTCAACCGTTTTATTACAAAATCAAAATGGCTTGAAATAAAAAAAAATCACATGTAGCCGGGAAATATAACCAGGTCTGTTTATAAATCCTCGGTCTGACCAGTTCTAGCTGAGCTCTTTAAACTAGATCGTTGATATAAGGTTTCAAAATCATTCACCTTATGTGTTTGCTCGTATTTTTCTGTAAATTTGACTGGAATCCCCCACCCTCAACCTAATCTAATATTTGCCGGTATAGGCCAAAACAGGAATGTACAAAGAACCATATTTTAAGCCCCCCTTAAAATGTTCATCTGCTGGTCTAGACCAATTTTACAAATGCCTCTGTGTTTCCACTCGCCTTATACTGCCTTTTTTTTTTTTTTTAGCAATCATCAAACAGAAAGTTCTGTCAGATAGGATAAACCGTCACAGTCTAAAATTATTTAATATATAATCATATTTATTTTCTCTCCGCTCGCACAAAAAGGCTTTGCCTTGATTCATATTATATTATAATCATATATATTTTCTCTCCGCTCGCACAAAAAGGCTTTGCCTTGATTCATATTAATTTTCAAATTTTTTTCTTAGGAAAAAATCAATTTCATGATAGCTACATGGAACTATTATAGCCCAATCGAACTATTATAGCTCGATCTGAAGTTTTCCCCAACCTGACAAACCTTCAAAAATTCACTGTGCTTGTGAAAACCAAAAATACGCATAAAGCAACTAATGCTTAAACTTAGATAATTTCCCAATTTATTCATTCTTTACCACCGTGGCACTAAATCATGAATAAACTAACCTCAAGTTGAGGCAATTCGAGCTACACATAACATTTTTAATCGATTGACACCTAAAAATAATCCAAATGAGAGGTAAAGCCACTTTTAATAGCGAGCGGAGCTCGCTGCAAAGGCCCGAAGGGCCTTTGCGAGCGAAGCTCGCCCTTATGGTATCGCGTATACACATATCTTATTGAGAAAATATGCTGAATCAAAGAATGAGAATGTACTACTATGCTTTCAAAAACTTTCGTCCCCTCGCAGACAGAGTTGCTGCGGAGATACTGAATATTGTCATTAAAAATTTTTTTCGACTCCAAATAGACGTATGTGTTATACTCAATTTTTGTTTATAAGTTAAATCTATTGAAAACATTTTTCGTAAATCAGGTAACGATAAAGCATCAACAAGACGGCGTAACCACGGGAAATCCGACATTTCCGGTTTTAAACGAGACGTTTCGCTCTGATTGCTTTTCTTGTCTCGGGTGGTTTCGAACTGTCAGAAGTCGGAATATGTTTGTTTTTTCATTTGTTCTTGAGTAATTTATTTTCAGCTAGCCTAAACATTATTCTTACAAAATAAAAATGAATGATAAAGAACCATATTTTCAAAGAACCATATTTTAATCCCCCCCCTTTCAATGTTCATCTGCTGGTCTAGATCAATTTTACAAATGCTTCCGTGTTTTTCGCTCGCCGTATACTACCTTTTTTGGCAATCATCAAACAGAAAGTTTTGTAAGATAAGATAAACCATCATAGTCAAAATAAAAAAGAAAGATTTTTTTTATTTAATATAATCATATCTTTTATCTCTCCGCTCGCACAAAAAGGCTTTGCCTTGATTCATATTAATTAGTTACTGTACAGTATTATGAAATTATTCTGTAAAAATTTTCTATTACTTCAACAGACACTGTAAATGAAGAAGAAACATCAGAGAGGAAATTTTCGTACCTGCGGCATGGTTGACCTCGTGGATGAAAGGAAGAAAAGAGGCTGTCGCGCGCTGATTTGTGGAATTTTGAGAGTACAGTAGTAGTTTAATCTATAGCGGACACGCACGACAATAAGTTATCCGTACATATTGTCTAACAAAAATCGATGTTGGTAATATGCAGCCGAAATCCAATGACCATATTGCAGATATGCCGGATATTGCCGGAATCCACAGGGGTGAGGTATCATCGCTTGGTCACAAACCCTTTCCTCAATACAAACCCCATCTTCTATATGTCTAGGTTTTAGAAAAGGGTTAGTTTTGAGGAAAGGGTTTGTGACCAAGCGATGATACCTAACCCCTGTGTCGGAATCCATAATATGAATCAAGGCAAAGCCTTTTTGTGCGAGCGGAGAGAAAATAAATATGATTTTATATAAGTCCTTGGTTTGATGATTGCCAAAAAAAAAAAAAGGCAGTATAAGGCTAGTGGAAACACAGAGGCATTTGTAAAATTGGTCTAGACCAGCAGATAAACATTTTAAGGAGGGCGGCTTAAAATATGGTTCTTTGTACGTCCCTGTTTTGACCTAGACCGGCAAATATTAGATAAGGTGGGGGGATTCCAGTTCCAGTCAAATTCACGGAAAACTACAAGCAAACACAAAAGGGTCTGATTTTGAAACCTTATATAACGATCTAGTTTAAAGAACTCAGTAGACAGTGCTAAGCTAGAAGTCGGCATCTTTGCTTGAACTGGTCAGACCAAGGATTTATAAACAGACCTGCCTGGTTATATTTCCTACATTTGATTTTTTTTAATTTCAAGCCATTTTAATTTTGTAATAAAACGTTTAAATGAAAATAAATAACTCATTGCATATCGACCAAAAGAAAAAACAAAACAAAACATCTCGCAGATGTCAGACACAATCGTCCAACTCCTGTTTCATAACATTTCAATAAAGAAAACCACTCAATATCGGACTTCAAAATTACAATTTTGGAGAAATGTTCGGATGCCTCAAAATACTTTCGTAAAATCCGAGAAGTGTTCTGGATTGAGAAACTTAATAACGTGAAGCAACCGGATTGAGCACAAAATCGCACGTGGGAATACTTTGGCCGGATTATTGACCTTTTTAGAAGCGCGCGTTTACGTCAAGCAAAATACGTCCATGAAAGGAAAAACTTACGACGTCAAAGTGACATTAGCAATTTGGCGCGATGACGTCAATGACGTCATAGAAGCACACTGTAAACAAAATACTCAAACGGAAATGTCGGCTCTCCTAAAAAGATTCCGCGGTTGCGCCGAGTTGTTGATGCTATTTCGTAATCTGCTTTACGAAAAATTATGTCAACTAATTTAACTTGTAAACAAAAATTGAGTATAGCATATACGTCAACTTGCTTGTCGAAAATAGATGTAAATGGGAATACCCAGCATCTCCGCAGCAACTCTGTGAGAGGACGAAAGTTTTTGAAAGCATAGTAGTACATTTTCATTCACTGTTTCAGCATATTTTTTTTCAATAAAGTAAGTGTATACGCGTTACCATAAGGGCGAGCTTCGCTCGCTATTACACCAAGAACAATAAGAGCAAACACAACAACACCCACCGGCAGATCAAACAATCATTCCATTTTAGATTCCATCTGACTTTTAAAAGCCCTGTATTAGCCATCCACGAGCTATTTACCAATCAGTCTTGAAAGCAACCATCAAAACTACTCAAACTTATCAATCATGTGAATGTTCAACCACTCTTCATCCACGTTTCCCATCTATCCATCCTCCCATCCATGCTGGGACTCATATCCGCCAGGAGTCCCCGAGGGCACAATTGTACAGCCAAGTTCGATCAATTTCGCAGGCGAGGATCCAGAGTTGGAAGAGGGGGGGTGTGTCGACGAAGTGCCGAGCGGGGGAAGGTACGGGAGGGGGCCTCCCCCGGAAAATTTTTGAAAAAAATGGAATAAAATGGTGCAATATGGAGCATATTTTCTCCTTTTCTTCTCGAATATCCAGACCATTTTTTTCCACTAAATTTATGTGACAAAGAAAGGACCGAAGTCGCAACATATATTACTTGTCCTCGTCTGCTTGCCCGCGTAGCCAGGGTGTTTTTGATGTGGACGTCTAAATATTGGTTGGACCCAGAACTTAAACTATATATCCGTCATTTTATGGGGCAGTGGCGGATTCAGCCGGGGGGGGGGGGGGGGGGGCACGGGGGCACGTGCCCCCCGGCAGTGCCCAAAGAAGGGACACTTATGACATGCTTTTGGAAGCATTAAACTACTGTTTCCGTGATAAATCTATGGAACTAGTCAGAAATAGCCCCAAAACATTCCAGAAACCACCGATTTGAGTAAATTTTCCAAAAATTTCTCGGGGATAGATAGTCATGTCCATTGTCTGTACGTGGACGTACACACGTTTCGGAAACAACCTCATTCATGTATATACATTGAATCATGTTCATATCGAATTTTCTTTATCTGAGGGATGAATTGGGAACTTTATATCCTAAGCAAGGCATATTTAACACACATATTTCTTGAACAAATCTTCGATACAACCTCCTATAAAAGCTACATTTTTAACTCTAAATTTGAGGTCGTGATCAATCTTGAACAGTTGAAATTGTTTTGGCCAGATTTAAACCCGCTACCTCCAAGAATTTTGAAAAGATAAAAATGCATGTTTTTCTTTATTTTTAGAACGGAAGTTATCATGATTACATTTTTGGTTAAGTCCCTAGGTAAATCAAAAATATAATCATCATAGAACTGTCAGGAAATAATTAAACCTTTCAATCTGGACGATGCAAGGAATGGGGCACCCGTAATCTTTAGCTTGTCACGGAAATTTATCATTTACAAGGGAATTTTTTAGGGTCTGTATGGGGCCGAAATTCGGTAAAAAGAGGTACCTTTCTCCAATTTTAAAATTCCCAATTCAATCTTTTCTCCAAAACGAGAGATTCATTTCCAATTTACGTATCATTAACTGAAAGGGAAACGAAAGCAGAACAAACATGCTCTAGGAGGGATTCAAAATATAGACAATTGATGCCCTGTTCACACGAGTGCGCATTAAATCTAATTCGCATTAGATTTGATGCGCTTTATTCTAATGCGAATTAGATTCGCATTGCGTTCACACGACACATTCTAATGCGCATTAGATTTTGGTACATTTGCACTGAGAGCCGTATACTTTAGATAGTAAAAGGATCGAATGCATGCCTGTATGTTGTTTTGCTCATAATAATTTACCTCTTCGTAAGTTTGGCTTATGCATGCATTGCATGACGTCATTGTGAGATAAAATGACGTCATAATATAATATTTACATTCCTACTGCGTTTCCCTTATATAAAGGTACCAAACCAACTGTTGCTTTATTTCTCGATAATCGCAAGAGCCTATCACGTGACTTTAGAACTTACGCGGATTAATTTCTGATAAAATGCCCATTTTATTTATTGTTTTAAGGAGGCTCAATAATCGTTTGACGTCATCATATTCCCGGCGTCAATACTGGTTCGAATAGTACCGTGTTCGGTTTCGGTCTTCAAACTCCTCTAATTCGCTTGTTTCCCGGCGGATTTCGACAAATTTGGTATCGATGGAACCAGAAAATTATCTTCTACAATCTGATTGTAATTAAAATATAGTCAAATGTATCGTTAAACCTATATATACAAAAATATCCCGTAAGTGAGACATCCTGGCCTGTTGGGGATGACTTGCGAGACCCGAAGAGTCAAGTGGAAACAATACGGAAATATGTTACCCCTCCTATTGAATTGGGTTAGGGGGCTCCCCCGAAAAAAAAAATGAAAAAAAGCAAATTGCTGAACTCTGGGGCGTATTTTATGATATGATTCGGTGTCAGCAGACGATAAACCGTATCTTAAATGAAGAAAACTTTAGATGTGAACATGAAATTCCCTATATTCTTATACCCCACATACAGATTTTAGAACTGAGTTCTTTCCAATTAACTGCTCGCACTATGTTATCGATCGTTTTACATATTGAGTTCGATTGAAACATTCATGAGAAAATTTTGAAGAAAAAAGCAGTCAAATTGGAGGTTTCTCATTCTGGAGTGTCTTTGAACTTTTTCTGAACAGTAGTATGTCCCCTCCTCCCGCTTCTTTTTGGGCGCTGCTGAAGGAGGCACTCTCTCAACTTTTTTTTTGTGGAACGGCGTGGACGTTTTTGCGTATAAACGTGCGCCTGGCCACGCCCCTGCCTTGCTGATACATGTTCTTAGAATATTGGAACGATATGGAGGGAAAAAAATCTAGTATCCTTGTTTTTTTTTGGGGGGGGGGGGGTTAAAATTATTTTTACTTTATTATATTATTTTCATATTTTCTCACCTGAATCTATGGACGAATTAGAAAAGGGTAAGTAAACGCGTGTAGGTTCCGATCCCCGTACCATTTACATTGATTATTTGACGCACGTACTGCATGTTTGCAAATTATTTGAGCATGTTTACATTATAGTATTTGTTAATTTCCGGTAAAATTTAGAAATTGAGATAAAGATACAATAACTACTTGGCATAAGGACCAATTTTCGGGCATAAAATAAACAGAAAAATCCCCTCTGCGACGTACATGTATATCAATCGATTGTCTGTACGAATCCATAAATACATGTACTTGAATTGATATGGTATCGAATTGATATGCGATAGAATACATATCAGAAAATTTTTGAAAATTTTGTTTCAAAATGGTGAATTCTGGTTGACATTAAACAATTCTTACTACGTTTGCAGGGTTTTTGTAGTGTTACAAAACATTTTAGGAAACCGGGGGGGGGGACCCGCGGGAACCCCCCAAACCCCCTTAATCCGCCCTTGTTTCGGTTTATCGTTTCTTCGACGCATTCAAAGATTTCTGTTACCAAAATTTCTTGAAATTTCTAAAACGTGGGTCCTGTAGCATCATATCCCACCCATCCTGCTACGTCTTTCGGTACGCTTTTTCGACATACTAGTATAGTAACTTTCATACTATTTGGCATATTACATTGTTTAGAATTGAGGATCACTGACGAGGGTTAAGTACCCGAAACGTGCATGTCTGGTCCATGCTGCCAATTTATCTGTTCTTAAATGATGCTATTCAATATGAAGACGTTTAACATCCATCCATATAGATCAATATACACCAATCCATATAAATTCCATCCTTTCATCTATCCATACACTTATATCCGTCCAACCATCAAAGAAAGGAGGGGATACACAACAAACCACGGCTGCATCACTCATAGCAAAACCCCAAAACACCCAATGCAAAGTACAGATCGAGCAGACACGCACAGAATTAAAGAGAGATCGACGCAAAAGAGAGAGGAACACCAACTCACATCATAGTCTAAACATGAAACACAAAAGACAAAACATATAAACCAAAGAGACCAGTGGGCAACCGATGCCGACCTAGGATGGCCATCTGTCACGCAAGTAGCAGACGGTGTGGTTTAAGACACCGCGGATCCAGGAATCTATCATCCAGAAATCCGTTCATCCAGAAATCTTACCATCGACACAGCCAAAATTAATTTTATATACTAGTATATATATATAGAAAGCACAAAAGGGGTGAAAACAACCACGTTCACTATTCAGACAATGTCGGATCAGCCCAACAGAGGGCGAATGCACGTCGCTTGGAAAAAAAAAGATATAAAAGCACAAGAAAGGTTCAAGAGACCACGACACTAAACGTGTTTAAATCCAGCGGAAGGGACATTACATTCCTTAAGCCGTCTGGATACACGAATATGTACCTATATCCAGTCGGAACAAGGGACAGAAGAAAGGCTATAACTAGTACACAGGTAGGTAATATTCTCAATCCATGAACCAAAGCAGACCCTGCGAGGGGCGAGACCAGGTGCCTAGGTAGAGTCAGCGTCTCCTGTTTGCATGCAACACCCGCTGCCAAAAGGTCTAGACGGACTGAACGATAGAAACATGTCCAAGAGTTCTAGAGGTTCAAGAAAAAAAAAACTGAAAAGATGCTCCCTGATTGTTCAAAAAGATAAAAAGATAAATTGGCCACATGGACCAGACATGCACGTTTCGGGTACCCAACCCTCGTCAGTGATCCTCAAATCTAAACAATGTAATATAAAAATCCATCCAAGAATAAATCCATCAATTTCAACAACCACTTGAAAATGGCATTTGTGAAACGGGAAATTTTCGAGAGTGACCATGCAAGATGAGTGTGGAGTTGGTGATACAATTCCCCGCGACCCATTATTTGAAGTGTTTTAATTCCATTTCCTTCGCCAATTTGACTTTGTTGCAGTATCTTCTACGCAGGATCTAAATTATCTTTCTTCGATCATTTCATCATGGCATTTTTAAGGTCGTCTCGTATCAAATTAATTCCCATGAGACTACCCTCTATTACTACAGTCACTTTTCCCTCATCGACAATTAACATCAATCAACATTTTTTTTTATCACCCAGGGTACTTATTTGGACCCCATAGACGTATTACATCAACTTCTTTATCTGCAGGCTCTAACATTTAACAGCAAACACAGAGGGTTCTTAACCATTCGCAAGTGCAGTAGAAAACGATGATCTATATATGTGTTCACTCATCAATTACAATCCCACTATTATATTATACAATTATGGACTTTTAACTCAGTGTATATGATGTTATATTGACTTACTGTGAAAAAAATTGACCGAGGCGAAGTCAATATTTTCATAGTAAGTCAATATCACATCTTATTATATGATCAGGAATTATTGCCGATTCTGCTTATTTCTGATTGGTGGAGACGCTGTTTGATAGAGTGTACCTCAGAGTGAGTTGACCTCTAACGCCCAAAAGCGGTCTATTCGGGATTAGCGCGTGTGTGATCAGTGCGTGTGTTGATTTTTGTAGTGTTAGATCTTTGACTTCGCGTATCATTACAATGCAAATGTTAATGAAATCCTGGTAATTTGATAAAGCAGTTGTTGACTTGATTTCGGTCTACTCGTGACTATACAGACCTTCGGCCTCGGTCAACCAATTCCTGACCAGGTCTGTATAGTCATGAGTAGACCTCATCAAAAGTCAATAATTGTATAAAATATTCTGAGTTAAAAGAGCTAACTGTTTTATTCTATAATTTCATACTTGATTCACACTAAATAACTTCGCCATTTGCAGACGTTAGCGGGGTAATCCCGGTCTATTTTTAGACCGTGGTATATGGTGATTTATCCAGGATCGTCGGTGACGTTATCAGCTAATCAGAGCTTCGCTATCTATAGGTTAATTATAGAATAACTAGTGCTAATGGGCAGACATTCAAGATCTAGATTGATAACGACGTCGATCGATCGTATCAAGATGTCATCTATGATTCTTCATGAAACACCAGGGGATGCGGCGCCCAATACCATATAAGCAGAAATTTTCGCGAGATACTTAACATTTCGCTTTATTCGCGAGTGATTTTTAATCGCGAAAATCTGTCCTCGCGAAAAATTGTGTTTGATGAGGTCGAACAATATAAATTGGTATATAATTATTGTACATGTACATGTGTCATTCTTCACATATACCGGTTCAATAATTGTATCAAATATACTGAGTTAAAAGGGTTAACTGTTTTATTCTATAGTTTCATACTTGATTCACACTAAATAACTTCGCCATTTGCAGAAATGTGTATTCTTTTGATAGATAAAACTTCAACGTAATTAATGAAAGGTACGAAACAATGAAATCATATGAACATATTTGTTTGTAATTTACGAATCGCGAAAATTTTACTTCGGTTGATTGTTTCTTCAACGTATTTGAAAATATCTATTATCAAAATTTCTTGAAATTTCTAAAACGTGGGTCATGTGTGGTCAATGTTGCTGTCAATCTTAAACGTCTTCAGATTCAATGGCATCATTTAAGAACAGATAAATTAACAGCATGGACCAGACATTCATGTTTCGGGTACTAACCCTCGTCAGTGATCCTCAATCTTAACAATGTAATATGGTTAAAGAGAGTGAAAATTACTATGTTCAAAAATGTACCGTAAGACGTAACAGGATGGCTTGGATATGATGCTACAGGACCCACGTTTTAGAAATTTTAAGAAATTTGGTAATAACAATTTTCGAATGCGTTGAAACATTTGCACCACTTGGTGAGTGTCTCGCACCCCTGGTTGACAAGGAGTTCCCGAGAGCACATGTAGCCAATGAGTTAAAGAAGATCCTGACGATAATCTCAACAGCACTCACAATAGAGCACAAAATTAAACATCGACGGACCTCTAGCAAGCCAGAGGTCGGACCAGGTGCCCGGGAGGAGTACGCATCCCCTGTTGGCTAGCCGCACCCGCCGTCGATGTTAATGAAGTTTGGAAATGAAAATATATAAAATTCATGCACTGTCTGACGTTATGTCTATATAGAAAGTGCTATGGCGACAATGTCAGGGAAGTATATTCAAAACACTTACTGTCAAGTGCGATCAACTTCCGTAAATCGTTAATTCAACGCATTCGAAAATTTCTGTTTTAAAAATTTCTTGAAATTTCTAAAACGTGGGTCCATCGTACGCCCCATCTTTTTTTTTTTTTAATTTTGCATATTCATGTTGATTGGGGCCCTGTGTTATGCTCTCTTGTTTTTATGATCATCTTACAGTGAGGAGGTTATTACACAACAAAATTTTGTGCGTTCTTCGAAACCTTTTGGTAAACGGAAAAGTGGGAGGGTTGAACGCACGTAATCCGGATAACCACACCACCTGCTACTAACGTGGCTGATGGCCGTCCTAAGTCGGCACCGATTGCCCATTGGTCTCGTTGGTTTATGTGTGGTCTTTCGCGTTCGATGTTTGATGTCTCTTTTGCTGTTCCTTGTCTCTTGCTGTGTGTGCCTTCTATGTGTTTTGGTGTGTTGTGTTGCTGTTGGTGCTGCAACCGAGTCTTGTTGGAGATCCCTTCCTTTCTTATCCACAAGAATTGACTCTGAAAAAAGCAAACGTTACAAACACAGAAACTTTATTTTCGGACCTAGATACCAAAATTGTTAATGGGGAGATTCATACGAGTTTTCCCTGGCTTGACGGCAATGTTCCTTGATTACCGGGGTACCGTTATGCGGTATCTACATTTCACAGCTCATCCGGTATGCTAGAGCATGTACTGGTATTTTGGATCTTCATAGTAGAAATTTACAAGTCACGAAGAAACTTTTAGGTCAAGGTTTTCGCTTTCAGAAACTAGTAAAGACTTTCTTGAACTTTTACAAAAATTTTCGTCCACTTCTTTTGAAATTCGGACCCATACAAGCAACAGAGTATATTACTTTGGGTATTCCACAACCTGCATTTTATGGTGACATAATCAAACAAAATAAGAAGGATCAAAGGTAGACAGAATTACCATCGAAATTGTGTTAGAATTACCAAACGCCTTTTATACCGTGGATATAATCCTTCCGTCAACAGACGGACACTTGGCTTGATAATTGACCAATCTACAGCCTTTTTGTGGAAGTAACCACAAAATGCTCGTATTTGTGGAAGTAACCGGATGTGACAGTTCTACAGAATTGAAGCGACGGGTGTTGCATGCAAGCAGGAGATGCTTACTCTTCCTGGGCACCTGGTCTCACTCCCATATCGGGAGTTCGCTTCTTTTCATATGGTGGAGGTTTTTGTTTGTTTGCTTTGGTTCCTGTTTTATCCTGATTTTGTATGTCTTCGGTTTCTGATTTTTGAATTATCGATTTTGTGCTGTATACAGGGATATGGTCATTATCCATATTTGTCAATTGTACCAGTGCATTCTTAAGAATTGCATTCTGACTGACTGTGACGACATAACTCCATGGGTAATCGGAGAAGTGGAAGGGTTGTGCGCACGTAATCCTGATAAGCGCACCTTCTGCTTCTTGCGAAGCTGATTGTCATTCAAAATCGGCACCGATTGCCCATTGGTCTCGTTGGTTTATGTTTTGTCTTTTGTGTTTCGTGTTTCTATTGTGTGGGTTGGTGTTCCTTGTACCTAGTTTTTGCGTTTCTATTTGTGGGTGTCTACTTTGTGATTTTGCGATGGGTGTTTTAGAGTTTTGCTGTGGGTGCTGCAACCGAGTATTGCTGGAGATCCTATCCTTTCTTGTTATTGACGGCATTTGTCATGGTATGACTAGTCTCTATATATAATTGTACTATGACACATTGTCAATATTGAAATATATGTTCTATTGTACAAATTTTGTTGTACTAGACACGTGTTTCGGATAATTTAATCCTCGTCAGTAGTACTTCATGTCAAACAGTGTAAATAAAGCCAAAGTAAATTTTCCTGGTGCCATCTACAATACAGAGATTTAATTTCCTCTTGCCAAAATGAGCCGCTCCAAATGTTGTGTAGCGTATTTAAGTGAAAAATGTGGCCAAAATCGTTGGAGGGTAGGCGCAAGGAGCTTAATTAACATGACAGAAAAAAATATGCCGAAACCCAGCTAAGGACAGAGCTATGCAATGAGGGAGATACCCCTTAGTTTTATGTTAGCCTGTTCAAGTTAATTGCATCATATTATGTATGTCGGACACACATTTCCTGTTCTTCTTGTACTTGTGAGGTATCTCACCAGTTGAATATTATATAGTGGGAATCATAGTGAGAATTGGTCCCACGTGCTCTGGTATATAGCCCCTTTTAGCCCCCTTTAGTGCTGTTAGCGTAGTGGTTAGCGCGGTGGACTACGAACCCATAGGCCGTGGGCTCGAATCTCACCGTCGCCGATCTTTGCAAAAATTAACCATTGTAACCTTGGGCAAGTTGCTTTACACTACGTTGCACTCTCTCCACCCAGGAGTAAACTAGGTACCTGACACATGAGACGAGCTTGTAATGTGAATGCTCTGCTTGCTTTTCCGTTACCTTTTTCTTGAATTGGTTCCAGTGTAACTGTCTCACAGTGCAGTGCATGTATTTTATATGTTGTTATTCTCGTGGATAAACATCGGTGGCGGATGCGGCTAGCTAACAATGGATGCTTTCTCCTCTCGGGCACCTGATCCCACCTCTAGCTTGCTAGGAGTCCGTTGATGCTCAATTTGATGCTCTATTGTGAGTGCTGTTGAGATTATCGTCAGGATCTTCTTTAACTCATCTATATATTTCAAATATGCCCTTCCAATTCCTTGCTGCATGTAGTATCATGAATATTTCCAGACCTTTGCATCCTTTTGTACCATCTGTCTTGTTTCCACGTTAGTTTTTGAATGTCTCAGGTAATTCACGGGCAGCTGTCTTTCATCTTTTCATTCTTAATTGAGATGTTTTAAGCATGCTTCGTATGTTGTTTTTTTTTTACGTACATGATGTACCTAGACTAACGCCAAACGGTATTAAAAGTCCATTTTCAAGTACTCGAAAACGACTGTAAAAACCTTGATTTTACACATCAGACTACATCAACTAACTTGGGAATCTTTTGAATTCCTACGCCATAACAAATCGAAGATTTTACGTTATGTTTCAAGTGTTTCGTTTGTGACGTCACAATGGAAAACGTCGCCAAAGTATTCGATGACCTTGTGACCTTGACCTTGGAGATTGACCTCCTTTTAGAAAACTTTAACCTTGGCCATAACTTTTGAATGGTTAGTGATAGGGTTTTGATATTTCACATGTGTATTCCTTGTGACAAGACCTTTCCATGGATACCAAAATTGTTTACCTTGTGACCTTGAAATAGGAGTATTAATAGCAATTCTCTGTAACCATTTAAACAATTTCGGCACGCATGGTCTCCGATTTTCATGAAATTTCACACATAAGTAGGGACCAATCAAAAAATGTAAGTTAGACCAAATATTTATTTCTAGGTCATCTGGTTACCATGGCAACGGCCTTTAAAGTTGAGAAATTGGCAAAATTGGGATACTTTGAAGCTCTATATTTTGGTTTATATATGGCATTTCTGGAAGAATTTCTAAGCATCCTCAAGATTAGGACCTAACATTTTAGATAAGCTCAATTGTAGTGTCTGATTTTGTCAAAAAGACTGGTTACCATGACAACATAATTAGCTAATTTTAATATATCGATTTCAAAATGCTGTTTGTACTTTCCCATTTTCCTTCTCTCTTGATGGGTATATGATAAGGAAATGGAATTTATTTTATAGAATGAGTAAATTCAAGATAAACCCACTTATTGCTATGCACATAAGTTACCTTGGCAACGGTAACTATGGTCTATAATATTACTTATTTTGCAACTTCAGAGTTAAATTTTAAATTTTTGCATCATGATGAACAGATAAAACATGTTGGAATATATCCAACACAGAGAGCTATTTCAAAAACTGTGAAAAAGCTATGGGGAACATATGTTACCATGGCAACTATTTTTATTATCTTTATAAAACAGTCATTATTATTCCCAGAACGTTCAGATTTATTGTTAATAAAGATCGAGTAAGCCTCTTTCAAAATACAAAAAAAATATTTCAAATAATTAATGGTTGCTATGGTAATTCGGCCATACAATAAAAATATATGCATTTTTTATGTTTTTCGAAGCCTTTTCCCCAAAATCTGAAACAGGCTTACACAACTGTTTTTACATATTTTAAACAGGAAAGTCTAAACTTTATTTTAGATTTAAAAATTTTCACATTACTTAACTTTGGATACCCGTATCCAAGGACTCAAATTGGGCTTATGTACAATTTTACACAATCGTTCCCATAGCAACGGGCTATTTCCTGCATACTTAAAAGAAAATTTCTTTCATGTTTTGAAAGATCTACTTGAATACATTCATTAATTATCATTACTTTGAATCAAAATTGAATGATCTAGGAAAAAAAGGTCTCTAAATATTGTGTAAAATTGCTTTCATTTTTGCGATTTGAGTTCATGTTGCCATAGCAACGTACACAAATTTTGTTCCATGGTGATTTCTTATGTATTATTTGCATTAACAACTGAAACATGTAATTTATCATTGAATTTTGAAAAAATGCCAAAAACACTACTTTGATATGGTACTTGTGTTGTTTCCATGGAAACATATAGATAAGACCATAAACCCAACATTAGTTTTACCTAACTTGAAAAAACAATGATAGGTTACTAATAATTCATTACAGTTTGCTTTAGATTATGCTGCATAAATGATGTATGCGAATTCAAAAACGCCCAAAAATGCATTCTTTCAATATTCAAAGTCCGTTTCCATGGCAACCGGATGTGACATTAAGAAAATTTTCATCATTGTTTTACTTTTAGGTCAGACCCAACCTTATATATATATTTCATCAAAATCTGAGACATGCCGTGCCATGCGTCCTTCGTAAAAGTGCAAATGCATAGTTACAGAGAATGGCTATTAAGAGCTCTGTTTTACTATCAAAGATGCCAACGGGTAGTCGATTTGAAAATTTCCGAACCTAGAAATGTCCTTTCCTATGAACTTTTTTTGATGATTCTTATGTATGGGATAGTACTGAACGATTCTAGCTTGGTTGCCACTCTGGCAACCTTGGGCAACTCTTTTTATCGGCGGAAATTCAAAATGGCCGCCAAATGCCTTCCATCAATGGATGAAAGTAAATTCTTTCTTTAAATATTAAGTGTGGCATATCAAATCAAGGGTTTTGAGGGTCAACAAACCCATTTCTGATGTCTTTTTCACAATTTGAGTTCATTGAGTACCAAAAATTCAAGATGGCTGCCAAATTTCAACCTCAGTACCGTACAATGTGAAAAGTTCAGTAACACGTTTGTGTAACGGATCTTAAATTGTATTTGTAGTTGCAAGTGTCCTAGAATACATTTATTTTGCTGTTTTGATTGTTTTCTGCTAACACATGCTTCTAGGACAACTCTGCTAATCTGGGGAAATTCAAAGTGGCCACCAAATAGTACGTGTACTACCACTGTGTAAAGTGTAATAATTACTTGATATATCAAGAGAAGCACATCTAATCAGGGCTTTTAAGGGCCAATAAATCCATATTTTTATGTCACTTTGCTTATTAGTTCATTAAAGACTTAACATAAAATGACTTCTCACTTCATTATTCATATTTCGTTACGAATAATTGTGGTGCATCTTATTTGTGATCCCAAATGTGGAATAATCCATGTCTAATTTCCTTTCGTCGATATGAGCTTACAAATGCTCTTTTTACATAGATTGCACATTCTCAAACCATAAAAGCGAAGAATCGTTTTTTATTATAAAAATAAATTGCAAATATTGTATGTTTTAAGAAAGGGGGATAAGAGTCGACCTGAGACAAGAATCTACATTAAAGGGCTCTGAATTGTCAAAATATCATGTCAAATATTTAAGTGATTGTCGCATAGTCTGCAAAGGGAATTCAGAGGAGAAAGTTCTTCTAGGATTGCTGCATGATCTGTATTCTTGACATAGATAGTTTTCTCTGTCATTGTTCTTTTGACGTATGAATGCTCTTGTTCTGTTCTAGATTCATTTCAAGCTGGTCACACTGACTACGTCTTACTCTTCAATCCAATACTCTCGGTGTTGTGAGAGAACATTTTGAATGAAAACCTGTTTAAGATATGATATAGAAACAACCTTCATACTGTACAGAACACTGATATCCAAGACAATTGCTTTCAAGATTTCACCCTCTTGAGTGCCATGCCATTTCATCTAACAACAGTTGAAGACTCCTCAGATTCAATTTTGAATCACTGTGGAGAAAAACGGAGGGAATCTCCAACCAGAAGTAAAAATTATCCTTCGATGTAGTCATAGCAGATGAAAGTTTAAAAAGGCCTGCTCATTTACAAACTTAACCGGCTTTATGAAGAGAAAGGAGAGTGCTAACTCTGTTACTATTGAGCAGCCTTCTTTGCATAGAAGAATGCATTCTATGCACCAGACATGCAAGATTCGGACAATAAATGCTCATTACCAAAATGATTCAAAGAAGCATAGATAATTAATGTTGTTTTGCCACATTTGAAGACATTCTATTCTTACAAAGTTCCATTTTAAGTATAAATAACTAGGATAGAGATACAAGGTTCAGAATGTCATTGAAAAATGGTACATGTCATCATTAACGTTATACATAAATATAGTAGATATCTCAACTCAAAATAAATTGCACCCAGGGACTGTTGTAAAGAAGACATCAAACACTTTCTATTGCATTTTTGCCGATTGGAAAAAAAGCTATAACGGCAAAGAAATTGCCATGATGGTCAAAAGAGCCAAAATAGCCATTGGCAAGTTACCTTGAATTTACTTGCTTACTCTTGAATTCCCTGCGTCAAACAAACTGGTCTTATATTAACACGATCAATAGGGAAACTTTATTTTTGTCTTTTGAGTACCATTTTTATCAAATAAATGACATGTCTATCTTTGCATTACATTTTGACGAATCTGTTAAAGTTGAAACCATCCAGTCTTATATGTCACTCTTATTCATCTTTCATCGTATAGGTAGTCTTATAAAATACTAGCTTGTGACATTTCTTTTTAGAATAATACAATTCTCACACATTCACTAACATGTATTTCGTTTACTTATTGCTTCTTCCGTATTATTCGTAGTTCCCAACTGAATTTGTAATCTTGAAATAAGCATATATATAAGCTCGAGTCGTAGCAAAATCCCTGCCAAGGAATACTAAGACCCTCCAATTACTAATACAATTATTTGTCCTTAATTTTTCTTAGAAAAAAAAATCAAAATAAATGTTCTTGCATTGAAGCTGCAATTTGGCTACCATTTGGAGTTTTGAAATAAACCCATATTAACATAATGACACAAGATATGGATTTTGTGGCCCTTAATACCACTGAATAGATGTCCCGCACTTAATGTATTAAGTAATTAAAAATACTACAAATAAGATGTGTAACACAAACTTTTTATTGAAATCTACATATTGAACCATAATGAGGTTAAAATTTGGCAGCCATCTTGAATTTTTAGCCTAGAATGAGCTCAAAATGTCAAGATGACATTGGAAATGAGTTTGTTGACCTTCAAAACCCCTGATTTGATGTGCCACACATAATATTTAAAGAATAATTTAAATTTCACCATTTGGTTAAAGGCATCCGGCGGCCATTTTGAATTTCCCCCGATAAGCAGAGTTGTCCCAGAAGCATGTGTCAACTGAAAACAACAAAATCAGCAAAATATGTGTATTCTAGGACAATTGCAACTACAAATAAGATATGTTACACGAACGTTTTATTGAAATAGTCACATAATGAGGTTGACATTTGGCGGCCATCTTGAATTTCTAGTCCTGAATGAACTCAAATTGTGAAAATGACACCGAAAATGGGTTTGTTGATCCTCAAAACCCCTGATTTGATATTGCACACTTAATATTTAAAGAAAATATTTAATTTCATCTATTGATGGAAGCCATTTGGTGGCCATTTTGAATTTCCGCCGATAAAAAGAGTTGCCCAAGATTGCCAGAGTGGCAACCAAGCTAGAATCGTTCAGTACTATCCCATAGATAAGAATCATAAAAAAAGTTCATAGGAACGGACATTTCTAGGTCGGCCACATGTTATATAAGGCTCTCAATTCGACTAGGGGCAATTCTAAAAATGTAGAGTCTATTTCTATGTTACCAAATGGTAAATTCTGAAGCTCGGGAGAATTTCCCTTATGCCATGAAATGAATGATATCTAGAGAGTTTTTAAAATGTCACGTCATTTAAGAAATGACTGTCTTACTTTTGGTGTTCATGGGTGTATAATTCTGGTTGGTCACGTGCAAATTCCGTGAATCGCGAAGCGATTCTCGGAAAATTTGCACGTGTCCAACCAGAATTATACACCCATGAACACCAAAAGTAAGACAGTCATTACTTATATTTACATTTATTCTAAAGATCGGTAATTTCTTATTTGCATGCACTTCGCATATTTTGCCTGTTTTAGCGTCAAATGTTTTTGAACGTTGGTAAATTCTCCCTACATGCAAAACTTGAACGTGAGCAACCCAAGTTATTGGAAATAATTCTGGTTGCCTAATGGGCGTTTAACATGGGGAATCTACTAGTAATGTAAATATTTATGGATGTGATTTAAAAAAAAACACGGAGGGACCTTAAGGGCAGTTATGCTTTTTCTTATTGATTTTGATTAAATTGTTTTTGATTTGATAAATTTTCAAAATACAGTATCAAATAATCCTTCTTTGCTTCCCATAGTCATGTTTGAATAGGTACATGTATGCAGGGACGTATATATTTTTATATACGTCCCTGATGTATAGTCTATTTTTTTGACTGGCCCTGGCCCTTGACGCTATAAATACTGCACTGATAGGCTCTGAGTCTGATACCTACATTATAATAAATCAGAAACTGGGGTATTGAACTTGGGGTAATAAACATGATGAATTCAAAAGTTTCCGTTTTGAAATTTCTACCGATCAGTCAGTTCTAACGATTTATTTTCCGGATATCTGTGATGTCCGTTTCAAGATTTGGTTTCCGTTTTTTACTTTATCAGCACTGACCGGAAGTGAATGTAAAATTAGGGAGCGATCGATGATGGAATGAAATCAGAGGTTATTTTACTAGAAGTGTCAAATTTGAAGCATTTCTAGCATTTATTTTTCAGAGCATACTTCTAGTTATTTCATATTTTTAAATGTTATTGTGTCAAATAAAAGCTAAACAGCTTCCTTATCACGATAAATGAGATTTAAACTTTTCTTAGAATGGGGGCGTCAACCGGCTTCCGCGGATGAGTGAAATATGTTCTTTCCAAAAATACCAATACTTTCTTTATGCTGTATAGAAAATTATCATATTGCCAATAAAGTC